>JAABKJ010000755.1:36507979-36847898 GCA_011634705.1 Andricus grossulariae | reverse complement strand
GAAAATATAAAACTGAGAGATCAAGGAATGTATGTGATGGATATGAATTTTGGACGCTGTTAAAGGTCGCATATATGCAGAACGGATAGAAATATGGAATAAATTAATATTTTCACGATTTATTTGATTTTGTCTTCAGCTTTTCTGAACATCTTTTCATTTATTGGTATGGAAAATTATATGGAGCGTTACCGGACATTTCATAAATAATATTTTTCAACCCAGTCTTCTCTACTGTTGTTAACAACTGAGTTATGGTGAATAGAAGAAAGAGTAGCAGGAAATTGTTGATGCAAATACAATTCAAATGAAATTAAGTTACTTATTATAAGTAGAACTTAACTGATTCAAAGTAAGAGAGAAAATGAAAGTATTTTTCAAAAAAGAGTTTCTAAAAACTGCCTCATTAGTTTGAGCTTTCGCATGAAAACTCAATTTTCTCATTTTTCAATATCAACTTTATCTAAGTCGGATGAAGTGTTTCGAGAAAACTCTTTTCCTCGTAATTTCAAAATATTTGAAATATTCTCGGAAAATTTTTGAAGAGTTTGTTCTGCACCGTCAAAAGCAAAAAAATCGATTCATGCATATTTGTTCAGAAAGTGTAACAATATGTAACGATGAAATGAAACAAAGATCAAATTGGTGCATCGTTCGTAGATTTAAAAAAAATTATAAAATCTAGGATAAAATCATTATTTTTGAGAGGCAATGTTGAAAAAAATGGACATCTTTCCGGTTAGCCACGCATAACAGTTAATTACATTTATTTAATTAAATAAGAATCAAATAACTACTATTTTACTGTATGATTTTTAAGCTTGGTCTAAAAGCGAAGGGTCCCGGGGAATTAGGGCGTGAGTAATGAATTTCGGAATTGCGTTTTATTGTCTTACACTAATTGATTTGACCTAATTCATGTCTCTGTAGGAGATTATGGTATGGTTCAATTTATAGAAGTGGGTCAAAGTCCATGTTTGGTATATTTTTTTAAGTGGTTACTTCTTTTTGCCTGTTCTTTTACAATACAGTAAAGCTAAGTACCAGCTCGGAATGACTTTTTTGTTCGAAAAAAGAAATTAAACGCATCTAAGTCAGACAGTTATTTGTCTCCCCTGTAAAATTCTAGTTTTATAACTTACGGCCTTATGCCCCGGTATCTCTAAAATGTTTATTTCATTGAGTTTGAACTACAGAAGTTTTTGATTTTTATCCATTTCTGCAGTATTTGTTCTGCTCGACAAAAAACAAGAGTCAAATTGATTATATCATCGGTAAGGTGCCCAAAAGAAAATTTAAATCGATTTTTTTTAGTTTGTTTTGTTATCACTCATTTTACATTCTTGATCAAGATATGTGAAGGACATCCTAGACCTCAATAGCGAGCAGGAAGTTTTTGAGGTATGTACAAACTGCGCATTTGTGTTGTAAATATTTTTTACATGAAAATGATAACGCAATTTTTAATCTAGACGAGGAAATACTGAGTATGTACGTTTTGTATATATGAATCAAGAGTAGTGAACGTAAAACTCACAAACAACTAGAACCAGTAACTACTAATCTACCTAGAGATAAAGCTCAAGGTGCGTATGTCAACATTATTTTTTATTTATAGCATTAGATGTTTGGAAAAATGAACCTATACTAAATTAGCAACAATATGATATAATGAAATTCAAATTATACAATACTTCTTCACTAACAATAGCGTTAATTCTTTTTGAATGATAAAACTTAATTTCAAATTAAGGAAAAAGTGTCAATCGAGGCTGTTTTGGACGCAGACATAAAATTTTTTTGTGTGGATATTTAAACTCAGAAAAGTTCAAACCCATTCGCGCTCAATTCATCAACAATAAATACGACAATGGTCAGGAAGAATGATCTTTCGAAACATTTTATAATCCATTCGGTATATTCTACATTCCAATTTATAATCGTAACTGCCTTTTCGTGAACTATTTAATGCTGAACATTAATGCGTACAACTGCTGCACTTCGTTTCATGTAATAGATCAAGTCTCCGAAAATTTCTTTTAATTTAACGAATCCATGCCAAATTGTTCGAAATTTTTTCAGTTTTTATTCACAAAAAACGGTTGTTTTCTAATTTGCCTTCCAAAAAAAGCCGATACTGACTCCACCTTTTTCTTCATCTAAATTATGCAATTTTTGCACGAATAATCTTTCTACTATACATTATTTGCAAATATGATTTTGTAGAGTGTTTGTTCCCACAAAACCTTCTTTTTCACCATTTTCATTTTCAGTTTCATAATTGCATACAATAATTTGTATTATGTAGTTACATTTGTGTTGATCAAAATCAGTGTGTTTCAATAGATCGTCACTGTTGCAGATAATTAATTTTATTTACAGAAGTTTGCATTAAAATTATACGATTGTGTAGATTGAGCAGAAACCTCTGTACTAGCAGAGCAAAAAAATTTGAATATAAAAAAATAACTTCACACTACTAGAATTTAAAATGTAGTACCAAGAGTTCTATACCTTGTAACATGAAAATCAATGTTTATTACGTAGCTGTGAAATGTTAGCTGCAGCAAATAATACAATCTCAAATTCTTGAATGTAAATGCTCCTCTGTGGCTGTTAAAGAGATGATTGAATTTGGAAAAACTGCGTTTTACTTCAATGGAGGTTATCGACGCAAATTTGAATTTCTTTACCTTCTCTGCTTTTTAGGGCAAACTTCCAAAATATATTCCATCATTGATACTTCGACAAATCTCTTTTGATACATTTAAATCGCTGTTCTTCTTGATTATTTCGTTCAATTTCATCTATGCAATTTTTGCAGCACCTGCATTTTGCGAAGATAACTTACTTTGATCTTTTTCCATCATGCACAACTTTTTCTGTAAAGGCATCTCACAAGTTTCTAATTTAGTTATATCATTTACCATAAATCCAAAATTATGTTTGATGTACATTAATTCTGTGTACAGATTCATCTTTTGAAAGCGATTGAGCTATTTTAATAGACTCAGCATCAGAGGGATCGAAACGTGAAATTACTGATTTAACATTTATGAAATTTTCTGCATGATAAATAGCTGCAAATATCCATGTACCCCAAAGAGTAATCATGGGTTCTGATGGTAGTGCTAATTTTGGGCATGCTTTATGAAATATAGCAACTCAAAAAAGAGCTTTCAACAATATCTTTTTTGCATTAGAAATTTATTTATCGACTCTTGCGTTGTGTAATGAGTGAATTGATTCAGCTGCTGGATGAAGTCCATGTGCAACACACGTAACGTGCAAGTGTTTCGGAAATACATTTTTTTTTAATTTTAGTGGCTTATACCATGTACGGCGTAGCATATCTTACAAGCAGTGAAGACAGTAATATTTCTTATAACAGAAAAATTAATTTCGAAACTAGAAGAAGTTTCAAAAACACACTGACAATATTGAATGCCTAAAAGTAACTACATAATCCAGATTGATTTTCATATTACGTAGTATGGAATTCTTTGTACTACTTTTTAAATTGAGATTTTTCAACATTTTTTGTGTGAAGTTGGCTCTGTAAATACAAATATTTCTGCTCGCAGTGGTTTCCCTCCCAAAGACGATTCGTAGCCAAGTTCATACCTTATCTAGTCCGCTTCCTACTTATATCCTTTTTGATACATAAAAAGTCAGATTCATTATTAGTGTATTTAATTATGATTTTCTGCAACTCTTTATTAAGTTTCTACAATTTGTTCATCCTCTATTCTTTTATATATTATTTAACAAAATTTTTACAGGTTTTCGCGTATGGCCAAATGGAAAAAACTTTTACTTTAAAAAAGCCGTCTGTCCCAAACTACAAAGATAATAATCAAGTAAACGGCATTGGGTAGAAAAACAATGTAAAGGAATTATATGTGTGAATATCAGATAAAATAAAAATCTGATCTAAAACATAAAATATCATTAGAGTAATTTTCCCCATCAGAAATTTTTAAATCCCCAAAAATATAATAAGAAGGATGTAACGGAAAAATTCTCAGATAATAGTTTTTTTTATTTGAGATTATTTAAACATAATTTTGGATTAAAAAATACATTAATTATGTATTTGAAAATCATTGTCAATTTTCATATTTTTTATTTTCTATTCAAATGAGTCAAATATAGCATAAAATGGCTATTCTTGTCATTTTAAAACATTTTCAATCATTTCGAAAAAAAGCTAACTAAGTTTTCTTAGACATTTTGTGACTCATTTTACAAATTCCTCATGAAAATAGTTGAAGGACATGCTATACATCAACAGTGATTACGATGTCCTAGTGAAACCAATTTCGTATTTGTATTGAAAATATTTTTCACATGACTATGATCACGCATCTTATAACTGGCTGCGTAAATATTTGGGTTTTATCAGAAGGGAGTAGTTCAAGAGCATGATATTGAAGTCACCAAAAACAAGAGTCTACTTCCGAGCTAAAATGGTACTGAATTAAGGCCAACAAATTTCAATTAATAAAAACCATCCCATTTCAAAAAAATAAATGTGAAAATTAACAATCTCAAAGCCACACTGACTTTCAATTCAAGCCATCTAAGCTGCAGATTGCAATGAAAAATGTAATCTCCAGTTTACTTGAAAAATAAAAAATAACTACCGAGATATTTAGCCGAGTCCGAGTAAATCTTCTCAGAGTTTTTAGGTGCAATTTCATGAGCTTAGAAAATTCAATTTCGGTAGTGATTAAAACAAGAATTTACATTTTTTTAATAGAAAGAAAACTGCTGGAACGTGGGGACAAATATTTGATAAAAAAGAAATTATCTTGTTCCGAGATATAATTATTTGAAGGAATATCGATGCGACAGGAAATAAAAAAAATATTACCACAATAAAATTTCAAGCAAAATTAAAATACAAATCTTTTCATTACTATATTAAGAAGTAAGAATTTGGAAACATCCTTCTAATACAACATATGATTGATTCTTATAGAATTTATTATAAAATAAGCACGTTTTCAGAAAAATTATGGTTATCTAATTCTGTACTGCCACCCTTCATTTATGGTTAGATTAACCTCACTTTATTCACCACTTGTCCGAGACCGAATAACTATGGTGATTTGCATCTTTACTAAATTCATTGTCTATTTCTGTATTTTAGATTTTCGTGTGAAACTTATAGTGGTTTTCAAAATTTTCCAAACTTGTTGAATTTCTGAAGTTGCCAGTAATGGTACGAATTAGCCTGGTAAGTATTCTAATGATCTCTTGTATTGTGAACGTTGACGTTAAGTTAATTCTTTGCATTAATGCAAATTCTGAATGGAGATGATCATTTATCTTCTGGTGAAAGATTGATTTTCTTTTCAACCTAAAATCAAACCAAATTTAACCATCTTTTTGTAGAAGTTTCAACAATTTTGTGATATTTACAAGTAAGCGTATGTATATGCTTTTTTATGATTTTTTAAAATGAAGTTATACTTTTCATTTTATCGTATCGTATAAACATGCATACATACATATAGGTAATCGGTAAAAATTTTGGCTACCTCATTTAAATAGCTGTTGAGATAAGGTGTATCTCATCGTTGCAATTTTTTTAATACTTACGATAGATTCACCTATGAATTTTCAGATTTTATTTGAATTTTAATAAATAAATATACACAGTAGTAGTATTCTAACCTTTGAATTATGTCTGCATATTGATAAATGGATGGTCAATCATCGTAATCGTGAATAAAGCGGAAAAATAATTATTTGCCACAATATCTGCAAAGCAAGTTATTAATATCTTTGCAAAAATGTATCCAAAACTGTTTATAATTTTTGTAGACCATGTATATAATTGTTTGCCACTTTGTTTTAGGCATGACAAGTGAAACGAGATCCCCAATGATTATATTTCACCACATTCAAATAGCCAATCATACAATGATTGGAATATGCTAATCACAATGTCCTTGTGGCCAATCATTGTGTTATTTGACATAAGTGTTAATTTCTCAAAATATAAATTATGTATTACTTTTAAAGCTCAACTCACTACGGTAATTTGAATCTTTATAAAATTTGTTATCCATTTCTCTATTTTAGAATTTCGCTCCACGCTTATAGTGTTTTTTACAAATTGTAAAACTGAAAAAATTCCTTAAGTGACCAATCATTATACCGATTACCTTATTTTGGAATTTTGCTGGTGAATTTTGTGCCTAAACTTAACATTATGAAGTCTCGCTGATAAAATAATATGAACAAACAATTTGACCCCATAGTACACGAGAAGAAATATTTCTGTTGAGACTATTCAGGCTTCTCAGGAATAATTCGGAAGTAACTTCCGCAATATTCTACTAGTTCAACCACATTATATTACCACCCTTGGTACAGCGGTGGCAGTAGTGTTAAACTCGGAATATTTGCGACGTCGTTTTGAACTTGCACTAGAACGCTGGCGCCTCTTATTAACACCGTTTGTTTCACGTCAGCACCCAAATTCGCAACAGCGATTCGTCTTATTGCAGAAAATATCATGCTTCCGAAGGCGTGATTCTCTCTAGGATTAGGAAGTTCTAAATTGCAATATATATTTTATGCAAAATAGCTTTAACAGTCAATTAATGTAAAGATGAATCATAAAATGCAAACAAATAAACTTTGATTACTCTAGTATAGTACATTTTGAAGTAGCTATCATACTGGTAGTAAATGTACATGAAATAAATAACATAAAGAAAAATCGTTTTGAAAAATAACAAGATTTCTAATGGTATAAAAGGGAATTGAAATTATATTATTTTTGATAAAACCGTGTAAAATTAAATAATTTAAAATTTGTATTCTGTATTCTGAAGCGTTGAAAAATTTCAGATGGAAATTCAGAATATTGGAAAATTTCATTAGAAAGGAGTTGGAATTGTATCATTTATAATTCAAAATAATTCAACTTGAATCATTTTATTTTGAATTGAACAACCTCGATATTGAATTATTTTAGGACAATTTCAAAATGTTCAAAATTCCATAGTTTCGGATCTGAATTTTGACAACTGAATCGTTTGAATTTCAAAGGAATTTAAATTGTACTATTTTTCATTGAAAACGTTCACACTTGAATAATTCAAAATTAAAAACCTTCTAATTTGAATAATTTTTAATTCGAATCGATTAAAATATAATGATTTTAAATTGAATGTTTCAATGTATAAGCTTCTGAAATTGTAAAATCTCAAATGCATATCACATGCAAAAAATTATTATTCAATATTAAAAGTTATGAAAACAATTTCACTAAGATATAAAAATAAATTCACTGTCATTTTCAGCGTTCGAAATTCATTACAAATTGAAAAGAAATCAATTGCTAAGTATAGTAATATTATAACATTTGTATACTCCAAGAGTTTAAAATTTCAACTATTTCAGGTAGATTTCAATTATGTAAAAACTAAACGTTTTCAAATTGTTCAGTATACTTTCCAAAATTCAATATTTCAATTTATTAGGAAAATTAAAACTTATGAAAGGGAAAAATAGAAATTATTCAATTAAACATTTGAAAGAATGATACAAAACAAGATTGCTATACACGATTTCATTTTTTAAAAGCCTTTTAATTTGAGATTATGTTTTTTAAAGTTGAATTTGAAATGTTCAATATTTTGCAAAATTGTTAAATACAAAAGCGAAATTCCGGTATGCATAGCCACAGCCTGAACAATAATTCAATTTATAATGCCTGGTTCTACAATCTTCTGATTTTTAAGGCTTGAATTGGAAAAAAAAATAAAAAATTCCAATTGCAATGGTTTTGAATTTATTCTAGAGCTATTTTATTAAACACTGCTTGAATACAAATGCTTCGCACTAACAATTGTGAAACTATTGAGTCTTTCAAATTCAATCTTATAAGATTTTCTCGAAATTAAAAAAACCAGACAATTTTGTAAGTTTGAAATTGGAAACAAACAATTTGTAATATTGAAATTAAATTTAAAACTGAATAAAATTGAAGCCGAGAAATTTAGAATATTTAAATCTACAATTATTAATTTAAAACCTAACTATTAATGCTTTTAAGGTGAAATTTTGAAAGATATATTCGTGAAATTGTCCTTGAATGTTTGAATTTATGCTTGTGAAGCAAACAAATTTTAGTTTCAAGACCTCAAAAATTAAACTGGTTTAGAATAGCGCATTCAAATATATAATTCTAAATTGAAGTTATAGAAATAATAAGGATTATGAATATATTATTAAAATCTTATGTACGTCAGAAAAAATCTTAATTGGAAACTTTGATTGAAATAAATCTTGATTGAAAACTTTCAATATTAATGAACTCAAGCTTGAAGCGTTAAAATGAAACAATTCCAAATTTCAGTTCGAAATTAAAGAATTTTCAAATTAAGATCTTTAAACTAAGTTGCTGAAAGTAATTAATTTTCAAATCATCTATAACGAGTCAATATTTAATATTATTATTAATGAATAAACTGTCATACTGACATGATAGGACAATTCTAAAGACAAAAAACAGGCAAAAAGCAAGCGGAAACATAGGAGTTTCGATTTGGACAAAGTGAATGAATTAGAAGATTGTTATTATTATTATAATACATATAGATTATTGATTATTTAAACATTGTTTTAAGCCATAACAAATTCTACATGATATCAAGAAATTGCGAATGCTCCTAAAATTGCAGGAATAAATAATTGGTTTGGAACAATAGCAAATATCGTTTAAAAACGTTGATGTTCTTTTAAATTCACATTGTCCCATTTCGACCAATTAAATTCGAATGAGGAAACAATTGTTGACACGGGTTTTAAGCCAAAGCTGATATAAAGCAACAAGGGTCGACATTCACGATAAGCAGCAAGGCATTGCAGCATAATTTAATATTCCATCCCCGCGTAAAAACGTGAATAGCTTTCCTTCGGGCGGATAAGAATTAAGGAGCGCAGTTATAAATATAAATTGTAGCACAATTAACTCAATGGAAGGTGAGGAAAAGGCTAAAATTTCTTCTTTGCGGATAAGAAATTTGAATTCATTACTGCAATTACACAATATCCAAATGTAACCGAAGTACCAGATAATTTTGGAAATCTGAACTCAAACGAGTTTAAAATGAACTCAGGAATCCGAGTAGATACAACTTACACAATGCCCGAATACAGGCGGAGTGACTTAAAACTTAATGTTTGATATGGGAAGATCATTGTGGAAATCGAAACTGAAACTAGTTCCAAATGAAGTGAGAAATCCAATAAGATTACAGTTACATGATGTCCAAATACAACTGAATTGATTGAGCAATTATTGCGCGATCTGGAAACATCATTTTGGAAAGCCAAACAGAATCTGGTTTAGAATGAACTCAGGAATCTGAACAAATTAAGCTCACACAATGTCCAAATTCAATCAAAGTGACTTAGGAACTTAGTGCTAGATCTTGAAAGACCACTCTCGAAATTCGAACCAAAACCAGTTCGAAATGAACTCAAAAGCCTGAGCGGATTGAACTTAGACAATGTCCAAATTCAACCAAAGTGACACAAGAACTTGATGTGCAATATAGAAAGATCATTTCGGAAATTCAGACTGAAACTAGTTTTAAAAAAACTCAGAAATCTGAATAAATTACACTTAAACAATGTCCAAATTCAACCGAAGTGACGTAGGAACTTAGTGCGCGATCTAGAAAGATCATTCTGAAAATCGAAACTAAAACTGGTTCCAATTGAACCTGGAAATCTGAATAGATTAGATAATGTTCTAATTGAATCGAATCTGTAACTAGTTTACAATAAAATTGGAAACATCAATAGATATAATTATACTATTATACGATCATTATATTATGCTGCTATAATTATATTATACTAATATATTATTACCAGTGTGGAAAAATGTTCTGGCGCTGGCCTGGCCCAGACTAGATCATCTGGTATCCAGTCTTGATGCTGATGAGACGGTCTGGCCTGGGATAGACCAGACCTTCCAGACTAGATGGTCTAGATAAGGACAGACCTGGACCAAACTAGCGTCAGACCTGAGCCAGATCAGATCTTCCATACTAGACAGTCTAGATAAATCCAGACCTGGGCCAGACCTGTAGCCAGACTGCCAGGATATTTTTCACACGGGTATACAATTTTTAGTTATATAATTTCACTATAGATGGAAAAGTTCACCCAGCCATCATATGAAACGTAACTTACTATTTGAATATTTGGGGGTCAACTTGAATGAACCTTTTTTCTGAATATGGGTATTGTCCTACATTTTTTGTAATTGTAGGTATATAGTATATAATTCTCTTTTAAGTATCAGTTGGTTTAATACCTAACTAAAGCCATCGTTAAATATATATAGTAAACTGGAAAAGTTTTATAAGAAGTTAAAAAGAAATCTTTAGTGGTAGCTTTAAGTTTGCGAAGCTACGCGTGATTACTGCAGAGGTGCATTTTACGTGAAAAAGAAGTGCCTGTTTTACAACTTTTCTCGTAGTACTATGCGACAACAAATTGCAGAAAATAAAAACTCGATAAAATGAGTGATAAAAGTAGGCTTGAGAACTGTACTATTGTTTATAGAGGTAAAGTGCGATCCACGCGAATGCATGCAGTATGCACTCTTAAGAAACTCTATTTTAAAGAACAATATCAAACTACTGCTTTGCAACTTTATAAACAAAAAGATATTGCATTTTTTATATGCATATAAAATGTTTATGTGGTTTGAAGCGTGCAACTTCAGTTAATAAAACATTTGGAGAATGTACAAGTGTTATATAGATGTATTGTATGACAAACATGGGAAATTGTTAGTTTTGAGAGGCTTCAACGTAAATTGTTGTGCTTTCAAATTATCATTTTTCGAATTGTCAAATTGGAAAGGATCTTAAAAGTGCTTTGAATTCGGTTTAGTTTCAAGCTGCAGCATTTTTGAGACACGAAAACCAATGAAGTCGCGTTAAAAACTTTCATTGTTCAAAATTCAATGCAACAGATTTCACACCAATGGTTATCGCTGTACACCTTCGAATTATTATTCACCTTATATATAGAAGTAAATTCAAAGATAAATTTTTGCTGAACCAATGTTCAGAAAAATATTTTTTTTGTAACAATTTTAGGTATTTCTTAACTGCATTGTGCGATTTGCAAAGCTTATCTATACGTTTTAAATAATTTTGTTAGGAACTTTCCAATGGAAATATGCAAAACTGATCGTTTGAATTATAAATTATTCAATCTTGAATGAGTAAATTGTATAATAATAATTAGCGATGATCAAAATTTAAAATGATTGATTATTTGATTTCTATTTCGAGAGATAGATGTGGGAATCGAAAGCTTCATCAGGCTATAAACAGACTAGCTATAAATATGCAAACTTATTGATAGGTTTCATTCAAAGGTGGCCTTCTACATATATTTCAAATAGAATTTCCAAATAGGTATTTATGAATAGTTTCGTTAAACAAAAGAGCTTTGTAAGAAGAAGAAATTATTTTATGCAATCACTGTTAGAAATTTTAGCCTTAATTTCATGCAACACCCTCTGAACATTTTTTGTTTGTATCAAAAAAACATTTGTTTGACCCTATATGAAAGCTAAGATTTTCCTAATTCAAATAAGATTTGTTTGAATTGAACAATGGTATGTTTGAATCTAATAGGCTTTTCTTGAATCAAACTTATCTTTGTTTCAATCAATCAATTATTTGTTTGAGCCTATATGAAATTAAGAATTTATTTGATTCAAACATTTTTTTGAGTGCATGTGTTGGAACTTTTATTAAGTTATATTAGGGTGCCCATTGGAAAGTTGAATTTTTAAAAGTACATTTCACACTCGAGAAACAGAAAAGTCCTACTCATTGGATGATACCATGAACCAAAAGTGAAAAAAAAAAGATTTCTAATCCTTTTCGATCCAATCATGCAAGACCTATACAGTACATATATACCACGGGAAATTAAAAATGCAACAAAATGGAGATTGCTCAGCTTTTAATCGGGTATATCATTTAACAAAGTGAAAGATAATATTTATTGTTAAAAATCAATTAAATGAGCTAAAAAAGTAATAATTTTCCTATTTTTGAATGAAAGTTCGAAATGCGATGATTATAAGAAACCTTTCAAATTATGTAATAAAGATAAAATTATGCAATGAGAATAAATCATGCATTCTTATGTGATGAAGAATAGGGTTCATTAGCATAAGGCTTTCAGAAATCGCAAACATTTCAAGTTATATTTGATTGCGAAACATCCGATAATGCGATTTGCATGAAGCTCGGGTTTCTTTTCATTACATCTTTAGTCACTCACGTAGTTTGAAAGTTGCGAAAAATGCAAAATATTTCTGTGATAACAGCTTACCACGATTATTCAGGAAACATTAGTCTGTTGATCGCAGCAAGAAAAGCACAAAAGATCAGTCCCTGCTACTAAACTGTGGACGAAATACTCGCAGTTTCATTACACGAGGGCAATATCCACCAGACCGGCCGCAGTACTTCCTAGGAGAATATACTACTTTGCAGCTCGTGGTTAAACACATCCAAGTAAATATCTGGCTGAAGTAACAGAGCCTACATATAAGTATAGAAAGATATATAACATGTTGCTCTTTACTTTTATAGAGACACCTTATTCTTTACCATAAGACTCTCAAAAACAGAATGACCGTCTGAATGCGACGCATAGTCGTGAACAGTCCATGTGCGGTCCATTAATGGGGGTTGAGAAAAAGTAACTGTCATTGCGACGATTCTAATAGGGGTTGTAGTGGAGCTAATAATAGAGAAAATCGATATTAAGCGCTTAGAGCCACTTACTCGTCATCGCAAGCGTGTCTGCTTGGCAGCCACGAAAACCTTTCAAACTTGACGCAGATGAACCAAGGAGGCGTTTAATTATGCAACATTATCTGAGAAATGAGAAATCTTGATTGGCTTTCTCGTTAATAGAAAATGGAAGTAAAGGCAGGAGAGTGGAAAAAGAGCGATGAGCATAGGAAGTTGTCAATTTAGCATCTGGTCGGAACAATTTGAATGGACAATGTGTTTGACATTTCGTATTTAAGCGGATGATTGAGAGGTTTATGAGTGGGCTCGTCTAGTTGAAGGGCTGCCATCAATCTCTGATCTTTGTCGAAAAAATATTTTTGGACGAGTATCGTCCATCATGGTCTTGATTTACTGATAAAAGTATAGAAAGGTATATTTGAATTCAATCGGTTCAAATTTAATCGAAAACCAGTTAAAATAATCAGATATTATTTATTTTTCATTATAATTCAATTGCACTAAATTTCATATATTAAAGTGTTCATAAAAAATAAATGCATAACCGTGAATATCCAGTATAAGGGTCGTTCTCAGTAGGCTGAGAATTGTAAGCTTTTTGACCTAATTTGATTTTATTAAAAAAAATATCCTCTCAGCGAAATGGTTTAGCTAGCATAAAACTCGAAAAAACTAAATTATAATTTTTCAAATTGCAGTGTATCTTTTATGAAAGAATACGTTTGATGAACCATTATATTTGATGAACTATTATGTTTGATACATATTTTGTGAAAAATTATGTTTAATGAAACATTATATTTGATGAAACATTATCTTTGGTGAATCACTCTTTCTTAGGTGAAGCATTATGTTTGATGAATAATTTGGTTTGATCCAGATTATAACAGGACAAATTAAAAAAAAAATGGAAGAAGATAAAGTGTTTGTCTGTTGTGAAAATATACTTTTCTACAATTTAAAATAAGTCACAAGTATTTTTTAATTTTGAATTATTATCAAAGTATATTGGAGGGTTTCAAGAAAAAGGTAAAACCGATCAGAACCTAGTTAAAAAATTAAAATATTATCCAAATTAGATCAAAAGCTATCCAAGTTTAAAGACAAAATTCGTTCTTTCTGGATTCTGCGACTTAAAGTATAGAACATATCTGCGGGCTAATAAAATCATACTTTTTTTAAATGTAATCTTACAAAATATTGATATTATTTTTTAACCTATGAAAATTGAACTCTCGCTTCCATTCCGAAATTCTAATTTTCCAAAATATTCGCTGTTGGACTTGGAAGTTGAAAATCATCCAGAAGTGTGTGTTATAACTAGGTAAATCTAAAGAAGCACTTTTACAAAGAAGAAATTAATTTTCACAGCCGGTCCAGCGATCATCCTGATTCTACTGTGGACAAATATTTCTCACAATGATTTAGAATCATTCTTGAATATTCAAAAAAATTCTGCAATATTTTCAGCATTTTCTGTAACATTCAGGGAATAATCGCGGAATTGGTTCAAATTGTAACGAACGTTCCTGGAATGTTCCATAAAATTCTGAATCATTCGGATATGTTCCAGAATATTCTGAACAAGTCCAAAACAATCAATATAATTAACATTCTTTTAATATTTTGGGAAACATTCTAGAATATTTTCGAAGATTCCAGGATATTCCAGAATACTGTGACGTGTAAAACATTACGAAATGTTGCAAAGCTTTAGGAAGAATAAAAGAATTATAAACAATCACCTACTGCAGAAAATCAAAATGTTGCATTGAAAATACATACTTTAATAATTTTGTCACAAGTTTTGGATTCATACGGTATATATTAGAAGAGGAGAGGATTGAATGTTTGAGTCCGCAATTCACCTTGGACTATGCCCGAAACAGTTCAACCGCTAAATTGAAATTGGCTTTTACCTTCCGAAGCGGTAACAAATTCCAAAGTTTCATCAAAATCGATTACGATATAATGTAACCCAAGACTTTACTAACACTAAGGGAATTTGTGTAATTTTATTAAACTGAAAATACCTTTCAGATCCTTTGAACAATGAAATTATACAACATTTTAACAATAGTACTCTCAAAATCTCAACTAATAAAATGTGAGCCACTAATTTTCTTGGAAATAAAACTGTAATGGAATAAAACTTCAATAAAAATTTGAATGACACTAAAATAAATAGTAAAATTCAACTAATTATCAGTATAAATTTCCACTGAAGCAAATGAAAAATATAGAATAAATTTTAAAATTGAGCTCAACTATTCCAGACTTTATATCAAAGATTCTTCACAATGTGGGTTTTACCGTTTTCAAGAGATCCGTCATTTTTGAAGAGAATTATAAAAATTCTTGTGTATTCAACTAATTAATTAATTAGCGCCAAGCAATCTTATATTTGGTGCAGCTGGAGAAGAAAAACTTGGTCAAGGTTTAAATCGATAAAAAGCTGACCCAAGTAAGCGGGATATTCTGGGGTGATTATAAGTTCCTGTGTGGCCTCGAGATATTTATTTTTATATCCTATTTTCAAATATTGGTTTGGTATCTTTAATCCCTTGAGTAAGATAAAATATATGGAATTACTTGATTTTAGCAAAAAGAGTAGAAGAGTGTGTGGACGAAAAAATTTTTTCGACTGGTCAAGTTAATTTGTATGAGCAAAAATAATCAAAATCTATTATCTGCATTGAAAACTGCTCACTTCTAATGCATATTTCGTCAATAACTTCACTCTCTTCTATCGACAAAATAAGGAAAATTTGTTACCAATTATATCTTGCTTTTTCACAAAATGAGATAAAAACTTATTTGTTCAACGAAGATGGTAGCCTAAAAGCTAATAAACCCTATTTACACACAGGACGCTTCCTTTTTTAAATGCTGAATAAACAAGATAATCTACTGATTTATTTTCAACGATGTTATTTTGTTAGAAATAATCTACATTTATACACAGGGTGGTCGCAAAACTTTGTTTTAAAAATTCTAAATCTTTTCCCTGAGTTTTTCAGACCAATTTTTCATTTTTTCTGAACATTATTATTCAAAGACCAGAATTTTCATTTTGTTCTATTTTTAACATATAATCTTCAATAATTGGAACAAAACAATTTGAAATTTCAATTTATTCATTTCATTTAAAAAAGATTACTTTTCTACCATAAAGATGAATTTCCTATCCAAAAGGGCAAACTTTCGTCTAAAGTCAATTGCATTTTCAACTGAATAATTGAATTTTTTATGAGACATTGAAACTTTCAAACAAAAAAGATTTAACTTCAACTAAAAACAGTTACATTTTCAACGAAAAAGCTTAATTTTTAACTCAAAAAGTCGAATGTTTTAAAAAACAATTGACTTTTGAAGCCGAAAGGATTAATTTTCAACAAAAAAGTTAATTTTCAGTCAAGAAAGATACAATTTAACAACATAGCTGCACTTTCACAAAATAGTTTAACGTTCAATCTAAAAACATGAATTTTTAACCAAACTGTCGACTGTTTAATTAGAAAAAAACAGTTGCATTTTTAACCACATAGTTAAAATTTCAAACCGGAAAGACGAATTTTTCAGAATACAGTAGAATTTTAATTCCGAAATGTTAAATTTTCAATTAGAGATGAATTATCTGGAAAAATATCAATTCACAACAAGAATTGTAATAGCTGATATTTGATAAAAAAAAGTTTTGAACAAAATATTTGAATTTTCAACAGCATATTTGAGTTTTAAAAAAATAATTGAATTTACAAGAAACTATTTGAATTTTTAACCAAATAGTTCAATCTGCAACCTAGAAAAATGAATTTCCAAAAAAAATTTAAGAGTTGATATTTCAACTGAAAAGAGATTAAATTTCTACCAAAAAAGATTAATTTTCTAATAAAAATGGCGAATTTTTAACCACGAAGATTGATTTTTTACCAAAAAAGACGAATATTTCAACAAAATGCGTGAATTTTCAAACAGATAGTTGAATTTTAAAATAAATAAAAAAGATCAATTTCCAACCAATAATGAAAAATTTGAATTTTCAGTAAAACAATTAATTTTAAACCATGAAAAGCAACCAATTTTAAACAAAATAGTAAAATTTTCAACCAAAGAGATGAATTTTCAATTAAAATTATGAATATCAAACTGAAAAAATGAATTATTAACGAAATAGTTCAACTTTTAACAAACAAATTTCAAAAAAATAGATGAATTTTCTACAAAACACTTGATTTTGAACCCTTAAATATTAATTTTCTAGCAGACCAATTATCCACGAAATAAATATCCAAACTTTCAGTTGGAAGAATTATTTTTGAAGAACAACAATAAACGAATAAATTTTCAACCAAAGATATGCATCTTCAACCAAAAAGATGATTATTTAATAAAGTGATTTAACTTTCAACCAAGTAGTTAAATTTTTAACCAAAAAGCTTCATTTGCAAAATAAGCTAACTTCTTCACAACCATTAATATTCAAAGACTAAAATTCTATTGCTGTGAAATTGTTAGAACACAATCATCAATAAACGGAATAAAGCAATTTCAATTTTGGACTAAAAATTTTTGAAGGTAATAATCATGTCCTTGCAAATGTAAGAACTTTAGACCTTTCATAGAGTATTAATATTTAAGTTTATGTTCTGACCTGAACCTTTCATTGCAAGTTCACTTAAAACGGCTTAAATAGTCAGCATAGAATTGATTTATACTTTCTCAAATTGAAATGAAGTACAAAAAATCAAGACAAGATCTCTTCACTAAGTAATCACTTGATAAAATGAACTCGAACTGCTACCGAAATAGGCGTTTAGAGTTAATATAAGACCGCAGCTACACCAGATTGTAGATCTTATCAACCTACAGAGAAAATTAACTTGGCTGACAGTCAAGCTAAGCTATAATAAATTGCAAACACTAATTAGAATGTCGGGAATCCACGAGCCAAAACGTGACTACTTGAGACAGGAAACTGCCACGATTATTTCAAATGTTCTAAAAAAAAGAAGACCGACATATGTGAAATTTGGCCTTTACATATCTTTAGTCTCTAGATCTGCATTAGTAAGAGTTTACTAATGAAAAAGTGCCAAGTTACTTTCTAATTGCTTTAATAATCAGAGTGTCTCATAACCTTTTTTGTTATAAGAATTACAATTCTGATTAAGAACAGAGAATTTGGTACAAGAAATCTCAATTATATTTCTTTACGGCAATTCTCTGCTCCAAGACACAATCATTTTTGTTTGCAAAAATTCCCTGTTTCAAGACAGAATCATATTTATTTACAATATTTTCCAATAATATTCAAAAACATAGTAAATCCCTTTTTCGAAAATTTCGACGAGGACGGTTTCAAATTGTGACAAATTTTAACTATGAGAAGGGTTTCTCTTTAATCCTGTTCCACGTCAAATTATAATTCTTTAAGAAAACCCCCTGTCCTGAAGTAAGCATTATAACTCTTTAAAAAATTTCCTGCTTCAATGTGAACCAGAAATGAAAATTATAATTTTCGTCCGAAAGTCTTCTTATAAAATTTGAAGGAGGACAATTTCAAATCCTGGCAAATCTTTATTTGCAAAAAAAAGACAAATGTTCTAATTCAAACTCTGATTCGGAACAGGAAAGATTGAAAATCTAGCGCACTTTGACTTGCAATAGGGATTTTTCGTTAAATTCCGTTTTCATAAATCATAATTAAAATTGTTTTCCAAAATTTCCCGTACCATGTCAAAATTACCTGATCGATAAAAACTATATTTCTTCACGTAATTCCCTGTAAAGTAAAAATGATAATTGTTTACGGGAATTTGTTAACATATTATGTTCATTCTCCGTCGAAACTCAGAATTATAATTGTTTTAGAAAATTTCCTAGACTTAAAATTCTTTTCAAAAATTCCTGTTCCACCTGAAAAATTTCCTGTTCCAAGTCAAGATGATTGTAATTTTTCACGTGTATTTTTTATATATCTCTTATTCATTCTCTGTTCCAACTGAGAAATATAGTAATAAAATGTATGAAATTAACTTTTAATTTGCATATTACAATATTCGAGAGAGAAACCCCGGTCTCTGAATTAAATTTGCGATCATTTCCTGTTGTTTCCCCGCTGAAAAAAAAAACCCGGTGATTTCCCGGTTTTCTTTAACAATATATCATTATTATTACTTACTAATTCTCCCTAAATACTTACTAAATTTTGAACAATTTGCCCAGGGAAAATTTTTCAAGAATAATCATAATTCAATTACGTAAACTCGACTCATTGAAACTTTTCCACCGAGCTTTTAGAAATAAAGCTGGAACGTTCAGCTGAAATTAGATCTCGTAATAAGCGCTACTTTATTTAATGCGAGGTCATTCTTTTCATAAAATAAATTTATTATGTGGAGGGATATACATCGCTTTGATGGAATAGCCTCTAAAATTATGTCTAACTCTGCTTTATATGTTCAAATGTAATTATTGAGTATGACACTCTTCTGTAAATATATAATAATCTCATGAAAAACATTTACGATGCGAGAAATTCTGTCAAGTGAAAAGATTCAGTGCGCCAAGTATTCATTTGCCTCCTTTTCATACATTATGAAAATTACATTAATTTTATCAAATTGACAAATTCAAAAATTGAAATATTCTAAATCGTAGATGTTTTTGGTGTAATTTCACTCCTATTTCAATAAAAAATGTCATTACATAAAATAATCCGTACCGAATAATAGGATTATTTAATACTCAACACAATATAATGCATATAATTTGTATTGACATCGATATCTTTCTGTTATAAAAAAATTTCGCAGACACCGCTACTTCAAGAATCGCGGATGTTTTTAGAAAAGGTATTACAATATTGTACTAAACATACTGATCGAACGAAAAAAATTGAACCAATTTTTATGTGTATTTTTGAAAAAGATAGTGGAATATTTTACTAAATATACTACACTAGCAAAAAGCATAGACTCAATTTTTTATGCTTTTAAACAAGATAGTAAAATGTTGTACCAAAAATAATACCATAATCAAAAAGATAGGTCATATGTACCACATTGCCACATGTACTACATTACTCAGTGTTTGGCTCATATTACACGAAAAACAAGACCCTCCTGATGTTTCTCAAAAAATATAGTACAATATTGTACCAAAAACACACATCCAAATTTTTTATAATCATTTTTTTATTAGTTTACTTTTCTAGATATTCATCGAACGGAGTGATGTTGCGAATTTTGTACAAATTGGTTATATAGCATGAGCTACCGGGCGCCAGTTACAAAAAAATCCAATCTTTTTCATTCAAAGTTTAAAATCTTCAAAAATAATTATTGAATCAAAATTTTTACAAACAGTCCTATATTTATATTAAGGAGATAGGTGGAAAATTTGGTACAAATCGGTTCAATAGTGTAAGCTATAGGTCGAATGAATTACTGAAAAATCAAATTTTCCCCATCAAAAGTGCAACATCTTCAAAACTATTTGATGAAGCAGACATATTTTTTTGAATACACACTTTTTGTCTATTCATCTCTTTTCGTATCTTGTATAGTTTGACCGCCAAACGGAATTTTTTATTTTTTATTATTTTGTTGTGCGATCAAAATTCGAATTTTTGATTTTTCAAGAATATTCAAAAAGTTGTTATGACAATCTCGTATCGCGGATCTGTTTTTTTCAGTTTCTTAAAATGGACAATGTGTATGTGCAGAAGTTACTTCTTTGCGATTTTTCATTGATTCCAATGGTTTGATGCAAATCGGTGAAGAATTGGCTAAATTATTATTTTTATATTCTCAGGCAAGAAATCTGTCTTAACATTTTTTCCGGTATCACAAGAATGGTTTAACAACAACAAAGTTTTTGCTATTTGAATTAGTTTTTGTTACCTCATGTTCACATTTTATTATTTGAAATTTTACATGAAAATCTCTTGTCTCGATTGATTATATTATTGGTATTATAGTTTGCGAATACGATCATAAAGTATTAAAAAATGGGAATTAAAAGTTAAACACGAAACGCATATTTCTGTAATAAAAACAGCGAAAAGTTTTCCCAGTTTCAAAGATTGAAATACCCCACGACGTTTTATTTTATTTATAGTAGTTGAATATATAAAATTATGGAAAACTGAAACTCCTTTCTTTGTATCGTAATCGCAGAATTATTGCTTTAATGCGTCATTTTTAATCCACTGATCAGTTTTTTTTGTACTAATTCAAAATTATATCTTTAGTATCATATTTTCCCCGAAGTAATAACATTTTCCCTACACTATCGCGAATAGCCCTATGAAAATATTTCGTCCTTGCTGCTAATAACCTAAATCTTCTATAAATTAATTAAAATTTACAGTAATATGATGTTTGAATATTTTTATAACATTTCGAAAAATGTGGTTATTTCGATTCACATGGAGGTAATTCGTCATTGTTGCGCGAGACAGCAGAAACTGAAAGCTCGAGTAAACGTTTAAAGTCAATAGGACAAACAAGCATTGTAAACCGGCAGCAATCGCGGACGCGACAGGCTGACAAATATATATAATATTATGGAAAAACAAAGAATAAAAACAAAAGATTTTGTAAATCTTTCCCGTTTCAAAAGCATCGATTTTTCAGTGTCTCCTAATTTTCAGCTGATTTTCAGCCAAAAAATAATAAATTGAAAGAAATGAATCTGAAGCTGAAACTAAGAAACGGAAATGGCATATTTATTTAAATTTAAATAGGCTTTATTTTTAGTGAATATATGGAGCATTTATACGGGTGAAAATAAAAAATTTGTAATTATTTAATTTAAAACTTTGTAACAAAAAATTATTCCAGAACAACATAAAACCTTTTTTTCTGCTAATATACATGAAAACAAGCCTTAACATAATAATACACGAAATGAAGAAGCAGACCTTTATTTAATTTTTTTTTTTAATGTAATGACAAATATTTAATTGAAATCATTTTGCAAATTTTTTATGTCGAAATAGTAAAATTAGATCTATTATATCTATAATATAAATATTATTTTTAAATTAAAAAATAGTGGAAATTTCGATTATTTTCTTTCCCGCAACTTCCTTCACTCAATGAAAATAAATTTTTTGTAACCAGATGAAACGTCTATCAAAAAACAAATTATTGTTATGAAGTATATTTTCACGTCAGAATGAAAAAAACATGTTTTATATTAATACTTTCGTCATAATCTTACCCCCAAAATATGCTTCTTCTGATAATTAATTCGTCGTTTAAATATTCATATTACGTCTAATTAAATTTTTATATCTCAATGAATGTTCAATAATCAGTAATTGTTAATTTATTTTAGTTGGAAAATGAAGCTCCTAAATCATGAAATTATTTATTTATATTCTTTATTATCAATTTTTTCCAAATATTTTATATTTGATAGTTAAAAGATATATAATACGCTATAATTATAATAGGAAACAAAAAATAAACATTATTTTGTAATTTCGCAATTAATCATCAACAAATATGTGTATAAAAAAATGCCATCAATGTGAAAAAAGGTAATCAGGGACACATTACCGGATGTCTCCTATTTCATCGAATTTATTATGGTACCGATTCATGTAAAAATAATTTGGACATGCAGTATTGTGGAAAAAATAGGCTTGATTAAACCCAGTTATTCAAAAAATCATTCCTCGAAACACAAGCGTATAATATTCCAGAGACACGATAATGTCAACTTTTTGATTTACACTCATACACATTAAAAAATTAAACACTTTTGATTAAAGAGAAATTCATGAAATTAAAGTAAAAGATATTTTGTATATTGCATGAATACGTTAAAAATTCTGTTCATAAAAAACTGAATTATTGTTCTGGATATGGCTTTTTAATTATCCGACCCCAATAATTCATTTCAGAATTAAAGGAAACCACCCAAGCGCCTGAAGTAGGTCACAAGTTTCTTTTGTTTTCATATTTGCATACGAACAAAAAATTAAGAGCCTAATGCTAAATGAAAATTCCACGAAAGAAACTCTACATACAAGCGTTTATTCCTTTTTTCGAAAAAAAAAGCATATATAACATTTTGTTCATAAAAGAGTTAACAGGCTAAATCTTCAATATCTTTTGCTTGTATTGGCACATGCTATTCTGTTAGCTTATCTGATTTATAAACCACTGTGCTCATTTGATTCGATATTTGCTCTAGGATATATGTGAATTGCACGATTTTATGGTATGTACATCACACGTCGGATTTATGATTTATGTACGTCAAGGTTCTACTATTATTATCTAACCATCTGTGTAGTAGAAATGTGCATTGAAATAATAGTTACGTGAATCATATTACTAACACTGGAAAATAAAATATATCAATACTAATTTTGTGTACGTGTATTGAAATATTAGTCCGTATTCCTCACTTAAGCATAAGTATAAGTATGATTCATATATATTTGGCACTAATTCGAAATACATTATAAAATAATGCAAAAACATGAAAGGCTAAAAAATAGATGAACAAAGCAATTTGAAATGATGTTTCTTTATTATTTTATCAACTTATTTAAACTAAGAAACAAAACCAGCTTGTAAAAACCTGTTCCCATTCCAGTTACGATTCCTTAGGTATGTCAATAAATCACTCAGCCCCAAACTAATTATTTACTGACTTAAGGTTTTCTGCGGAGGTTATTTTAAATATTTGAATTTCACGAAGTCTAGTTTTAAGAGTAAGCTGCTCTGATATATGATTTTTTTTATTCCTAACCGTAGAATTGATTTACATTTCCGGTTCAGTTGCGCGATGGAGTATTTGGAATTGGTATCATAAGAAAAAATCCCTTAGAAAATTATTTGTTTTTTTATGTCATAAATTTATTTTCAGAACAGATTCTGAAAAATTAATTAAAACTCCATAGAAAGGACAAAAGGGGAAGACATATAAATTTTAGGGGATTTTAATATTTCAACGGAAGAACGGAGAATAAGTATTAAAAAGGACGCCAAGAGATCCCTGAAATCTCGTAAATAAAAACATTACCAAAAATAACAGCAGTTCAGTAGTTTAATTTTGAATAAAAAAGAGGAATTAAAAGAAAATTTCATTTTTTTATCAATTGTTTCACTACCTTCGAAAAATCTGTCAAAAACTTAAGCACTTTCTACTGATAAAATACATAAGAAATACTGCAGAAGATCAAAGCTTGACAAATAGATCAAGAATATAATTGAAAAATGCTAATGTTTGAATTTTTCAAAATTTATTATACCCTGAGTTGTTCAAAATATTTTTCTCAGTAAGCTAGAACGCCAACATTCGAAAAAGACAAAAATGTCTATTTGAAAAACCTACTTTTACTGTTTTTCTTTCTAAAGACGTTTACATTTGTTTTGAATGTATTTTTATCAGCTAGAAGCTCCCAGATGTTGAAAACATCTTTTAATGGCAGCTCAAAAAATTCTAATGTGAAAAACAGAAATTCAAAAGATTTATCATTCGCGGAAATAAAAAATTATGAGGATAACAATAAAAGTATGTAGCTTTCTGTATTTGGTAAGTCTTGATGGTTTTAAAATTGAACAATTTGGTTGAAATTTTTTTTCTTTCATGAATAAAAAATGTGCCTTCGTTGAAAATTCGACTATTTTGTTGTAAATTCATCTCTTTTGGTAAGAATCAATTATTTCTTGGTTTGAAATGCAACTGTTTAGTTAGAAATTATTCTGTTTTGGTTGAGGATTCAACTGCTTTCTTTAAAAATTTTCGCTGACCACTTTAATTGCAACTGCATGTCATTAGTTGATAATAAAACTATTCTTATTAAATCCATCTTTTTGAGTAAAATATTTAAATACTTGACTGAACGTTCCACTTTTTTATTAAAAATTAATAGTTTTGATTGAAGATTCATAGTTTTAATTAAAAATTCATCTCTTTGATTGAAAATGTAACTATTTTGTTAAAAATTCGTCTTTTTGGTGGAAAATTCAACTTTTTTATTATGAAATTCAACTTTTTGGTTAGAAATCAACTTGTTTGTTAAATATTCATATTTTTGTGATCGACATTCAACACTTTTATTATGAAATCAAACTATTTGTTTAAAAACTAACTTTTTTGTTGAAAATTCATATTTTAGGGTTGAAAATTCAACTGCTGGGCTGAAATTTTTGTTCTTTCTTGACTAAAAAATATTTTTCGGTCGAAATATCAACCTATTTGTTGCAAATTCGTCTTTTTGTGTATTCAACTGTTTTTGATTAGAAATAATTAAGGTTTCAGTGCATATATTGACTATTAAATTTTTTGTTGATAATTTGTCTTTTTTGGATGAGAGCCTAACTGCTTGGTTAAAATTTAAACTACATTATTAAATCTTCTTTTTGATAAGGATTCATCATTTTAGTCGGAAATTTATCTCTTTGGTTAAAACTGTAACGATTTTATTGAAAATTTGTCTTCTTTTGGGTTGAAAATGAAACTTTTTGTTCAAAATTCATATTTCGGGGTTGTACATTCGTCTTTTTGGATTGAAAATTCAACAATTGGATTAAAATTTGTTTTGTTTCTTGAGTAAAAAATTTTTTTTGATTGAAAAATAAACTATTTTTTCGAAAAATCATCTTTTTGGATCAACTATTTCACTGTTTTTGTTTTAAAATCAAAATTATTTTCTGGATGAAATATTAGCCATTACACTTTTCGTTAAGAGTTTATTTTTTGTTGTTGAAATTTCTTTTAGGTTGAAGATTCACCATTATAGTTAAAAAAAATTCTCTTTGGTTGAAAATTTTTCTTTTTTGGTAAAAAATTATTCGTTTTGGTTGAAAATGTACCTTTCTGGTTAAAAATTCAATATTTTTACTTGAAATGTTAGGAATTTAAAGCGCTTTAAATTATATTAAATTTAATTTGAAACACGTGAGGTCTTAGAGACCTCTACATTTATTTTCGTTAGCGATTTCTTCGCTGTAGCTGGCGTTCTTCAAATAAGATGAGGACAATAAGTTCAAAATTCGGGATTTTACGTGATTCTGATAATTAGTAAAATTTTTGTGAAAAGTAGGATGAGGTGAAAAAAGGGCCAACTTATGATCCCAGCATTACATGTTCGTCGGCTTCACAAAATTAAAAGTTGAGTTTCATTTATACTATTTTTTATTTCAACATTCAAACTGATAGTTTGGCTGGAAACTCACAAGGAATTAGATGAATATCTTGAAAAATTTCTTGAGGAAACAAGAACAGAAAATAAGCTAAAATCTGAAATCTAGGAAATCTTGGTTGAAATTAAGAAGAAAAGTTTAATAGGAATGGGATTTGGAGTGTCCAAGATTTCCAGAATAGTCTCTAACTTGAGAAGTAACTCCCATGGCGTAAACTATAAACTTATTATATGTATATATGCAAGTAGAGCTATAGTTTAAAAGTTTGCGGGTTTAACGAACCAAAGTCTTTAGGATCCCTCTAGGGTGAAGAGATAGCAACGTTTCAAGATTTTCAGAAAGCATTTTCTCGCTAGTCACGCGTCCGACTTTACGGTCCGTATCTTCAACTAATTCTGAATGAGAGTCCACCTTCTGCCTCAACCTGGGATTTTCACTCCTTTTCGTTCTTCCCAGGTTTAAAGTAAAGGATTTCGACCCGAGGCGAGGCATGTGTTTGCTGACACTGCTGGATATTTTTTACGACACTTTTCTGGACTTAGAAGAAAGCTTGTACTTATAGATATATTATCCGATTCAATTCGAGCTGCTCAATGCTCAACTATCATGAATCCTCTTTGTAAATAGACTCGTAAAATTTACCATTAAACTGTAATCCTAATCTTTTGATGAAAATGGAACTCTATAGCCATAAATCAGGTTTCGAAATTGATTTTAAATTACGATATGAATGAAAAACTTTATCCTTTATTAGCAGAGAGTGGCCATCAGTGGATCGAGTCACACATTTGATTTATCGGCCTGCATTGACAAGATTAGATGAAATCCTATTGCTGGGTTCCGGGTTGAAAAGCAAGGTACAATTACTCTAATAAATTTTACAAGTGATTTTTGGACAAATTTTAATTAATTTTATTACAAGCTAAACAAACCTTCGGTACTTAACTGCTGTATTTATATTTCAATACTTCACAATTGAAACTAGGAAACCAGAAAATTATAAATTTATGTAATTGAAATTTGAATATTGCAAACTTCAGAGCCTAATGCTCTGAACACAGGGTGAATAATTTGATTTTTGAGCAAAATAGGGAAATCCATTCTTTCCAATATAATTAATGCAGATGTCATATTCAATTAAATATAAAACGCTTGAAATTCCTAACCTTCTGAATAAAAATATTGCAATTTCAACAAAATAGTTTAATTTTAAACCAAGAAGAGAAATTTTCAGCTTCAACTTCGACCAAATAGGTGAAGACAATTTTTAAAAACAAACATAAATATATAAGAAATAAAAATATAATAAAATTGTAAAATATATGAATACATTATCAAACAGTAACAAATATGAATTTCAAACCACAAACATAGCAGTAAAATTTCCAACAAAATAGTTAACTTTTTAAAACAAAAATATTAATTTTTAATTAAAATGACAAATCTTTGTCCAACAAAATTAGTTTTAAAAAAATTAGTTCAACTTTTTAGCAAGTAGTAGCATTTTCAATAACTGATGAATTTTCAACCAAAAAAGTTAGTTTTCAAGATAATTAATATTTCAACCAAAAAATAATGATTTTGAAGAAAATAGATGAATTCTCAATCAAAACATATTATCAATTGTCAACCAAACAGTTGCAGTTTTACCGAAAAAATAATAAATTTCTACCAAAGGAGATCAATTTTGAATAAAATAAATGGATTGTTAACCAAAAGCATTAATTTTCAAACATTAAGATAAATTTTCTACGCAAAAAGACAAATATTAGTTATTTTTGGTATTTAGTAGTGAAATATTTTTCACATAAGTTTAAATCGGCCGAATTCGGACTTGGGACAGCGATTTTAAATTTTTGTTAATTCTTCTGTAAATTCACTTTATATGAATCAAAATTGAAATTATTTTTAAAAATTTCCTGTTCCACGCCGAAAATTACCTGGCTTAGGAGAAAATAATTTTTTTCACGAAATCCCCTTTTCTAAAGTCAAAATTATAATTATTTATGTTTTTTTTTGTATTTCACTTATTTATGTATTCTGTGTCACAAGTAAAGTTTATCATTATTTGAGAAAATCCTTTATACCAAGTCGTAATTAAATTAATTTCAAAGATTTCCTATTCCAAGTCAGAATTATGTTTACTTGCGAAATTTTCTATTGTTATTCAGAAATATAATAACTCGAATTTTAGAACATTTTACACAGGGAAGTTTCAAATTGTACAAATTTTGACTTGTAACCGGAATTTAAAAAAATTCCCTTCTTCTAAATCAGAATAAAAATTCTTTTCCAAAATTCGCGTTTCATGTCAAAAATTCCTTATTCAAAGTCAAATTAAAATTTTTCACGGAAACTACCTGTCCTGAAGTAAAAATTATCATTTTTAAGGAGAATTCCTGTTCTATCTCAGAATTATAATACTTTTAGAGAATTCCCTGTCCAAAGTCAGAATTCAAATTCTTTGTGGAAATTGACTGTCCCAAAGATAAATTTCAAATTCATTAGGAATTCACTTTACTAAAATTTTATGCATTAACTCGGAATTATAATTCTTTTGGAAAATTCCTTATTCCAATTGTGTATGATAATTTCTTCACAAATACCCTATTCGAACTCAGCATTAGAGTAATAAAATATATGAAACCACTTTTAATATGCATATTAGTACATTCGAGAGAAAAATTCCGGTCACTGAATAAAATTTCCCGGTCATTTCCCGGTGTTCCCGATTTTCCGGGCTGGTAGAAACCCTGGGAATGATTGGACTCTACTGATTTATAAAATTTTAAACATGATACTTTTAATATTCATGTAATATTCAAATGTCACAGAGAGTTTATAATTTAGTTAGAAGAATTTCATTTGTTAAATCGTGTCACGCTGCTATCAACAGCACGATGTGAAAACAATTTTTGTATGTGCTAGAACAAGAAAGACTGCCTGTTGTAAAATCTGGCGACTGTGAAAATAACTGCGACTCAATTATTTTTGAAACCGAATTTTTGAACTTAGGTAATCAATATTGTCATACATTTTTAGAATATAACAAATATCGATTCATAAAATCATAGAAAATATTTCAACACAAAATAGTATAATCGGGCTGTTCTAAAAAATCGAAACCAGGTAAGTAAATTTCTAATTATAAAAAGAAGACATGAATTTAAAGAGTAATTTTCTTGTTCTCTCCGTTACCAAAAAGTAACAAATGTTGTATATGGCACGCACAATTTTTCCCAGCAATATTGTTCATTGCACAAAGCTAACTCAAAGCAATTATCTTTGTGCAATTTTTTTAACATTTTTATAATCCGCGTAAATTATTAAAACAGGGTAACGGAGAGGACAACAAATCACAAAATTACACCAAAATCTATGAAAACCAGAAAAAAATTTGCATCATAAAAAATTGGTAATTTTACTCGAAATTACCAACAGTGAATTTCGAAAAAAGTTTTATTCTTAATTTAGGATTCTCAAGAGACACCATACATCAAGGGAAAATGTAATTTCCTTGTATGAGATAAATATAATTATGAGCATCCACTTGTCCTCTCCGTTACTTTAAAATGGCCGAATCCTTGAAAGGTGATACAAATTTTTCATTTATTGATCTTACCAGATTGGAAGAGTTTATATCATGTAAAACCTTCAAGTTAATTTAAAAAAAAAATTAATATCCTTTACGTGATGAACTTTTAATGTTAATGGTATATGAACATAAATATTCTCAGATAATATACTCACGAAAACCTTCCACGAGAACAAAGTACGTTTGACTAACCTGAAAATATAAAAATTAAATATTTGTTAGTAATTGATTTACATATATATGACTTGTACAGCTAATTCAATGAAATGGATTTCTCTAATTAGTGATAACTTACTTTAAAATATTTCATGGTATAATTCATAAATAACTAATTTTTACTGATAGAATTCTATGGTGTTTTTACGAGGGTCATCGAATTTCGGTGTTTACCGATTTTACGATTGTGTTACGGGATTAAAAAATAATGATAACTGATCAAAAAGTGCAAGATTGGATTGGGAGAAATTTCAAAACGAGATTCCTAACTTGTACGATTTTGAATTGGAAAACGGGCCAAGTATTAAGATGAATTATACTTTTCAATCTTTCATTATTTTAAATTGTAAGCTTTCATAATTTAACTATATGGAATTTAAGGTGGTTTTCATGTGAAAAATCAGATCCCGTAAAAAAATAGTTTTAATATCTCAAGAATCAAAATAATATTACTGATGCTGTAAATTCAAATGAAACACATGATTTTTAATATGAAAATTGTAAAACACACAAAAAATATTTATTTTGGCAATATTTTTTGCTATTGAATTTTTCCTTACTATCACTTCTTACCAACTTTTGAAAAATGGTTTGATTTCAATGAATAATAACTTTCTTGTGGAAAAACATTCTCTGTAACTCTACTTTTTCAATTCTTTAGAGTAAATTTTTCTACGAGTAAATTTTATTCTTAAAATCACAGAGAACTTTTTTTCAGCGACCTGATTTTTGGCCCGATAGCTACCTCAAACAATGTTCAATTACACAGAATGATATAATAATGATTTGATTTAATTATTAAATAAAATCAAGCTTTAGGTTTCTCAAATTCAACAACTTTCAAATTATTTACAAATTTTTAAAGCTTGAAGATGATGCGAACAATGCAATAATAAGCAAACTATATTAAAATGCCACTTTTATGTTCAGAATCTGGAATGCTGACTAATTATTCTGGAAGTGATAATTTTTTTACCTAAGATATAAAATTAACAATCTGTTGGCACACCAAAAATATCTGTGATACATTTCATCATTGATGCTTTTTTATTTCAATTGGGATAAGATTCTTTTTCTGCTTTATGTAGTATCAGTTGTTGAAAGTCAAGTATTGGTCTACAAATAAATTCGGTGCCTTTACTTTGATGTCTTGTGATTCTTGGTCAACATTTAATTCTCTCCCACCATAAGGTAGCTTTAAGGGGCAAACCTGAAGCTTTATAACACAATATAATAGGTCGCGGTCATGCGGACTCAACCCAAAAAATGATTAGTGAATCATTAGTCACAAGAAACGTTTAAGACATTGCATTCTTGTTGGATTTCAATTGAAAAAATGCAGCTAAGGTGGCCAAAATGATTTGGTCAGCCTTAGAAGAAGGTTCGGTGACACATAAAACGTGTAAACAGTAGTTCCAGAGATTTCGCAATGGTGATTTTTGAATCGGAATGCAAAAAGAATGTGGTATCTCGAATGCTCCTTGTTGGACGCCATTTTTTCACTACAGATTTTTTAGGCCAAGTCCACAGGGCCGGCGCCTATTAGATTGTATTTGAAGTTTAAGGCTCGCCCTTCAAAACTACTCTCGGTAAAAAAAAAACCAAGACCAATAGTTACAAGACATAAAAAAGGGCACAGAATCAATTTGTAGACCTAACGCAAAAATAAGAACATTGGCAATTTAAAACGCTACTTTTTCTGATGCGTCAAAGATCTAGAACGATATCTGAATAAATATTTATTTAGGTAATTATTTCTGCCTATTTAATGGTGTTGCTGGACTAAAATCTGAAACATTCTACTACCTATAGAGAAAAAATTCTACGGTTCAAAGCCTTAGTAAAATAATGAGTATTTTTGTAATAAATAATATCTATATTTCTATCATATACTTAAATGTTACTTATATCGATATTATATTATTTCATATCATTAGATATTATAAGTCTACTCTTCTAGGTGACAATTATAAACGAAATAAAATAGTGCTTCTCTGAAAAAAAGCAATGGTTCTCCAAATCCTCGGCTTAATTCCATTGAAAGTGGTGGATTCGCAAAAGGTATTTCCGGTTTATACTCCCTGTAGATGGCGCCCTATACCAGCCAAGATTTTTTTAGAGCACCACAATAAGGTTGATCGCTCCTATGAAAACCATTATAATATGGATCAATGTCCTATTTACACGCAAGGGTGCAAATTTAATGAGCTTTTAAGCTGCACATTCATGGCCTTACAATTTACCGGCAACCTTTACTTAGCCGAAAGTTGAACTGAAATGGTGAAAGCCTTTTACTTGAAGAAAGTGGCTGTAGATTATTGGGCGGATAAGAATTGGGAACTTGAACTATAGATGTGAATAAAAAAACTGATAAATGAAATTTACATTCGTACCTCGCATGATTTTTCTTTTATCTGAAAATGAATTATTGAATGAAAGTTTTTTCTCTGTGAAAGAATTTCCTAATTTTTTTACAAATAAATTATTTAGAACGTAAATTGTCAAATGAAATAATAATACCAGAAGACTTTGCCACTTCCTTTTTAAAAAATGTAAAATATATAATAATTTAATCCAGGATTTATCTCCTCGGATCCGAGTCGAAACATGTCGTCAATTTTTGAATAAAAGCATCAACAACCCGGAAAAGGCCTTCACTGTACTGATATTCTAAGATACAGGAAACAAATCAAAATATAATACTGTAATATTTATATTTGATAAATCAGAGTATATAGAAATTATAAAAACTTTCTTCTGGTATAAGTACATTTATTTGATCATTCATTATTTTATTCCAATAAACTTAGTAACGTAATTTATTACTCCTGATAGTAATTTTTGCAAAAGTGACACTATGTCCTGACTTTTTATTATCTTATTGTAAAAATAAATATTATAATATGAAACTTTACAAACAAAAGTTTTTCCCTGTGTAAAAAAGTGAGCTATCGCACTTTTTATTCGCCAGCAATTTCTAAAAAAGCATAACCATAAATAAACAAATTCTTAATATTTTTTAACATGAGTCGCTTTTGTAAAATATTTTGAAATCTCTTCAAATCTTCTTGAAATCTTTAAAATCCTAATGAAATGTTTTAAATCTTTTGATATCTTCCTGAAATCTTTCTGAAATCTTTGTTTGTCAAATCTTTTGAAATCGTTTCAAGTTGATTAAAATATTCAAAATATTTTTAAAATCTTTTGAAATCTTCTAAAATTTTCTGAAACTATTTGAGGTCGTTTTAGATCTTCAAAATATTTTGACATCTTTGTGCAATGTTCGAAATCTTTGCGAAGTTTTTCGGAAATCTGTGGAAATCTTGAAAATCTGCTGTATTCGCTTTTTTATATCTTTGTAATCCTTAAAATCTTTGGAAGTCCTGGTAAATCTCTTGATATCTTATTAAGTCCTCTAAAAATTTTTGAAATAATAATGAGATTTTCTGACATCTTCAGTAAACTATTGTCATGTACTGAAAACTGGTATAAACTCAAAAGCCGAGTGGCCAACCCCTTGCAAAATCGATTCGATGGATATGACTCATTCTAATCCTCAAAATCCACGAAAGTCATTTTTCACATAAAACCAATACCTTCTCATTATGATGAGAATGTAATAATTCATTATGTTTTTTCCTAATTCAATGTGAATTTTCGGTTTTTTAAGAAACCTCAAAAAGTGATCATGAGAATCTTGTAGGACTATCAAAAAGTAATACGTTTCATCTTGTGACTTTTTTTCATATCATGCTTTAATTGGCTTAAAATATTAATTTTCGCTTTTTTTGGGAGATTTTGAAAATGTTGTAGCTCTGTCAATTTTCTTTGTATTGAAAAAAGTTGTGGGAATAATTTGTTTTAATTTTTGAGTCTTACGGGCGGCCGTCCATGGAATTTATGAATTTTGAAGAAAATGATGTGAAAAATTTTGAAAGTGCCCTGACTTTTTGAATTTCTATCTAAAATAGCTACTTAACGAACTTGGTCTTTATTTCTCGTCCCTGGAACTGTGTGCCAAAGCACAATTTAATCCGATCAGTCTTTCGAAAGTTATCCGATATACAGACGACGACGTCGACGGACGACAGACGGACAGACAGACGGACAGACACCGACGTATAAACTATTTTTTCTGACTCAGGGGACCTCGAAACGTCGACATTTCATGGAATCCAGGAATGTCATTCTTCACATAAAACCAATACCTTCTCATTATGATGAGAATCTAATAATTCATTATGTTTTTGCCAATAAAATTTGAATTTTCGATTTTTTAAGAAAAGTCAAAAAGTGATCATGAGAATCTTATAGGACTATCAAAATGTAACACTTTTCTTCTCGTGACTTTTTTTCATATCATGCTTTAGTTGGCTTAAAATGTTAATTTTCGCTTTTTTTGGGAGATTTTGAAAATGCTGTAGCTCTGTCAATTTTTCTTGTATTGAAAAAGGTTGTGAAAATAATTTGTTTAGGTTTTGGAGTCCTACGGGCGGCCGTCCACGGAATTCATGAATTTTCAAAAAAATGGTCTACAAAATTTTTAAAGTGCCCTAACTTTTTGCATTTCCATCCAAAATAGCTGGTTAACGGACTTGATCTTCATTTTTCGTCCCTGAAACTTCCTGCCAAAGCAGAATCCAATGCGATTAGTCTTTTGAAAGTTATCCGATATACAGGTGACGACGACGACGACGACGGACGACGGACGACAGACGGACCGACACCGACGTAAAAACTATTTTCTCTGACTCAGGGGGCCTCAAGACGTCGAAATTTCATGGAATCCACGAAAGTCATTTTTCACATAAAACCAATACCTTCTCATTAATATGAGAATGTAAAAATCGCAAAAAAATCATAATTAGCTCTAAAAACTCGCAGAAACCCTTTTTTCACTTACGGGGTCTTTTTGGGACCCTATAAAATAGACTAATGGGGGTGATACAGGAATTTAAAAAGTAATATTTCAGCTATATTCTATGGCTAATTGTGAAAAGAAGTGTTGTGTTTCAACTCGATTCAGCTAATATTGAGGATTCTGAATCAAATGTACAAAAACGTATTTTTTTTAATGGGAAATACGTGTTGAACTTCGTGGTGCTTGCGTCACCTCTAATAACTAAACTCAGTGCTTATTTTAATTAATGAAAATAAAAATTTCCATTATTTAACCTCAAACCTCTTAAAGGCAGAAACCTAAACTTTCATTTGAGATAAGAAGATGACAAAATATGCGTTTTACCAGAAAAAAAAAAAAAAAACTAGTTTCGGCTTTTTTTTTTGAAGGCTGAATACTATTTATTTCAAAAAATGTTTCCGATCAATGGAAAGGTCATACAAAAACCTATGAAAACTACTAACGAAATCCTATTACAAGATAGAAGAATTAAAACGCGCAAAAATTATTTATATTTTGTATAATTTATAAGTATCTTAATCTTAATATTGTTATTATATTATTATAATAATTTAATATTAATAACTTTGACCAAGTTTGACTTCGGGCAGACAACTTTTTTTTTTGAGTGGGTAATGCAGTTGCGAAAAAATGCCCAATTTATAAACAAAAAATTCCGCTTCTCTTTGAAGAATAATTAATAGCCAATTATTCATCAACGATTCCATATAACCAAGAATTAAAATTTATGATTCTTCAAACAAACTCAATGAAAGAATTTATTATTATCTTGGCTGTTAATTCCTGGGTGAAAAGTGGAATTTTTTAGTTCATAAATACATGAGATAATACAAATTTGTTGAAAAAATTGTTCTTAAATATAATAACTGTCGATTGTCATAGAAATATCCCTAAATGTTTATAAATTAGTTAATAACATTTGATTACGTTGAAAGAACCAAGCGAGTGCGTCGGAAAATAGCCCAGCAGTGCATTTGTTGATTAGGTTTACTTAAACAAGCATCAATTGTTATTAACTGACTAAATATATGATAACTAGGTGTCATTGCCGAGTAATTTTTGGTCGATTTCGTAGGAAGAACTTTATTTATTACATCATAAACAACTTTTATGAAAAAATCAATTCATTTCGCAGTTTTTAACATTGAAAATTTTTCTGTTTAGTGAAGTCGCTTCTTTTTTGCTCTGAAAAATAATATTGGCAAAGAAAATATTGTCATTCAACAACAGTTATTATGAATAATAATGAATCTTGAACAAAAAAATAAATTTATAACAAAATAGTTAAACATACCAAGAAAAAAAGTAATTTTCAACCAAATAGTTATATTTTCAAGTAAAAAATATATATTTTCAACAAAAAATAGCATAATTAAAGTTTCTATTATAACAATTAATTTTCAATCTAAAAAAACGAATTTTCAACAATGTAGTTCCAGTTTTCAACCTAGCGGTTGAATTTTCAAACGAAAGAATTAGTTTTCAACAAAGTAGTTAAAATTTCAATCAAGTAGTTGAATTTTCAATCAAAAAAGGTTAATTTTTTACCCAAACAACGAATTTTCAAGTTCCAAACAAAGAGATAAATTTTCAACAAAAGAGTTAAATTTTTAACCAAGAAATATTTTTCAGTAAAACGAAAAAAACTTTTCATCAAAAGACTAATTTCATAGAAAGCAGTAGAATTTTCAACGCAAAAGTATGAATTTTCAACCTAACAGTTGAAATTTCTACCAAAATAATAAAAAATTTAATTCACAAAGACGAATTTTCAACAATAAAAAGAATAGTTAAATTTCCATTAAAAAAAAAATAATTTTTTAAAAGAAAATTCGAATTTTCCACAAAATATTAGAATTTTTAAACAAAAAGATGAAGTTGCAACTAAATCTTCAACCACAATAAAGAATTTAAATAAAAAGAGTTGAATTTTCCACCATAGAAGATTTTTTAGTCAAGAGAGAAAAAAAATGCTAAACAAAATATTAAATTATTATCTAGCCAAAATGGCAAATTTTGTATAAAAAAGTGGAATTTTTAATCTAATAGTTGAATTTTCTACAAAAATAGTTGAATTTTTAACCCAAAATGACGAATTTTCTACCAAAAAGGATGACTTTTTCATAAAATTATTTAATTTTTAACCAGTGAATAATATTTGTAAACAAAAAACATGAATTTTCAAATAAAAAAGAAATTTTTCAATAAAAAATGGAACAGTTAAATTTAAAGCAACAAAAAAACTAATTTTCAACAAAATAGTTAAATTTTCTACCAAAGAGATGAATTTTCAACTAAAATCATGAACATTCAAGCAAAAAAAAGGAATTAGAGAAAAAAATTTATTTTCAACCAAGAAACATGTTTCAGTCAAGAAAAAAAAATTGCGAACAAAATGTTGAATATTATGAAGCCAAAATGACAATTTTTTTATAAAATAGTAGAATTTTCATCCGAATAGTTGGATCATCCACAAGAATGGTTGAATTTTTAACCTAAAAAGAGGAATTTTCAAATAAAAACATTGAATTTAACAAAATTGATAAATTTTTAACCAATCAATAATACTTGTAAAAAAAGGTAAGAATTGCAATAAATACGTGAATTTTAAAATAAAAATAATTAAATTTTCAACCAGAATGATGAAATTTTAACCAATCATTAAGATTATTAATAAAAATTAAAAAAAATTGCATGAATTTTTAACTAAAAATGACCAATTTTCAACCAAAAATGTAATAGTTAACGTTTCAGTTAAGAAAATTAATTTTAAATGAAAAAGAACTAATTTTCAACAAAATAGTCAACTTTTCAACCATAGAGATGAATTTTCAACTAAAATTTTGATTCTTTAACTAAAAAAGATAAATTTCTAGCCAAAAATAAAACACTTAAATTTCCAGTGAAAAAGGTATATTTTTAAAATAAAAAAATATTTTTCAAGCAAATAGTTAAATTTTCAACCAGAGATGAATTTTTAACTAAAATCATGAATCTTCAACAAAAAAAGATAAATTTCCAACCAAAAAATATGACTTTTTAACATATTTGTTAAATTTTCAACTAAATAATTAAATTTGTAACCAATCAGTAATAAAGATTTGTAATAAAAAAATAAGAAAAAGAATTCAATGAATTTTCGACAAAAAATAAGTTTTCAACCAAAAATGGAACAGTTGACGTTTCAGTTAAAAAAAATATTCAAGCCCAAAATAGGAATGTTCTACAAAACAGTTGAATTTTTAATCCGAAAATACGATTTCATTAAAATTTTATGTTACAAAATGGGATATAATTGAATTTGTTAATGACAATTACTTGTAAATATAAAACTTTTTGTTCAATATTTATCTCTTGTGTCACTATATTATTCTTAAGATAAAAAGAAACGATTCCGTGGTAGAAAATAGTGTTAAAAACGCGAAATAAATTGATTTGTTTATAATAATATCAATTATTGTTGAACGGAAATATCGTGTGTCAAGTTATTATATCTTTGAGATGAGAGGATATTATTCCGTAGTCAATAAAAATTTTCTATCTTCAAAAATGCGAAATAAAGTGAATTACCCAGTAAAAAAAGTTGAATAGATTTAACGCGAAAACAAATTCAGGTTATAGGTTTTTTGTATTCGATTTGCATTATAGCCTAAATTCGGCCGAGTTTATTTTATGAAATGAAGGGAAATTATAAGTTTTTCAGGGTTGCAATGAGTATAATTATGAAAAATAAAGTTGCCAAAATATATTCGTGCTGTTTGGGCGAGCGATATTAATTATTTAACTGAATGGAATGATATTAGGCAAACTTGGACTCCAATTCGGCAATACACATGATTTGACAGACTCAATTCTGCAAGGTGTAGGGCGATAGACGCGGTGGGTAACTGGTAACTTCATTGCCGACAGTTGGGAACCCACCGTGTTTATCGCCCTGCACCTTGCAGAATTGAGTCTGTCAAAACATTTGTATTGCCGAATTGGAGTCCAAGTTTGGCTAATATCACTCCATTCAGTTAAATATTTAATATCGCTCGCCCAAACCGTACGAGTGTATTTGGGCAACTTTATTTTTCATAATTATACTCATTGCTACCCTGAGAATCTTATAATTTCCCTTCATTTCATAAAATAAACTCGGCCGAATAGAGGCTAATGCATTGCAGAATTGAATTGAAAAGGTCCAATTTGATAATGGCAGCAAATCGAATAATACACCAAACACAACCTAAATTCGTTTTCGCGTTATATCTATTCAACTTTTTTTACTGTGGAATCGGGAAAAGAGGGGAATTTTTTCGGGGATTAAAACGGTCAGCCACCCTGTAACTCGAACGAATTTTCCACATGTAGCAGGAAAACATTTTCTTGCAAAAAATGTCGGATTAAAAAGTATTGCTTCGCATTGACGAGATGTTTTATGACAATCTGCTTTGCGACAACCTCGCATTGCAGGAAGTAAATAAATCCCATAGCAGTTACTAATGCAAAAGTAAATCTTGAATACGGCTGAGTGCTACAGAATATGCGCGCGATTAAATGCGAAGCAGAATTTATGAATATGCGACGTCATGAAACTTGCTTCGCTGTAAGTAACAGCTTCTCATTCAAAGTACAATACTTTTCAATAGGTTTCAATTCGACGTTTTTTGTAGATTGTCTTTTGTTTATTGCTTTCGATTGTATACCATACGTACTTCTGGAGTCTGCATGGTATGGAAAATTCATTCGAATTCGAGCTACTGTATAATATAGTCTAGGAAAAAAGTTTGTTGAAAGAAATTGGTCCGAATAAGACTGCGCAGTCTGGTCAAGTATATTCTTTGGGCTGGACTCCGGCACATATATAATGCATGCATGCCCTTATGTGGCCCTTATATTGTGTTATTCCCAGTCCAGTCCAGTCCAGTCCAGCCTCTGCTCTCTGCTCTGTCCATTTCCTGCCTGAGCCCCGCTTGACAATCAGCCTCGAAGCGCCCTCTTGCAGAAATTCAGTCCAATTCCAATCCAATTCAGTCGACGCCAAGCCGCCACGCGCGCTGGTAGTTGGGCTGTGTCAAGCATTTCCTCGAATTTTTTTTCTCATTTCACTCATTGTTCGTTCACACATACTTACTTCAAACTTGTTGGACGTTCAACAAGAAAAGCATGTTTATAACCTAAAGTCATTTAATTATATACTTGAAAAAACATCTATATGCTAAATTGAATACTGCAGAACAAATTAAACACTTTGAAATTCAAGTGAGTGGTGTCATTGTTGCCGGTTCAAATAAACAATATTTATTTGTTTGTTTGTTTGTTTGTTTGTTGCTTATTGTCCATGTTGTATCTCATTATGTGTAATGAAATAGTCCATTTCGTGATTTTCGTTTGAACATCCTTTCTAGTGACTTGAGAGCTTCGGATCGTCGTCGTCGACGTACAGTCGTACAGGAATTAGACGCGACATGGACTTCATCATATTAAAGGTAAGCTGTAAGAAAAGGGGCCGAGTCAGTCGGATTGAGTCGCTTTTTTCACATTTGAAAATGTCGCTCCACTTGATCCTCAGCATATTTATATTTTGACAAAAATAGAAACAAAATAAAAAATACTTTGCCTTGTTTATCACTTCGGACTGATGATTATGACTATACCCATTTTTGATATAGTGTGAAACTTGCTGCTTTAATTATATGTACAGATATAATATAATTATTTGCATTAGTCTGTTTACAGCAATAAACATGAGGTATAAGCACTGATTTGTACGGACGTAATTGATTTTCAACTATTGTATATATATATGTCAGGTGTAATTGTTTAATGTACTCAATGTGTGTCTTCGAAAAACGACTAACCTCCAAATAATACAAATATAATTATGTTGATGTCGCGCAGAGCCTTTCATAAAATGATAATCTTATCAAAAATAGGCAAAAGTGAAGAAATTGGCGCAAAATATTAGTCATTCCGACGTATTAATTTTAAGGTGGAAGCAAAATCTTGCACAAATTCTTAAAATCTGTTGGGAGTTTGTGTACAAGCGTGAGTAAATCAACTGTACATTCTACAAGAAACATTAGAAGATTTTTCAGGAAATGACCTGTTATTCTTGGACAAAAATCTGCGAGAGAAAATGCCATAGACATATATCTTGAAGTGAAGTGAAGGGATAATCAGGCGTGTCGCACTTTTTAAAGAATTCTTTCAGACAAAGAAAATCCGTGTACGAAGGTGTTGCTGAAATGAATTTAAATGATTTCGAATATGACAAAAGACGTACGACATTTGTTTGGTTTCAGTCAGAAGTAGGAGAATTTCTTTCGGATTTGCCTTGAATGCACTTTGAGTAAAAAAGAGTTGATTTGGATTAAAATGTTGATAATTATGCTTGACGGAAGAAATTAAATTGACTTGAGCGTCGCAGGATTAAACATTAGGGCGGGGTGAAAATGATCAAATTATGTAGTCGAATCGTTTGAGCTGAGCGAAAAAACTTTGCGGGTTGACATCCGACAAAAAGTAGAAAAAAAAATTTTGAAATCTGTTAATATCTTCTGTTCTCTTTCTTCATTTGAAAATTACAAAAAAAAATCCTATTGCTTCGAAAATTATGGCGAATTGTTGCTTTGTACAATTTTTGATAGTGAATAATAATAAAAAATTATGAATTAAAAAAACTTTTTTTCTCAATTTAGAATTATTTGAAAATAACCAAAAAACATGTTACTTTGTATTGAGTGCCATGCACACATTTTTAGGAAAGTGGAATATGTCGAACCTGAAATTTCTTCAGCTTGAATCAATGAAACATGTTATTATTTTGTCCTTTTTTTCAAAAGAAAAATGCTCAGTGATGTTGTTTCAAGTTTTCAAAAATGGCCGATTTTGACAACTTGCTTAGACTAAAAAATTTTGTTTTTTTTTGTTTGAAAAAATTTTGTTTTTTGTTTTGTTTGAAAAAACAAAATAATAGCCATAATTTCCGAAACATTCATTTTCTTCTGATCGCAGTAAAATTAAAGTTTTCATCATTTAAATAATCTTGGTCAAATTAGAATTTTTGTTTCCATTACAAGAAAAGTCTTTTGCATTTTTTTGCTCTGAGATTTTTTCGCTGACTTAAGTTTCGTAGACGAACTGATGATATTCCAAACATACAGAAATAATAGTTTTCTCAATTAAACAAAAAATCGATTCATCACGTTTTATCCGCTTACTGCTCATTTGTCCTGACTTGGAACAGGAAATTTTAGAAAATAATTATAGTTTTTTTTTTATGACAGAGAGTTTCCGTAAAGAAATATAATTTGTCTTGGAACAGTGAATTTTTTTACAATGGAACGGGAATTTTTTAAGAGAATTACAATTCGGATTTAGAAGAAAGGAATTTTTAAAATTCCCTACTCCAAGTCAGAATGCGTCACAATTTGAAAATCCCCTCTTCCAAATTTTAGAGAAAAAAAAAGTACTTCAAGTAGTTTTTAAACCGGAAGTAGTATTGAAAGAAGAAATATTTCTGAATTATAATTCAACATTTTGCTATATTGTTCATTGCAAATTCATCCTTTCTTACTTAAAAACTCAATTTTTCCATTTTTGATTGAAAATTGATCTTTCCTAATTCAAAATTCATCAATTTGGATGAAAAATTGTCCTTTTTAATTAAAAATGCAACTATTTCATTGAAAATTCGTTTTTTTTTGTAAAAAATTATCTTTTGCTTTAAAAGTTAATCTTGTTTAAAAATTCTGCTTTTCTGTTAAAAATGAAATGATTTCAGTTAAATATTCACCATTTTAGTTGAAAATTCATCTTTTAGGTTGGAAATAAAATTACTTGGCTGAAAGTTAAACTCTTCTGCTCAAAATTAATTTTGTTGGTTCAAGATTCATCATTTTAATTAAAAATTCATTTCTTTGGTTGAAAAATTAGCTATTTGATTGAAAACTTGATTTTTCTTTAGATGAAAAGGAATTTTTTTTTTTAAACTGAAAGTCTAACTATTATTCCAGTTGAATATTCCATAATTTTAGTTAAAAATTCATCTCTTTGATTGAACACTCACTTTTTCACTAAAAATTTAATTATTCAATTTTTTCTTGAAAATCATCTTTTTTAGTTGTAAATTCGCGTTTTTACAGGAATTAATCTTCTTTGTTGAAAATTGATCTTTTTGGTCAAAAATTCAATTATTCTAGTTAAAAATTCATCATTTTAATTGAAAGTTCATATTTCTGGTTCAAAATTCAACTATTCCGGTCAAAGATTTACAATTTTAGTTGAAAATTCATCACTTTGTTTGAAAATGTAACCTTTTTTTGTGGAAAGTAATTTTTTAATTGGAAATTTAACATACTCCAATTGATATTCCATAGTTTTAGTTTTATTTTTTTTAGAAAAAAATCAATTTTTTATTTTTGAAAATTCAACTATTTCAGTTGAAGATTCATTGTTTTAGTTGAAAATTAATATTTTTTGCTTAAAATTCAACTATTCTAGTTGAAGATTAATTTTTTCAACTGAAAGTTTAACTATTCAATTTTTTGTTAAAAATTGATATTTAATGAAGAATTTAAGTATTTGTTTAAAAGTTCACTCATGCCATTTTTTGCTCTGTTGTGTTAAAGGATGTTAAGAATTAACGTCATGATTTAAAATAAATGTTTGCATTTTGCTGGAAATATTAATATGTTACTTTTGGTTAACCGGGAAAATTGAAAAAATTGACCGAGAAAAACCGGGAAATGATCGGGAATTTGAAATCGTCCGCCGAATCGCCACCCTAAATACATACTTAGTTCTTGATTCAGTCGAAACTAATATTTCTGTTCGAAATTCGGTTTTTGATTACTCGACCATAGTATCGAAAGAGACTTCAAATTGTGTACGTATTGTGGGGCAACTTTAATCAAGACTTCTTGGCTTTTTACATGAAACATACCATTTCCTCATGATCCGAGGATTGTGTAAATGTCGTCTTCACTTAGCATGATTAGAAACTTCAAAAAACGTCTTCACACTTCATCAAGTGCACGTCCGTAATTATACTAAGTTGTGGTTAAATCAACCAGAAAAAATAGTAAGGGCATGTTTCACCACAATTCTGATTAACTTGGGCAGACATTTTTTTGATTGAAAGTCAATTTTAAAAAGTCATTTGATACTTGAATTTTTGAACAGGAACTTTCCATTTCTTTTTTCTGCATCTCCCACTTTTCATGCATCTCATTACACTGTGTGCTCGATAGAAAGCTATAGTCCTTTCATAAAAATAAGCAGTATTTTCATACATTATACTTATCGCGCTGGAGAACAATAGAATGCTTAATTCGATCATTATGCTGCGAAATTACACAATTAAAGTCTTAATAAATTGTCCGCAGTTGAGTCCAATGGTCACTCTAATTGATATACAATACCTATAATTATAAGTTTCTGTGATAATCTTAATAATTATGAGTTGGCTTATCCCCATTCAAATTCACTAATGAATTCAGCTGATAAATTTAAATTAGAATTTGTGTCATTCCTAAAGACAAACAAGATAAAAACATTATACATACCGCAGTTAATTAATTGATAGCCCACATTATTCCGTTATATCAAACATTTTTTTCGGTCAAGCAAAAAATGAGGAAAAGCCTGAGGAATGTAAATAAGTCCTCCAATGTTCTTATAACTACACTGTTTGAAATCTCTGCGACGATTTTACTAGAATTTTATTGTAATATAGTGCAAGTTTCGGATTCAAACAGAATGAAAAATAATCCATCTTAATCCGTCTGACCACATTTAAATCCGATATTTGTATTCACATCATTCCACATTTAATCGCATATCTAGGAAAATAATTCATTAGGGTCCAATCAGAATGAATCCGAATTATGAGAAAAATTTAAACCTTTTCAATCCAAGTGAATCCAGCATCTATCAAAACATATTCACTCTGTTTCAGTACGGCTGAATTTATGACGATAATTTCAATGCAACTCAATCCGACTTATTACAAAAATATCCAAATTAATTTTAATCCAGACCGATTAAATCAGAATTTTACGACAAAAATTCATTCTTTTGCAATCTGCATAAGTCTGGCCTCTGCTGGAAAATTCATTCCGATCTAATTTGAACTTCACCGACAAATTTATTCCGATGCTATCCGTTCTCTAATAGTTGAGTGATTTTTTAAATAATCTTATGAATTAATTCACGATGGGTAGGTCTCGGAGTCACGCCACTATTGAAACTTCTTGACACTTTTTTAAAAACCATTTCAGTGTTCAAAGTCTTACCCCTATTGACCTACGTTTCCCCATTTTTTTCAAATTCCTTTTTTCCCCCTATTGTCAAAAAACTTGTCCTTTTTCCATTTTCTCTTTAAATATAATTATGCGACACTTGAAAATACTGTTGTTCGTTTTACATCTTAAAAAAATGATTCCATTCAAAATTAGAATATTCTACCGTGAGTAGTGAAAGTTTTTTTTTAACTTGAATAATTATCTATTATGACTAATTTAACTTTCTTAAATTTGCCATTACTAAAATTCTCGAAAAATCACTTTTTTTAAATTTATTTTCCTAAATCGTGACATTTTACGAAGACATCTGAAAAATGTTTGCGTTTTTTGTAAGTATTGATGTATACCACTGCGCTGTCTAGGCAAAAAACACGCAGCTTTGACTTATATAAACGTTTAATTCACGGTTCACTATAATTATTTGTACTTGCATAATTAAAAATACATTAAAGAAATCGCGATTGTTCGAGAACTGGAGATTTACGATAAAGCGTCACTTGACACGTCCCGCAACACGACATGGGACAAAAGACAGATTTATCATGGAATCTGATACAAGATCGCTCAACTTTCGTTACCAGATATAATAACCAGGATAGTTTTAACCAAGAGAAAATTCAACCAGAGTTAATTAACCAGAATTTTCTAGTCATATTAAGCAGAATTTCCGATTAAAATAACTAGAAATTTTATGATCAGCTGTGTCTATGGTAACAAGTCAGAACTTTTGTTTGAGTGATTACTTAAACCAACAAGAATATGATTTAAGTTCACTGTAAAATATTTGCTTCGATAAACTAACATTTTTACTTGAATTAATCAAAATATATGCGATGATCGACCAAAGTTTACTATCCGGTATAACCCACATAGCACATACTTGACGAAAAAACCTGGCATTTTCTTGGAACTTGGTCCGAGTGGCCGGCACAACTCACATACAAAAATTTGAACTTTCCCAAAATGCTTAAATTTGTTAAATTTTTCAAAATGTTTGCATGGTACTGTACCATGTTCATGTGCACCTACTATACAGCCAAACATTCAGAAACTACCTTTCCTAAAATACTCCTGATTTTTTCCACGAGTTCTCAGACTACCATATCTAGTGTAGGTGTAAACCTAGGACAGACTGCTTTTTTCTTCCGGCCACTTGGACCAAGTCCCAAGAAAAGACCAGGATTGTCGGGAAGTATGCTATGTGGGTAAGAAGGTGTACACTGTACATAGAAATGATTAAAAGTGATTTCGAAACAGATCAAAATCGACATTGTTTTGGATTAGAATTTTCGCGGTTGCCTCAGAGAAATAAACAGGATTAATTTGACTTCAAATTTATAATCCTCAACATAATTACAACGAGTTCACTCTTCCGTCGAAATCGTCGCTGTATTAAAGGGGATCGATATGAGACACTTTTTGTTCAAAACGTATATTGTCAAAGACGACATTGATTTGGATCCAAAACGCTGCAGACTCGACCATAACTTGAAATCTTTTTCATTCTCTTCAACACATCCCTTCTTACCGGTCAACCAAACACTTCGTTGTCAATATAATATCCATATTCGAGAGTTGAATCAACAAAATCATTGTTAATCTTTTTCTAGGTGAGCATAGTCTCGTCGTGCATCACTAGTTCTACTTAATTCCACCTTAAAACTGCATACAGTAACATTTGTTAATTCAACTCTTACATCTTGCATTATCTCTCAAATTTTCATACCGTGGCCTTAAAGTTATATAATACGCCGCCATGTCAACGCAAATTTTAATATTATGAATGTATTTTAGCTGATCTATAAAAATTAGTTTTGGATATGGCGTCATATGAGATTCGCAAAATTTATCACTTTTTCTGAGATTTATAGTACGCCAAGTCCACAAAATATTTGTAATTCAACTATTGAGAATGAACATTTTAAGTGAAAGTTCGACAGAATGACAGTTTGCATTATTCTATTGTATTGTATACACAGAAAACAATTGGTGTGAAATTTGTTGCACTATATCATTTGGAACAATGAAAATTTTAATTTCGTGCTCATTTTCGAGGATAGGTATTTTACAGTGTTCCTTGAATTAAACATGACTCAGTAACTTAGTATAACTCTAGGGCGACGATATGTATATGTTTTTGGCAAAAATATGTAAAATCGGCCAATTTCGGATTCGCAATGCGCCATAGGGAAGGAACCTGCAGGTTCGTTTATATGCTTCGTAGCACCACGTGTAAATGTGTATCGTATGTACATGCATCTATATCGACTCGAATACATATGTGTGCGCAAAATCCAGCGGGTTCTTCAACAGCTACAACTCTACATGTATGTACATATACTCCCAGTGCGCCAGTGCTTCCAATTGTTTTTATAAGTCACTCAAACGAGCAGTAGCAGTATATATGCTTCATGCGTATCATGTGGGTTCGTATTGACCTTGACGCCCCGGCTGTACGAAGTCACACATGGAGAACACCGTTTTGAGAGCTGTCGCTTACAGTATGGAACTTATTTTAGCGATACCTTCTTCGAGATATTTGCAGCAAACGTACAACGACGTATTTGTAATTGAATTATTAGAGCAGTCTGCATGTACAAAAGATAATAGTATACATTTTCAGGGTATCTACCTGACCAGGAAAACCGGGAATTATGCGTTCACCGGGAAATGACCGAATATACTAATATGAATGATAAAAGTGGTTTCATAGATTTCATTATTCTAATTCTGAATTGGAACATGGAATTTGTGAAAAAATCATAATTCAAACATATGGAATAGGGAATTTTCCAAGAGAATTAAAATTCGGACTTGGAACAGTGCATTTTTTAAAAGAATTATATTTTTAACTTGGAACAGGCAATTTTCGAAAAGAGTTATAACTCTAAGTTGCGATGTAGAATTCCAGTAAAGAAATATAAATTTTGAATTTGGGACAGATAATTCCCGTAAAGAATTAGAATTTTTACTTATGGACAGCCAATTTTCTAAAAGAGATTATAGTTCCGAAATGGAATTGGCGCTTTCCGTGAAGAACAATAATGTTTACTGTGGGACAAGGAGTTTCCGTATAAAGAATTATAATTTTATTTGGAACAGGGAATTTTTGACTTGGAACGGGAATTTTGGAAAAGAATTTGAATTTGAATTTAGGAGAAGGGAATTTAGAAAAAATCATTGTTCCAAGTCAGAAGTCGTCGTAATTTGAAACTTGCCTCTTCCAAATTTTGGAAAAAGGGAGTTACTATAATTCTGAATTATAATACAACATTTTGTAAATTAATGTCATTCTGACTTGGAACGGGGAATTCTGGGCAGGGGAATTCCCATAAAGAATTAGAATTATGACTTTAGGACAGGGAATTTTAGTAAAGAATTGTATATAATTTTGGGTTTGGGACAGGGAATTTCGGTATATAAATATAATTTTTACAATTAAGACAGATAATTCATCTAAAGGATTACAATTTGACTTTGAGATATAGGGAATTTCCGTAAGGAACGATTATTTTCAATTGGAACAGGGAATTTCCGCAAAGAATTATAATTTAAACTTCAGGAAAGGGAATTGTTCTGTTGAAGTTCAGAGTCATAATTTATTTTGAAATTTGCCTGTAACAATTGACCGGGAAGACCCCGGGAATTAAAAATAATCCATCTTATAGGCACACTGATTTGAACCATAAAACAATTGTGCTATATTCATAATAGTACATAGAAATAAAACATTCTTCTTAATTGTTAGTTTATATAATAAGTGAAATGCAGGTAAAATTACGAAATAAAATTTATCCAATGCCTTACATAAAAAAATATTAGGTATTCTTAAAAACTGAGCTTCTGCTTTTCTGAAAAGTAAAGTAGAGAACTGAAGTAAGAGAATGGGACGTCGAAAGAAATGTTGAAATCCTCAACGGCATCAGATATATATATATATAAAAGAAAATTGGAGCACATCATGCTTTCATTGTCTCTACACTGAAGAATCAGAATTCTCCTTCCTACTGTGCTTCCTGTTGTCTTTTCAGACACCTATAATAAGAATTTCTTAACGGTGCGCTGGTTGATGATATATTTTTCAAATTTTTTTTAGCCTTTTGACTTTGTTATTTTTCATCAGTTCTGTCTTTAACAATTATATACTAGTTTTTATCCGGATGTCTTAATTCTTTAATCTTTATATTACAACTAGAAAGAAGCTCATTTTACATTATTTACAATTTCTAGTTTGTTAACCAAATATTTCATATTCTTTTGTCCGTTGGCGTATAAAAACACTGAAAAAATTATAGAATAATAACACTAATTTAAAAAATTTAAACAAATTTTCTGCCAACGACATCTTAATATGATTTTTTAAATGTATTTTGGCCCACTAAACACGAAAATCACACACAAAACTTTTTATGGAAGCGTTTTCGAGATATCGATGTTCGAAATTTTTTTCTTCATTTTTCAGAGTTGTTCCAACGTTTTTGAGTATAATATGTCGAGTTCTAATTGACAATAGCACTCAAGGTTGACAATTCACATATCGTCCTGGGAAGAATAGAAATCACATATATTAGCCAACTTATTAAAATCGATAGCATATGAACTACTGGGCCTATCTAAAAACTTTAAAATAGAGGGATTTTGTAGGATATCAGTTGCCTTTAATTTGACTTCTCGTTTAGGGAAATCGGTCAATTAGAACTCGAGATATACTCATAAACGTCGGAATAACTCTGATGATTGAAAAAAAATTGGAACATTGATATCTCGAATACTTTTATTATTATACCATTAAGCCGTTTCCCTTTCGGGGTAGGCGTGAATTGCTCGGTTGGAAAGTAGTAATGTAGGTATATAGGTGTATAGTATAGATATTTTAGATTGATCTAGAATTCTCGTGTTATTTATTTAAATAACACGTTCGTTCCGCAACACTGCTCTGACCCAGGTTGTTGATCAATCTCTCTGGCGATCACCCCAAGTAAAGAGCCTCATAAGGTCGTCATGTGAGGTTCCTCACTCGGGCCCATTAGTACCCAATGTCTTTTGTTTCAGGCGTCATTCACTCTACTGACACGCTTTTTATGAACTATTTGTCGCTACACTTTTCTGTCCTGGCATACTTTTCTAGCTTCCTTCACGCCCATGCATTTTTTCATGCAAGCTCTCGTGTTTCTATGGCTTCTTATGTCTTTTCAGATTAAGGTCTCATTCACACATTCTAACCATTCTTTTCGCGGTCTGCCTCTGGGCATGCTGCCATTTACTTTATCTTTATACATTTGTTTCGTCAATCGTACATCTTCCATTCGTTGAACATGTCCGGACCATCTTTACTGATTTCTTTCCCATATGTCAACTAGTGTCTCTTCTGTACCACATTCTTTGAGGATTATCTCGTTTCTCACGTTATCCAACAGTCTTTTCCCGCATATTGTGCGCAGAGGTTTCATGCCAGTCGCGTTAATTTTAATTTTATCCTTTCACTGTCAGGTCCATGTCCCGCTACCGTATAGCACAGTTGGTACAAATATATAATTATGTATTGCCATTTTAGTTTTTTAAATATATTTTTACTTCTAATAATGGACCGTGTTATACCGATAACCTTTTTTCTTTTGTTTATGCGCCTATCTAACTCCCCATCTATCTTTCCGTCACAAGTGAATAGGCTATCCAGATATATGTACTTATCAACTTGTTCTATTCTCTCATCATTTAGGACAATGTTGCACATTGTTTTCTCACCTTTTCCTTCAAAAACCATAATTTTTGTTTTATTTACGGTAATTTTGAGGTCCCTACTCTCCGTAATTGTATTCAGTTTTTTAAATATTCTTTGCAAGTCTTCGATTTATTCTGACATAACAACCTTATCATTTGTGAACGCTAACCCACGTAACCTTACTGTTTCGAGATCTACACGTTCTTCGTCGAAGAGGGCCATTCTTAGACATGCGTCCATGAATATAATAAATAGCCATTAGAACCTTGTATCGTAACCTTGTAACGTATCCTTGTCTAACAACCTGCATAATATCGAACCAGTTACTTAGTTTCCAATTAACCCTTATACTCTCGTTGCTACGCGAACATATTGTTAGTGTTGCTTGTAGAAGCAATCCATTGACTCCATACTCTTTTAGGACTTCCCAAAGTTTACTTCTATCCACCTTGTCAAATGCTTTTTCTAGTTCAACAAACGCACAAAAAACTTTCTTTCCTACTCTCAAACTTTTTTCAGTGATTTGTCTTAAGCTAAATATGTGATCCGTACCGTTTTTTAAGTTCTTAATTATATCTGTAACCTCAGTGGCAGAGACTTTCTCAATTGGGTTTTCTGATGCATTATGTTCTATGACGCAGTTCTGTTGTCCTCTATCTCCACCTCCTAATAATTCTTTGAAAGAGTCTTTCAAAGCTTTAAAGCTTTCACGATGATTCATTATGATAAATTTAAATTTAAAGCTTTTTCGGGTTTCAATCCTGTGCAAAACTACGAATCTTCTTGCCGACGTCAGCCCTGAAGAAGTGAACTGCAATGTTCACGAAACGTCGGCGAAATTGTTAGTTTTGCACACGATTGAAACCCGAAAAAGCTTTAAATTTTAAATTTGAATTTATCAGTCTTTCAAAGCGTTTACTATCCCGTCTGTATCATACAGCATTTCACCTTTGCTGTTTCTCATGCTGACAAACTCTGTACTTTTGCTTACTTTCATCTTGTTAAATAATAGTTTCTTGCTTCCTTCAAAATCATTTTTTATTTTCTTTTCTCCTTCTGTTCTGATTTTATCTTTACTCTCCTTGACTAGTCGTTTAACTTTCCTATTTTTGTGTCTGTAATCATTTTTGAGCTTATTTCTCTCCTCATCGCTAAGAACTGTGATGTTCAACGTTCTGTTGTACGCTTCTTTCTTTTCTTGTCGGGCTGCCTCAATTTCATCATTCCACCATGCATCACCAGGCTTTCTTCCTACAACCGCTGTACCACACGCTTAAATAGCAGTTTTAGTAATGATATCCCGTTTGCTTATGAGCACCTCTCAAGTTGCCGTATCTATGCATTAGTTTATCTTATTCTGAAAAACTATTCGCACGTCCGGCTTCTGTAAATTTTCAGTCTTGATTCGCGTTTGTTCCGTTTTTTAGTTCTTTTTCTTCTTCGTCCCTGACCTACGTTTAGGTTGGAGAGTAGAAGGTAATGATCACTATTCCATTCATAACCCCTCATGACTATTGTATCTTTTACTAGTTCTCTTAGTCTTCCATCTGCAATAACGAAGTCAATTATACAGTGGCTATTTACTTTACGCCAGGTGTACATGTAGATAATTTTATGTCTAAACCAAGTATTTGTAATAAATATGCCCTTTTCTAAGCATAAGCTAACTAATTTTTCCATTCATCCATTCATATCTCCTAGCAGAATGATTCGTTCACAATGATCGCAAGTAGTTATTGTATCATTTAAAGTGTCCCAGAAGGCGACTTTGACTTCTCTCGGATCACTATCAACTGGAGCGTAGCACGGCATGATAAATAATCTTCTGATTCCTACCTGAATTCTAGCCCACAACAATCTGGAAGATATAAAATCATCATCTTCGATATGCTGTCTTGCTTTTTCATTCATAATCAAACCGACGTTCACAGATTACCGTGTGATTCACTATCTGCTGCTGACCATATTTCTAAAACCACCTCAATACCCCTTTTACTATGTTTCTACTTTCGCATCCCTTTTTCTTTGTTTCAGGTACACATAAAATATCTAGCTTCCTTACGTGCATAGTTTCTCGTGATTCTCTCATCTTAAGATCATTCACCCCTCTAGCATTCCAAATACCCAGTCTCCATTCATCACCTGAAGCTCAACCTTTACATTTATCATATGTATGCATTTCGTCAATCAAAGTTTCAGTCCATTCCGACGCTTTTTTATTGTTTGTATTATTCATTGTTTAGATTGTATACCCAACTACCACCTTCATTCGCGAAATTTATTTTGCTAGTCGAAATCATGTCCAAGTTAAGTAGAGATTCGTCGTATTTCAACGACTTTTACATCGAACTTTTTCCTTTGAAATCGCAGGTATTTTTGAAATGATCGGTGCTGTCCATCTGTTCCAACTTTCTTCATTATTTTTCCACCAGCACGTTGTCAGAACTGTTAAATTAAACCCTTGTTGGTTTTTTCATCGCACTATACATTTTTATTCATGAGAAAAATATAAAACTTAAGGGATTGTATATTGTCGCAAAAATTTCGAAAATAATGCGGGATAGAAAAACGTGTTAAGATGCACTTTTCTAGAACTGAAGAAAAAAATGTATCCTATGACTTTTTTTGTATCTTGTATCGTTTTGGGAAAACACGTGCTTTTTCAGACAAAAAAATGCTCTCTTCTCTCCAAGGAGCTGGCACAGGGCAAACTGACATGGAATACCCTCTTTACATTTAGTAAAGGGTTCTAGAGTAAATTGACTATGAGTATTTTCACTAAAACTGCCGTCATATTGTCAATTTTGATCTTTCTTGCAATATTCCAACGAATTTTGAAAAAAGATTAGAAATTCTATAAGAATTACAAAGAACCCACAAATACCTACACTGGATTAAAAAATATCAAACTTTTATAAAAAATTTGGACTATTTTTTATAATTTGCGTTTACAATTTTTCAAATTTAAATACTCCTAACTTCGTTAAAAAATATTTGTCATATCAGTAAGACACGCGACATTTTACTCCACTTGTAAACTAACATATTTGAGTGGAAAATGATTCTGTGACTTTAGTATGGACTGCATGCCCGATTTAAAATGAATTCGATTATATATAATTTTTCACAATATTTACAATGGATTGACTCTTTTTGAAAAAAAAATATATGTATAAAAAAGCAGGGAGAAAGAAGAACTTGAAGACTATATGCTCCATCATGGTTCGCGCATAAAAGCGAACGACCTCGAAATAAAAAGTGCCATAAAAGGGGCGTTACTGTTTTCCCATTGAAAAAGCCCCTTTGTTGATATTGCATGTTATCGTTCGTACATTGAACACCTTAACAATAAACTTCAAAAACGAGAATTGCACGTTAAACTTCTTTATATATTCAAATCCCCCGATTAAAAGTCTGCGATTATTCTCTACCATTTCATAAACTATCAGTACTTTAGGAACTGAAGGCAATCATTTTCATATCTAGAATTTGAAAAGCTATTTTGTTTTGAAGGAATACAAAAAGAAATTATTTATAAATCAAACTAGCAACAATCGCTAATTACACTTTTTTTAGTTTGATTGCCTATTATAAAATTAAAAGAAATATTAAAATAGCTACATCGGCTTTCATAACATTTTTATTTAACTTTATTTTAATTGTGATCGGCTTGCAGTGATCTCTAACTTTCATTCAATACAAGATTTTATCCGAGCATAAATTAGAAGCAAAGAAAAAAAAGTAAGTTGAAGGGTGACAGTACAGAAATAGATAAACAATAAAATCGGAATTTTTTAGGGGAGCGAAAAAACATCTGTAAAATCAAAATCACCATTTAAAGATAAGACAAAAGTCTACTTTCAAGATCACGTGTTGCTGATTGAGGACCAAAAAAATTTGATCAGAAAAAGTTATCCTGTTTCGAGGAAATAGATGTATCAGCTGACAATCTCAAAGTGACAGTAATCACAAATTGAAACAGTCCCGGCTGCGGATTGCAATAAAAAATATAATCGTCAGTTTCAATAGAAATTAAAACTTACTCCCGAGATATTGAGTTTCTGAATGCGGATGAAAAAAGTTTGATCTAAAAAAGTTAGCCAATTCAGAGTAAATCGACCAAGACTTTTGAGGTAACAATTTCACAGGTTTTTAAAATATTGGCTTTCGATGTAAATTAATAATCGAATTTGCAAATTTTTACGAAAATAAAAACTCGCTTCCGAGATATGGGGACGTTGAATAGGAATAATAGATGTTTGATTCTAAAAAATTTGTCTGTTCCGAGAAAATCGAAAACCACTTTATGAAATTACAAATTTAAATCATTAAAATTACAGAATCTTTCATTGTGAAACATATAATAATAATTTTTTAATGAAAATTTTCAAGATTAGACTCCTTGGTTTTAAGGATTTATAATCCAAAGTTCTAAAATTTTTAAGATTTACAACTGAAAACTCTTTAATTTAATGATGTATAAATAAAAATTCTGAACACTTGGTGACTTTGATCATTTCAAATGTAAATCATCAAAATTACAGAATTTTTAATTATAAAACTTGAAACTTGCATAACATTGAATTGGAAATCGTCAAAATTAAAAACTATTCAATAAATAACTCTTCTTAACAATTTACAATTATAATTGAAAATTGAAAGTTCAAAAGTCAAGTTTTCAATTCTAAATCTTTTAAATTGAAGAAATTTCAAATGTAAATCATTAACATAAGAGAATTTTTAATTGTAAAACTGCAAACTTGTATCATTTTGATTGCCAATTTTCAAAATCAAGAATTCGCCAACTTTAAAGATTTATAATAGAAATTATTCAATATCAACGATTTTCAGTTTAAAATTCTTAAATTTCAAGGATGTATAAAAAACTTCCTACATTCAGTTATTTGGCATTTCAATATATATAATAATATATTATATAATAGAAGAGGTTTTTTCTTTTTTGGCTTTTTTAATTAAGTGATTAATTTTTTTTTTAATTTTCCGGATCAGTGAAAAGAAAAAAATGATGGAGCTACCAGAATTGCGAAAAATCTTTCAAATAATTCGAAATTTTGTTGAAATATGCCGAAGTTATCTGCACATTCTAAAAAATTTTCGAAATTATTTTGAAATTTTGTTTTGAAAATTTGTTTGAAATTTTTTTTGCACATTTTTTCAAAAGTTTGTTAGAAGTTTGTTTAAAATTTGTTTGAAAATAATTTGGATTTATTCTCAGTTCTCAATCATTTGTTTGTTTGAAAATTATTTCAAATTTTGTTGAAAATTTGTTTGAAATTTGTTTTGAACATTTTTCTCAAAAATTATTTTGAAATTTTTGTTGAAAATGTGTTTGAATAAAAAAAAAACTTTTAACAATTTTTTTGACTTTAGTAAAGATTTATTGAAATATTGTTTGAAGAATTATTTACAAATTTGATTTTTACAATTTAAACTTATCTCCCTTATGTGAATTTGTATAAGAAGAGTTCTTCGTAAAACCAATATCTATGAACAATTTTTTATGAAGAAGTTGAAGAATTAAAAAAAAAAGTATTTTTAAAACATTTTTTTCTTTCTCTTCAATGCGACTATGAACCTTTTACCAGTCAGTGCAAAAAAAGGCTTCGGAGTTGTTAAAAGGGTTCAGAGTCGTTAGCTTCGGAGTTGTTATTTACAATTTTTAAGTGCTATGAAGCACACCGTTTAAAAAAAAAAATAATTTCAACTTTCGGAAAGTGTTTTGCTCCATCAGCCCTTTGAATTTTATAGGGAAATCTTTTTGAAAAAAAAATTATTTTGCGTTTATACCTCTTTTCTTTTAAGGCTTGGGAGTTGTTATTCAGGTTAATCGATAGTTTTTCCCGTGTTCTCAGACGACTTACGAGGATTTAATCAATTTTGAGATTCTGGAAACGTCAAGTGTTTCTAAAATTTGATAAAAACCATTTTTTTTCAATAATTATAATCTATTACAATACGAATTATCTCAAATTCGTTAACATTATAGAGGCTTCGAAGTTGTTAATAAACCGAGGGACAGACATATAAGCATATTTCTTTCAGTCCGCATTTATAATCTCTGGCATGTTAGTATTGAAATTTGAACTGCATTATATATTTAAAAAAAAGTGCCCAAGGCCAATATTATAAAAAAAAAATTTACCAGTCCAGTCACATTTTAAGTATGTGAATCTGTAGGGAGGGACGCTGTAGGGAGGGTAAAATCTGACTACTTAATTACAAAAAAGGTATGCCTCACTGTAATTTTTTTGTACTTTTTCTGTATAAACTAATAAAGTAGGCCACCATATGTACTGTAATCTCCGTAGTAGGTCAAAAATGTTATATGAACATCGAATAAACATCGAGGGATATACAAATTGAAATCTATTTGAAAATCGCCGATGTAAGTAGATCAGAGAAAGGTGAAATTAACAAATAAAAATTACAGTAAGCAAAATAACAAGTACAAACATTTTAGGTAGGAGAAAGAAATGAAAGCCAAAAAAAATCTATATCATGGCTAACCAATTAGATATCGCCATGAAGTAAGTTTTCACGTCAATATAACCAATAAAAAGTATAGACTCGTAAGTAAATTTGTTGATAGGAATTATTTATAACAATGACAAATGTTCTTCGATTTCAGTCTATTGTGTACGAATTTTATCCTTCAGATATAAAGAAATAATTCCCCAGAAAAGAAAATTTTGTTATGCACACAGAATCCAAAGAAGTGAATTAGTTTATGAAACTTGTTTGAACCCATTAAATATTATTGCTGGTTGGTGTTTATTGTTATTTAAGATTAATTTAACACATTTTATTAATAGAATCTGTGTTAGTAATTCATTCAACATTTAAATTGCAGCAGATGTCAATTATATTCATTAATTTGTTCATAAGAATTAAACAAATACAGGGACTTCATTTGCAATTGAGATTTCTATTCAGCTATTCAGAATATTTAAAAATATGCAGTTTTCAACTGAAGTGCGATCCTTTATGAGCATTGGAAAAAAGCTTTGCTCTATTGAGATTTGTAGTCGGCTGATTTTTATTTTTTGAAAATCCTTTTTTCCCACTGTGAGGCGCTTTAAACTAGAAATTGCACAATAGGGCGGAGCGCAAATTTTTGTTTTAAAATTCGGAGAGCGTCCAAAAGTTTAGTTTGGTACCCGGATTTTCTACAAAAGCTAACAGGTAAAAAAATATCTTAATCACACGGTTTTTAAACATTAGTATAATTATGTCAACTTAAAACTATACAATCTTTGATATTTCAGTTCTAAATTAATTATTACCTACACATTGGTTTAACCTATTTTTTTGAAGTATAAAATATAATTATTTTCAAATGATACAAATATGAAAAAATTAAAAAATTAAACTCAACCGTGTTCAATGTTTCGCTATATGCTTTCAATTCAAAGTTGTTTAATATTACACAATTCCAGTTCGAAATAATTTAATGTTAAAAATTTCAAGGTGATAGCTGATCCAGGAATAAGATTGAAATATTTTAAATTTACAGCGTTGAGAGATTTAAAAAGGGGAAAATCATAAAACTTTTATACTATTTGAGACCATTATAAATTTTTTATATAACAAACTAAAAAGGTTGGGGCCACCACTTCTGCTTGAAGTTGAAAAATTGTAATAGATTTAAACAATGTCGTTATTTTTGCTGAAATTAATATCAGAAGTCAAAAAGATTTATTACCAGTGTTTTAAGTTATAAAAAATGAAAAACTTATTAACTTAAAAAGAAAGGTGAAGAAAATATACACATACATTCGAAATGGTTTATTTTTAAGCATATTATTAAATTTTAATTATTAGCGAAATAAATTATCGACGCAGTAAATTTATAACCTTTTTATAATTTTATGAGGGAAATGGCTTTTAAGTAAATCTAAAGAATTAATTGAATATCAAAATGTATAATTACTATATAAATTTGCATAATTCTTTTAAATTTTAAAAGACTTATTAACGTTTATTAACTTAGAAGTTTTTTATAGTTAAAATGGATTATGTGCACCGATATTTTTAATTTTAAAATTACTATTGCATCTTATAACCAAAAAATGAAAAAACAAAAGTATCACTGCTAATTAACTTTATGGTGCGACCACTTGTCGATTATTTATTATTAGAAATGACCCGCATTCTAGTCCGTCACTAATTCGCCAACATTCACCAAATTCTCTGCATTATTTTGAATTACTTGGAATTCGCAGAATTCCCTCAATCATCTGAAGTCCTTGAATTCGTGTAATTCCCTGAATTCGTGGAATCTCCTGAATTCTAAGAATTCCACGAATGTCAAGGACTTTAAAATAATACACAGAATTCAGAAGGATTAAAGGAATTCAGAGATTTTAGAGACTTCACAATAATAAGGGATTAGGACGAATTAGGATGAATAGAAGAAATTTAGGTAATCAATAGAATTCAGAATATTTTGGGAATTCAGGAAATTTAGAGAATTTCCTGAATTCCTTAAATATTCAGGGAATTCCGAATATTCCAGGAATTCAAGGGAATTTAGAGAATTTCTAGGATTGCAGAGCAGTTAGGAAATTCAGGGACTTCAGGGAATTAAAAAAATTTCCAGGATTTTAGAGCACTTAGGAAATTCAAGGAATTCAGACAATTTGAGAGAAACATAGAAATTCGCGGAATTTATGAAACTGAAGGAGCTTAGAGAATTCAGGAAATTCAAGGAATTCAGAGAATTCAAGCAATTTTAGCAATTCAGAATATTCAAGGAGTTCAGAGAATTGAATGAATGCAGAGATTTTAAGGAATTTAGGGAACATGCGGAAATTTTAATTTTTACTTTCTTATCTAATAAACTAAGAAGGTTGAAGACTCCACTTGTGCTTGAAATTAATTAATAATAATTGTAATACATTTTAACAAAAGGAGGTAACTGACAATTTTCAAAAAAAAGGTATTTTTTTCTAGAAAATTCTCAAAAATTCAAACGCACATCGTGTTAAAAGGATTTGTTCGAAATCGTATTTTTTATGGTTAAAGTTACCTTTTCATATTCATTAAAAATGAACCGACATTAACACCTTTGGACAATATTTTTCTCATAACTGGATACTTCTTTTCAATCAAAGTTTTTTGGTATCGATTAAACAGGACGTCAGCTAGGAATGAAATTTTTATTTTATTGTTTAATTGGAATTTCGATTTTTCTTACTTAATTTTATCAATTAAACACTATTTTGTTCTTTTTGCACTGATATGCTTTAAACCTTCAAATAATAAAAAGAACCAGTAAAAAAAACAGAAGTAACAAAATAACAGCATCTCTGCGAACCAACATCATGCTGCGAACAGAAACAACTTCATGCTGCGAACAGAATGTATTAGCTGCAAACACTTGTCCATTATAATTAGTAACTAAGATTATTATGCGGGCGTTGAAGCGCGCGGAAAACGTTTCATTGCCAGTTAATAACATAAAAATATAAAACAACATTACTATGATTCCAATTTCAAATTGTACAGATTAATCACTTTAAAAAATAATTTGAAGCGCATAGTTTTATTTTTCATGCACAATTTTTGATTTTTCTTTCACAGAATAATGTGGAAAAGAGCTTGGAAAATTAACAAGCTACCTCAAAATTTTTAAAATCTTAACACTTGTTTTGGCTTATTTAATATTGTGGATAATTTCAATTTAAAGTTATTATGCACTGAAATAGTTAAATTTCAAATATGTTTCATTATCTGAATTTATTTAAATTCTCTAAATCATCTAAATTCCTAGAATTCGTCTCAATTTGCTGCCATATTGAAAAATCCTTGAATTATTGGAATTTCCTGAATTTTGAGAATTACTTAAATTCCAAGGGCTTCAAAATAATGCAAAGAATTTGGAAAAATTGGAGGAATTCTAGGATTTCAGACAATTCAGAATATTCAAGCAACTTGAATTCAGATAAATAGAAGGAATTGGTGAATTTAAAAGAATTCAGAATAATCCTGAAATTTAGAGAATTCGAGGAATTAAAAAAATTGGAGGGATTTCCGAGAATTTAGGTAATTCAAGTAATTCAGAGAATTCAAATAATTTCGGGAATTTTGAATATTAAAAGAATTCAAGAAATTGGAAATATTCAAGGATTTCAGAATAATCAAGAAATTCAAGGACTTTAGTGAATTCAGAAAATTTATGCAGTTTAGGGAACTCAAAGAATTTCAGGAATTTCATAGCATTTAGGATATTTAAGGAATTCAGAGAATTTCGTAGAATTCCAGAAATTTCAATGCATTATAGGAATTCGAGGAATTCACGAAATTGAAGGAATTAAAGGCGTTTAGAGAACTGAGGAAATTCACAACAATCAAGGAATGCAGAGAATTCAAAGAATATGAAGAATGGTGAAAACTGAAATAATGTAGGAAATTTAAAATATTCAAGGATTTAAGAGATTTAAAAGAATTCAGAGGATTTAAGGAATTTAGGGAACCTGGAAAATTTGCATTATCGCTCTAGATATAAAAAACTTAATTTTGAAGAAAGAAATGAAAATTTTGTAATTTTACATTTTTTTATAATGAACTAAGAAGGTGAAAGACTCCACTCCTGCTTGAAATTGAAAAATTGTAATTGTAACAGATTTGATCAATTTAGTTATTTTTACTGAAACTAATATCAAAAGTCAGAAAGGCTAAGGGTTTCTTCTTTATTCCAAGTATTATGAGTCATAAAAAAATGAAAAACTTATCAATTGCAAAGGAAAAATAAAGAATCTATGTTCGTAATATATATTTATTTGAAAAATATTACTTTCCAATCAATAATTTCATTTTGATGTACAATTTCGAAGATTTAAAATTGATCCCACTTTTTTATACACTATCAATTGATTATTATTATTTCATTTTACACTTACGTGTTTCTAAACTTTAATACTTCTAAACTGTGAATATGAAGTCATCCAATGTGAAGCTTTAATATTTGTATTTCAAAATATTTCAAAATGATTCAGTGTAGAAAATTTTTACTCTCACATTGTTCAAATGTTCATATACTTAAGCTTTCTATTAGAAATAAAATTGCGTCTACAGCCTAAAAGAACTGACAGTTTCTATATAAATTCGAAATGTTTTATTTTAGTAGAATATCAAAATGTATTATTATTATCTAAATTTGCAGAATTATTTCAGAATTTAAAACAGTTTTTTTACAATCTACTGACAAAATTTAAATTCTTACCGGCAAAAAATTAGCCACGCAGTCAACTTAGAAGTTTTTCATATTGTTACGTTGTGTCAATCTATAGTTATTTTATCAAAATTTACTATGGCTGTCCAAATTTGAATAATTCAAATTGATTAGGTGTATCAATATTTTTAATTTATAAATTATTATTGAATCTTAAAATAAAATAATGAAAAAACAAAAGCATCACTACGAACCAACTTCATGTTGCCAACAGAAACAACATGATGCGAACAGGATGTATGAGCTGCAAATAGAAACAACATCATGCTGCGAACACTTGTCGAATATTATTAGTATTAATAATAATTAATATCAAATTATAAGCTGACGTAAAAAATAATTGTCTTCATAAACATGAAAGTATGAAAGTAAGTGGAATTTCGAAATCAGAACAAAGGGATTGTCGGATTGAATAAAGTATGTTTTTATCAGTGAAAGGTACATGAAATTGATCGTGACGCGTTACGCGTCACTGAACGATAGACTGTCAAATCCAGTATTTTGTGATGAAAACAGTATGTAATATCCGATTGGTCACGATTATGAAATACGACAAGATACTGAAAGATCGTGAAAGCGAATCGACAACGAAAATCGCTCTAATTACTGTTTTCTCAGAAGGATGACTTACTGCGATCCTATAATTAAAGTCATTGCGAAATGTTACGTCAATTACGAACATTAAAATGCCATCTCTATACTCGATGATGAGGATAAGAAGAAGAGAAAGACAGGCAACAATATTCATGCATAAAGATTTATCTGCGAGATTTATTATTCTCGTCGTTATTATTGTCCCAAGACTGCAGAGATTCTACGTCTTCTGAGTATTTTTCCCGAGGGGGTATTCACTCGCGTATTACTACGTACACTTCTCGCGTAATAATGGCGTAATAACGCGCAATAATGCACAATGAGGGCAATAACGCGTAATATCGCGGAATAATGCATATCAATGGGTAATAATGCGTAATAACGCATACATTACGCGTAACAATGTGACATTTTCGGGTAATAGCACATATAATTTTCGTTTATGCTGTACCTTTGTTAATTTTTTTTTCATACTCGATTATCCCTACTGTATCTCTTTAAGAGATATTATAAAAATTACCTTGAGTGAATTTAACTTTTTTTTTATAAAGAAGAAAAAATCAGAGTGTAATATTTTTCTATGAAAAACACAATCTATGGGTGAAAGAATGAAATCAGAAACAATAATAGAGTCAATTTATTCAGAAAAAAAATTACCTGGAGCGTCCACCAAATATATATTTTTTGCAACACCCACGTCAAAAGTTCAACTTTTCATGCTTCTAAATGGTGCCTAAAGGACCTTATTCGAGGTGTTGGTATCTTCTTGAAATAAATTTGGATTTAACTTGAACAAATCTTTTAATGATTGAAGTTTTGTTTTTAAGGTTTCGTAGCCGTTTTCGTCCGTCGTAAAAAAGGGCATAAGGGCCAACATTTGGCACAGCAAAAGGGCATAAACCCCAAAAAGTTTTTTTTCATACATTTTTTTTTCAACAACATTTTTTTTTTTATTTAATTGTTTCAACCAATTTTTTTCAAAAATTTGTTTTCAAATTTTTTTTTTCAAACATTTTATTTACAAAAAAAATTTTTTCTTCAGAATTTTTTTTAACATTTTTTTTCAAGAAAATTGTTTACGAAATTTAAAAATCTTTTCTTTTAAGATTAGTATTTTTCGCTAACTCCTGCTAACACAACTTTTTCGGACTGGCGTTGCAAAAAATAGCGTGTGATACACGTGCACATAGGAGATTGCTAACTCGTGTGATTGCATCATTCGCCTGCGGCTCGAAGCACTTGTCTACGTTTTCACAATGGCTTCGCTCGTGCGCCAACCACCAACTCATGCTTCGAGCCTCCGGCTTATGCTGCAAAATTCATACTCGCACACAATCACCTATTTTGCGCACTTGTATCACAAATAACTATTCTTGAACCGAACAAACTGTTTTCTTGGATATACAGAAAGTTTGGTTGATTCAACAAAATATTTCATTGATCCAACCAAATTTTGTTGATGAATCAACCAAATAATTTTACAAGTTCAAAGATTTGGTTAGAACAACCAAAATTTGGTAGATTCAACCAAATCGTTTTCTGAAAGTGGAAATTTCATTCATTCATTTATTCATTTGAAAAGATTATACTTTGTAATAATGTTATTTAAGTAAAAACAAAATTGAAAAAAATTAAATTACAAATTTAAATAATGGGAACGTCAACTTTGTCTCGGGTACTATGTTATTATAAAAATTGTTTTTAAATACTAGTTTTCAATGAAGAAAATAATTTTTATTATTTAAAATTGGCTTGATTGATTGACTACAATCGAAAATGACATTCAAACAACGTAATTTTAAGCAACTTTGTATATAATTAAACATATTTTACAAGAACACACCACATGCCGTACCGTTACAAAACAATTTATTTGGCTCAAAAAAAAACTTGTGTTAAGTGCCGTTTGTTACTTTTATACCAAAAAATGTGGTTGTTCGAACCAAACACGCAACCGCGCATGCGTGGACGCCCGAAGCCCTAGTTTCCAACATGGCTGATGTCAGCTGATATGCCAGAGGAAGCAACGTATTGTCGATTTGATCTATGAATTTAGGGAAATGCTACGACTATTTTGTGAATTTAGAATGTTTGCTGTTTAGACTTAGATTCCTATAGAGAAAGACAGTGATGGTTATAGTCATTATCCTCGATTTGACTTTAGAATTTAAAATTATGAACATATTGTTCCTTTTATAAGATAATTATATTTCTTATACAAAAATATGGTTAATTTTACAAAATATATCTGTTCACCAAAAAAAATGTTTTGCTACGTGGCCAAAAAAAAATTTGGTTGAGCGTACCAAACTTTTTGGTTGGATCAACCAAAACGGTCTAACAACAAAAAATTTGGTTGACTCAACCAAAAGGTATTTCAGTGTATTCAAGATTATGATGGTCATATTATATGTATCCTTTCGTTTGCAACCAATGTGAAACATTTGATATTTTATACGGAAACTGTAAGTGATTATCTACATTCTGTTTCATACTGAAATTATAAGTAAGGATCTATATTTTAAGCTAAGAATAAAAATATGACTACTTGAAAAATTGTTTATTTATGTAAATCATTTCATCTTGATCTTATAATATTTTTGCGAAACTAAACGTTTGTTCAAAGACTTCTGCAATTTTAATTCATTTGTTTTAACCCAAAAATACCCAAATAAGCTGTCCAGTAATAATTTTTAATAATTATTTATAAAACAAATTATTATTTTATAATTATATACAGATGTTACATTCTATAGGCTGTACTGGCCGGGCGAGTAGCAAAAGTATCTTTGGGATCCGACCAGTCGCGTCGCTAATTACCTTCGGCCGGACGCGTTCCGTGCTTATGCCACTAGTCCGGCTGGCCGCACGAATATTCTTAGCCATTCCTTTTTTTTTCTAAAACATTTTTACTCTAAATTAGATTGAAGATAAGAGTGAAAGTAGGAGAGAGTCATTTCATTTGATAGATTCCTATTCATCATTCATACAAAGAGCATTCCACACGAAGAACATACACAATAGCAAAAAATTCTGCAATTTTCATGAAACCTTTGTTCTGTGTCGTTCTCTGTTTACTCAGTTTAAAAAAAATCGTAATAAAAGCTTAGCAGCCAAGCCAAGCTATGTGGCATTTTATATACCCTGGTATAGGGACCTAATCTACCTTTCCGATACTGCTGCCATCATCGAAAATTGCGGCGACCCTGGCAAAAGTAAGGTGAGCAAAATTCGAAATCCGTTGGAAACAATACAAAATAAAGTAAAATTATGAATGCTGTCATAAGTCATACGCATCTTTAAAGCCTTGTATGCAATTTAGAACAAATTTATGTATGGTAACAAAATATTCCAAAATGTGTATGATTTATGGAAGCATTTTATAATTTTACTTTACTTTGCATTGTTTCCAATGGATTTTGAGCTTTGCTAACCGCACTTTTGCCACGGTCGCCGCAATTTTTCGGTGAAACAGCGAAAGATTGATTAGGTCCCTATAGATTCGTTTCTGCCTCCTTTAGTAAATGTGTTCTTCTAAGGAAAACTAATACAAAAAATTTCAAATTTTGAATCATGAATACTTCAAATTTTTGAAAAGTGGTATAGTTCTTTCTCTTAAATACTGAAATAAAATGTACAAAGATAAGATTTAAAGTCCAATAAAATTCTGCAACGAAGTAACACTGATTCGAGGATGGTTTGGAACGCGGTAAAGTAAGAGCTGCTTAATTGCGCAGGCCAAAAAGGCCCATAACACGAGAGATCGAGAGCAAAAGACCGGCGGCTCGAGAGGAAGGGTTTTGTGTGTGCTATCCATAAAATTTGTTTGCATTGCCTCTGAGAGAAAGAAATAAAAATGTGGTCAGAAAAACATCAGTAGGATTTAACGTATGGAGGACGAATAGGGAGCAAAGCGAAAAGTGCAGAAGAAAGCGGTGAAAAAAAGGCTTCGAGAGGGTCGGCTTGGTTAACGGATGATTTAATTAAGAGAAGCACAAATTACAGACTCTCCGGATGCTAATGCCCATCCACGCTCGCCTCCGCCAAAGCTCGTCTAATTAGACGCCTCTAATTCATTGAGAAGTTGATGAATTGCATCACATCACTGACGACAGTGTGAATCCTTTTGTGTGCGAACACGCGAGCTTCCTTATACAGATTTTTATTTTGTTGCAATGAAAATTAGGTCTCAAGACTCTGTAGGTGATCATTTTATGGTCTCTGACTCATTTATCTGAAATACATTTCATTAAGAAAAGGTTTCTACATGAATTGGATTATTTTGTAATTAAATTTTATATGGAAAATAGAATTTCGACATTAATTACATTTTATATTAAATTCAAGAAAAAATTAAATTATTATAAAGCAGTTAAGATATTAAGTCGTAATATCGGATACATTAGACAATTACCGTTTGATATGGATCTTGTTTTAATTTCCGGCTTAGATTTTTATCTGGATTTTCTAGGTTTATAGTGGGCAACTGGCGAACGCAATACGGATAGTGGCTATATTAAGATCCTACAAATGAAACGCAAATGCGATGTTGCCTTATACTAATATAAAGGAAAGTATGTCGTAAAATTTTATTTCTCATCAACAAAAACTGAAAACTACTCAAGGAGCAATGCAACGTTTTCATTAAAAAGTTTAAACATAACTAAATTGAACGCGCCAAGTTCATAAGTTTAATGTTTCCGGATATTCAATATTCTGTTTAAAAAGAAGAACTAATCAGAAATATATTTTTAATGATGAAATATTTAAATGTATGTAATTGTACCCAAAAATCGTTCCAACAAAAATTCCTGTTTTTTTACATCGTTTTTTTCTACGTTATTTTTTTCATTTTTTCCTGCGTTCCTTTTTTTCCTCTGCTCCTGTGTTCCATGTTTCCTGCGTTCCTTTTTTTCTGCGTTCCTTTTTTCTAGCGTTCCTTTTTTCTTGCGTTCGTTTTTTCCTTTTTTTCCTGAGTTCTTTTTTTCTCTTTTTTTCTGTGTTCTTTTTCTTCCTACGCTCCTGCGTGCCTTGTTTCCTGCCTTTCTTATTTTTTCCCGCGTTCCTTTTTTCTTGAGTTCCGTTTTTCCGTTTCTGTGCTTTCCCTGTTTCCTGTGTTTTTTTTCCTGCTTTCCATTTTTCCTGAGTTCCTTTTTTTTCTGTATTCTTGTGTTCCTTTTTTTTCTTTTTTCCTGCATTAGTGCCTGCATTGGTCCCTGCGAGGCTTTTCCAGAGTGGGCCTATCGAGGGCCACAGCTAAAAAGGGCTAAGCTGAGCAATTTTTACACGGGTTGGCAAATTCTTACGATATTTATAAAGTGGAATAAGAATCGATCTTTTCAAAACGAAAAAGAAGCTTATGGCTTAATGTCTCAGTTTAGGCATTTCCCTACCACTGTGAATGCAGAAAGGTTGAATTTTTAGCATATATCTAACAGTGATTATACTGATTATGCTAATATCTGAGCCACGCTGCTTCCAAAGAAATATCTTATACACTGAACTCCCGAAATAAGAATGGTTTCGGACATGGCTGGCAGTGGCCTTCAGCATTAATGGGAGGAATCCAAACGTAAATGGGCAAGGTCGCATGAACCATTTCTGTTGGCTTTGGACGCATGCTGACAGCTGAAGCATCTAACGCGCTGAGAGTACTGCCCTCATGCTGTTTGTCACGTTTGACTGAGCCACAGTCTCCCTCTCGGACCTGCGGTTCCGGCATCACCAAAATATCTAGGACTACTTCAATAATTTTTGGAATATAGTGTGTACGTAACAACTTTATGTTATATTTCTTAACCTATAGTTTCAGGGGTTGCTGTGTCTATATATATTTCAAAGGCATGATAAAAAATCAGATCAAATAAAAATACTGCACTCTTAGAATTTACTATATCGAGTTTACTATAAATTTTCTGAAGTAATATGCATATTCGTCAATAGGCAATTCACTATGAATTCTCAGTACTCTAAACTATGAGAAAATGATAGTTTCTTGTGATTTTGGTTAATCTTCACAACGTATATTTGAAATCAAAAGATTAGATTGCAAAACATTGGCTGATATATCAATTAGTAAGTGTATGTAAGTTTTACATTGGCTTAATGCTCGAGGTGCCCCCCCCCCCTGAAGGCGTTACGTATTTTTTGAACGGCCCCATACGAGAAAGAATTGGTAGGTTAGTTTTGTATTTTTTTCTCATTTATTTTATTATTGTGGCACTAATAATCAATCTAATTGAAACAATTATATTATATTATATCATTGTTAAATTATGGAAATTACTTGATCCATACATTTAAACATTTGGAAAATGAATTCTCGACATTATTACGACAGATTTTACTGCATATTAGGGTGGTCCAAAAAAGGGATTTTTTTTAAGTCTCACCCCCTCGTTTTGTGAAAAAATATTTCTAAATTTGTTTAAATTTTAAGCAAATTATACAGGCAGGATACGACCCTTAAAGCACTCATTATTGTTAAAAATTCAATAAATCTTAAAAAAGAATTATCAAAGCCTTACAGAGGTGATGTAAAACAATCGTGTAAATAACGCACGAAGGCTAAAAATTTCATTTTATAAATAAGTTCACCCTAAAAACTAACCCCTTACGACACTATAACGAAATTTTGAAGAGTTTTTTCTGAATTCTATGAAATTGAAATAAAAACATTTCAAGCGAAAATTATATAACAATTCTTACTATACAAGTGTCTCAAAATAAACATTTTTCCCCTTCTCCTCCTTAATTATTCATAAAAAATGACATTCCCTTTTTTCCAAACTTGTTATTAATTTCAATATACATATGTAGTTGATTAGATAATGTTCACTATTCACGTTAAACTTTAATTGCTATCTTTCTAAGTTTTTCATAGAAGATTTTTGTTACAGTTGGGATACTGTCATGATATTATCAGCTGATGAAAAACCATTGAAAAAATCATACGATCGTATATATATATATATCTCTCGAAAGTTTAAAACTGTGGACTATAAATGAGATGAAAAATGTTTATTTTAAGAGTGGAGTATTTGTAAGCATGATTTTTTTCATATAATTTACACTTGAAATTTCCATTTCACATTCAGAAAATTCGGAAAAGACACTTAAAAATTATTTTATAGTGTCTTAAGGGGTGGGGGTGGGGGGAGTTGAAGATGATTTTATTTACAATATGAAATTTATGGTCTTCAGATTGTTCTTGTGATGGTTTTACATCACCACTATGAAGCTTTTACGAGTATTTTTTTAATTTAAGGATTTATTGAATTTTTAACGCTTTGGGGCACTTTTAAGCGTCGTGCCCTACCTCCAATAATTTTTCTAAAAGTCTTGAAAAATTAGGAAAATTTTTTTCCGCCAAATGACACAAAATGAGGGGGTGAGACTTCAAAAAATCAAAAAAATTATTTTTGTTTCAACGACAGTACTACACATATGTTGTAATTTAAGATCACTATTCCGCAAATGTAAATTTAATGTACAAAAGCATAGTAAAATTGTGATAAAATTACAAACATTTTTAACAGTGTATACCGAAAGAACATTGAGTCCTATCTACAGGACTTTATGTAACCTTTCCCCGAGTGTGGAAACTTGAAGCTGCGGTTTTTTACAAAAGGATTTTGCTCTTCTCGTGATCAATAAAGAAATTGCCGCACCTTAAATAACGCCCGACTAATTTATTTATCTTGGTGTGCAACGCTGGGTACACCTTCATTAATAATGCTCTTGGGATAAATTAGTAAGTAATCAGCGCTGGAAGGTGCGCAAAGTGTAAAGTACGGAGAGAGAAAATAAGAGTGGGTACACCACTATATACTATATATGCTACATTGCTATATACATATATGCGATATATGCATATAGGGAATAACACTTGGGACGAGTGGACCGTATCTTCTGGTGGCGAATGCGTTAATTAGCGAGATGCTCACGCGAGCAAGCAATTAAAACAACATCTTCATTATTAGGCGTGTGTATGCCGAACTGATGCGATGGTACACATACAATTATACATAACCCAAAGAAGGTTCGTTGGCGAAGGTGCATCAGTGCACCATAAACGAGGATCGAATCCGATGAGTATATTGAGTATATATGAGTAAGGCAGATCGGCAGGGACCTTATGGCTTCTGTGTGTGGTGTGTACGAACCTATTCCAACCTTGCAGCACCCGATAGCGAGAGAAAGGATTTGTCCAATCGATTGCACTGAAAAGATATGTTGACTCGCGCGAAAATTTTACGATTGTGAACACCCGGGTTCGAACAGAAGAAAGGTGCTAATCTGCTAATGGATGGAACGAACAAATATACTTCCCATTCTTTTGCTTACTTAAAGCATTCTGATATCACCGAATACGCGCGTATGAAAGACTTTGTGTGTACTGTCTTTCACTTCCAGGTTTATTATTTTTTATAAATTGTATAATCGCAGTCTGTACAGAGTTTTATAAGAGTTGTTTTCATTTTCTGAATTATTTTTGATAACTATTTTGTGTTTGCACCATAAATGTGAGATAGCTATTATTCATTCACACGTATTAAATTGGATGTCGAAGGGCTCGATGTGCACGATATGACAAGTAATGAAGACTAGGCTTATTTAATATGTTTATAATTTAAAAAAATATTAAATACTGATTATTCATAACGGCACATGCTGCAAGAAATATTGAATATTGTTCAGCCTCAAATACGATTACCCAGTATATGTATCTTAAAACAATATATATCACAGAAAAAACTAAAGTTAAATTTTGTTGCATGTAAAATTTTCCGCTGTTAAAGTTTACATGCTATTTGGCGATATTTTTCATACAATTAAACAATTTCTTTGGATTGAAGAAATACATGATTGGACGTATTCAGTACGACCATTTCTTTAAATCAAAGAAATTTTTTTTGATTCAAAAACTTTTTTTTTCAGTGTATATACGGAAGTACTCTAGGTTACCTAAACAAGGATCACGCGAATTTTCAACCAAAACGGAGTACTTTTTAACAAAATTGTTTAATTTTCAAGAAAATATATGAACTTCAAACCAAATAGTTGAATCTTCTACCAAAATGGAGTACTTTTTAACAAAATTGTTCAATTTTCAAAAAGATATATATGAACTTTAAACCAAATAATTGAATTTTCAACCAAGAAGATTAATTTTCCACCTAAAACGACGAATTTTTAACAAAATTCATACATTTTCAACTACTTAGTTGAATTTTTCAGCTGAAAAAGATAAATTTTCAGCCTATATAATTAAATTTTCCAATAAAAAAGATGAATTTTCAACTACATTGAAGAATCTTCAAAAACAAACATGAATTTTTTTCAAAAAAATACCTGCAATTTCAATTAAAAAAGATAAATTGTCAACAAAAGATAAAATAGTTACATTTTCAATTAAAAACATTTATTTTTTTATCAAACATAAATTAATTTTTAATTAAATAGTTAAATTTTCAACCAAACAAATGAATTTTCAACGGAAATGATAGATTTCCAACTAAAACATGAATCTTTAACAAAGTAGTTCAACTTTCTAACATGAAGTTGAATTTTCAAACCAGCAAAATGAATTTTCAACCAAAAAAATTAATTTAGTAAATAAAATTTTTTTTCAACTAAATGCGTGACTTTTAAACAAAACAGTTGAATTTGAAACAAAAGAATGATCTAGTTACATTTTAAATTAAGAAAATTAATTTTTTTACAAAAACATTTAGTCAAGGAAGCAATTAGGAAGGGTTTTGTGGCTTTAGGAGCTTATATTTTTGGTCTATGTCAATTTGAGGACGTATATCCATATTGGGTCCTTGGTCAGTTTTTTGACCCTATGCCCATATTGGGCCCTATGTCAATTTTTGGTGCCACGTCAATTTTTGGGGACCTATGACGATTTTGAGCCCTACGACAATTTTGGGCTCTATATCTATATTTTTAGCCCTGTGTCAAATTTGGGTCCTATGTCAATTTCGCACCCTACGTCAATTTTGGGCCCTATGTGAATTTTGGAAAATATGTCCAAATTGGTTACTATGCCAATTTTGGGTCCTATGTCAGTTTTGGGCCCTATGTCTATATTGGGTCGTACGACGGACACCTGACCGAAACTATAAGGGTTTCTGCCCGGGGCTACGAAACCCTAAAAAAACAAAGTACTCAATTTTCCATACAAAGAGATGAATTTATAAGTGAACTGATGAATCTTTAACTGGAATAGTTAAATTTTCAGTTACAAAATCAATTTTCAACCAAAAAGCAACGATTTTTAAAGAAAATAGACCAATTTCCAACGAAAGAAATGAATTTTTATCCAGAAAGTAAAACGAAATATTAACAACATAGTTAAATTTTTCACCAAAATAGTTTAATTTTCAACGAAAAAGTTGAATTTTCAAGAAAGAAGGATGAATTCTTAGCATAATACATACATTTTCAGATAAGCAGTTGTATTTTCAACAAATAGAAGAGTTTTTTCATTTAGGAAATTAATTGGGTCCGAGTGGGGAACCTCACATAACAGCCTTGTGAGACTCTTCACTTGGGGTGATCGCTAGAGAGATTGATCAGCAACCTGGGTCGGAGCAGTGTTGCGGAACAGAAGTGTTATTTGAATAAATAATATGAGAATTCTAGATCAATCTAAAAAATCTATACCTTATACCTGTATACCTATCTACACATTACTATTTTTCGACCGAGCGAGTCACGCCTACTTCGAAAGGGTAATCACTTGGATTATCTGAATTACTCCGAACTGTCTAATATTTAATGGTACAATTTGGACGTAGTATAACAATATTATACTATGTAAAAATTGAACATAAATGATAAATAATAAATAAACAATAAATAGTAAATAATAAATACAGGTATATACAATTCATATTGCCAAAGATTTCACAAAGATTTTAAAGATTGCACCACACAGATTTCAATTATTACCCAAAGATTTCACAGGTTTTGTAAAGATTTCGGATGGATATAAAAGATTTCACAAAGATTTGACAAAGATTGCAATAATTTTTCAAAGATTTCATAAAGATTTCAAATATTTTGCTAAGATTTCGAATAAATTTAAAAGATTTCACAAAGACTTCAATCATTTCTCAAAGATTTCAATAATTTTATAAATATTACCGAATATTTCAAAAACATTTCGCAAAGACTTTTGAAGAATTCAAGAAGATTTCACAAAGACTTCACGAAGATTTTAAGAAGATTTCACAAAGAATTCAATGAGTTCCCAAAGATTTCACAAAGGTTTCAAATATTTCGCAAAGACTTCAGATAGATTTCAGAGATTTCACAAAGACGCATATTATTTCATAAAGACAGATAGATTTAAATGATATCACAAAGATTTAAAAGATTTTGGATACATTTACACGATTTCACAAAGACTTCATTCATTTGTCAAAGATTTTAATAATTTCACAAATATTACCGAATATTTCAAAAATATTTCGAAATATTTCACAAAGATTTTTAGAGAATTCACAAAGATTTCACAAAGATTTCGCAAAGATTTCACAAAGATCTTACAAAGATTTCACAAAGATTTCATGATTTCAAAAAAATTTCAAATATTTCGCAAAGATTTCAAATAGATTTCAAAGATTTTACAGACTTCTATTATTTCACAAAGATTTCAGATAGATTTCAAAAATTGAACGAAGATTTCAATAATTTCTCAAATATTTCACAAATATTACCGAATTTTTCAGAAATATTTCAAATATTTCGCAAAGATTTTTGAAGAATTCCCAAAGATTTCACAAAAATTTTCAAGATTGCAATGATTTCCGAAAGATTTCACAAAGATTTAAATAATTTCACAAATATTACCAAATATTTTGCGAAGATTTCCAAAGATTTGTTAAAGATTTGACAAAATTGCAATGATTTCCCGAAGATTTAATCCAGATTTCATAAAGATTTCAAATATTTTGCAAAGATTTGGGTTAGATTTAAAAGATTTCACAAATACTTTTATTATTTTACAAAGACTTCTATTATTTCTCAAAGATTTCAGATAGATTTCAAAGATTGCACAAGGATTTCAATGATTGCACAAGGATTTCAATGATTTTCGAACGATGTCAACGATTTTGGACAGATTTAAAAGAGTTCACAAAGACTTCAATGATTTTCCAAAGATTTCAATAATTTCACAAATATTACTAAATATTTCAAATATTTCCAAATATTTCCCAAAGGTTTCACGAAGGTTGCAATGGTATGTCAAATATTTTATAAAAATTTTACAAAGATTTCAAGTATTTCGCAAAGTTTTCGGATAGATTTAAAAATTGAAGAAATATTTAAATGATTTCTCAAATATCGCACAAAAATTCCATAATTTCACAAATATTACCGAATATTTCAAAAATATTTCAAATACCTCGCAAAGATTTTTAAAGAATTTCCAAAGATATCACAAAAATTCCAAAGATTTCAATGATTTCCGAAAGATTGCACAAAGATTTAAATAATTTCATAAATATTACCAAATATTTCGCAAATATTTCGGATAGATTTCATAAAGACTTCTATTATTTCACAAATATTCCAAATAGATTTCTAAGATTGAACAAAGCAAGAAAGAATTGAAAGATTTTCAGTTCCGAATATCCGATGAATTGAATCGTTCGATTTCAGAGGGGGGCAAATCAATCCTTTGCCCCTCCCTGGTCGATTACTAGTGGGGGGCGGGCATGGCCCCCTGTGCCCCCTAGGACTCCACCGCCAATGCTCCAGATTAGATCTGGATTCCAACTGGATTATTTTGGATTGCCGTGGATTAAAAGTGGATTACACTGGATTAGAACTAGATTACTGCCGATTACAAGAGGATTACCTCGGCTTAGACTGGATTATCCGGATTACGAGTTTGAATAACCGAGCGATCCATCGGATTACCAGAGTAGTTTCCCCCTCGAAACTCTCTGTATTAGATGGTAAAAACACCTGATTTTCAAAATTTTGTCCGTGAGTTAATCTGAAAGTCTAATTCATCGAGGAACTCTAATCTTTCTGATAAAAAATCGTTTTTACAGAGAATTAAGTTTTAATGTTTGACGAGATGTTACAGAACGTGCTTTCTCGAATGTTCGTTCTCTCGTTTACGGAATCTCTGTCTCTCTCATGTTCTGCGGGTTGAGAAAATAATTTAGTCGTCCGCTCGTCCGTCATCGTGGAAGGCGTGCGAGACTGATTGGTCTCGGCGCGTGCAACGTGATTAGGTTGGTTAGGCAGACAGCGCGACGCCGTTTATTTGCGTCTCGACGGCCAGCACACAGGTGTTCGAATCCGGAGCTTTTGGCGCTTTCGGATTCGGGCAAGAAGCCATTCTATTGGTCCGTTAACCATTAAACATTAACGAAGCACATTTTTGAAATAACCGAACAATTCTGTAGTTTAATCCCTTAAATCATTGATAGTATAAAACATGCGGATAAACAAAAAAGAAAAAAGAGCGAGGTGGTTTGGTTGTCCCTTCTCTTTTTTTCTCCTTCTTTTTTCAATTGTTATATAACTGTCTATAATGAACCAAATACAATGTTCTTTAGAAACTTATTTCTCTAATTTTACCTCCTTTTGTGCAATTATGTTACACAAATTGACTTTCTTGAGTATATGTTTTTAGAAAACTTTTTTTAAAAATATACTTCTTTTAAAGCCTTCTTCTGCAATTTTGTTACACAATTTGACTTTTTTAAGTTTATGTTTTAAATAAAATGTACTTCCAAATATTTAATAAACAAAGGTATTATAAGCCATAGACCCTATTGTCGTTCTCTAGAGTTCAGTTCTTTGTACTGTTCACAAAATTTCGATTCTTGGTCAACTCTAAAAAATGTATAAATCCTTTTCTAAAAAATAGATGTGTCACGAAAATCTCGAACGTATTATGATCGCTTTTCTGCGATGCCGATTGAAAAAAGCAGTATATTAACATTTTTATTTGACATGAGCAAAAGTAAATTTATTGTCAAATATCAATCCAAAATAGAATTTTTACAATAGCAGGGTTGCTAAAAAATCCTAATTTTCAAATTACCTGACAATCCTTTATTTTTCCCTGACAAATGTTTCATTTTCCCTAACCGTTCTAAAATTTTCTTTAATGTTTAAATACAACCTTATTCCTAGTAAATCAATAATGTTAATGCAGAAAATATTTGTTTTTAAATTCATTTTAATCACTTTTAGTGACATCAGTCGTACAGAATTTCATAAGGGTTCATCCACAAATTACGTAAGACATACGTAAAACACATGAATTTTCAACCAATTATTTGAGTTTTCAACTAAAAAATATAAAATATGAAGTAAAAATCTAAGAATTACATTTTTAGTTAAGACAATTAATTTTCAACCAAAAAAAAAAGAATTTTCAACATATTTTCACCAAAAAAATATTTCAATTTTTAATGAAAAACAGTTGAAATAAACCAAAAAATAAGATTTTTTAACAAATTAGTTAGATAATTAACCAAAACAAACTAATTTTCAAACCAAAACGAAGAACTTTCAACAAAAGGGTTGACTTTTCAACCAAGAAGGATATTGCATAATAATAACTACTTACAGTTATTTACCCTTATAATATATGCGATTTCCGTTTCCTTTTTCCTTCACTTTCACATCTCTTTTACCTCATTCTCATTTTGCCATTTTTCCACATCCATTCTTTCATTCTTTCTCATTTGCCCCTCTAGCCCCCTTCAACTGCCTCATCCACTCCTCACCCATTCCACCCTCCCCTAGAATCTTTACAACATTCTCTTGCCAGCTTTTTTATCTTCTTCTACATCCTTCCCATACATGCTCCCACGTTTCCTCCACCGATTCACATATTCTGAACTTTCTGTTCTGTTCCTTTCCCAATACATCCCCTCCCTTACCTCGTTTCCCAATCTAAATCTTACTATTCTGCTCCATCTTCTCTCTCCCCATCCCTTTTCTAAATACTTTGGTACTCCTTCTTTTTTTACCATCTTATACCACTTATTACATTTTGATTCCTCAATCATTCCCCATCTTTCCATTATTTGTCTTTCCCTGTCCCTTCTCTCCGATTCCTCATAGCTTACTCCAATTACCTCTCCTATTTCTCTAGCACTAAAAAAACTCCCTCCTTTCTTCTTCCCATCTTGTTAGTTCTACTGCCCTCCCTCTTCTTTCTTCTTCTTCCTTCAAACACTTCTTCGCTGTGTGCCAGCCCTGCTTATAGAAAATTCGAATTAAATTCAAATAATCGAATTTAATTTACTTTTTACGTTTTTAAATATTAAAAAATAATGAAAGTACGGTGTCGGATTATGTCACACGCGGCGAGTCACATTTTGTTAATAAGAAAAGGAATCTGCTAATTTTAAGGAATATCATGTAAATTAAAATAATTTTCTTCATTCACAATTCATTTACTGAAAGTTTCTCGCTATGATTAGACAAATTGGAGTAATCATTTAACATTTTCTGTAAAATCTATAAAAAATGTATCATATTTTCATAAAAAAGGATTAATTGGAAGCGCCCAAATAGATTCGAGAAACTGCTGGGCTTTTCTAAGATTGGATGACTGAAATAAATATGATCATTTTTAGCAAATGAGTTATCAGAAAAATGAAAGTATTCAATATTGATGACATCTAATATTAAAATGATTCCAAATTGAAAATAAAAAGGATGAAAAGTCAATAAATTTGAACGCCTACAATTTGGAAGAATCCCAACTGTAAAGGATCTGAATCCAAGAGTGCAACTCTAATTCAAAAGCTACAAAATTCAGACAAACTTTGAAAGCATTAAGATTTTCTCCTCTTATATATAGTCAGCCAATAGGTAAACAAGCCGTTGAGTTTCGTGCATTCAAATATATGCCGTTTCCTTTACAACTCTCTTTTTTCTTCCGCGATTAAAATTATTTTCTTTCATCTGAAGGAGGTGGAAATTATGAGCGCAGACATACTTTACAAGGTCTAGACTCTTTGGGATTTACTGCTTTAGCACACGTTTTATCGTTCTTTCATATCTTGGATATGAAAATCTTTATCGCGACATCGGTTTTAGATTTGAATAACAATTATTTTCGTATATACTCGTAATATAAATTTATCGTGGATTTGATTTCAATCATATTCTTAAGGAATTGAGTCGTTCGTTGTGTAGAAAGGGAAACGAATTACTGATGACATGGGCATTGATGCACACATTAAAATTTTGATGTTATTTATCTTTTCACTGAAAGACATAAGTATGCTCTAAATATATTTATTGTATATAAATCTATTAAGTATCGCATTTTTATCAAGGTAAATTAGAGGAGATTGTTAGACGATCAATTTGTGGACCATTAGCAAAATGATACTCAGGTTCTGGATTCTCGCCAGACACCAAAGTGAAGCTGCAACTTTTGTACTATTTATTTTGCACAACAGATGTACATGTCTTGAAACAATTTTTAAAAAGAGGTTTATAAACATATCACACGAAAAAATATCATGAAAAAGAAAATAAAACATAGTAGGTGGTCCAGAAGTGCCATTAATTTTGGCATCAAAACGTGAGAATTGAGAATATGAAAGATTGAGACAGATGAAATTAAAAATTGCAGATAAATAGTCATCATTTTTTAAAAATGACAATATTAAAAATTGTCACATAATACGTAACTAAAAACAGGATTTTGTGAAGTTGCAGACAGTAAGTGTTGCACTCGAGACTGAAAATGATGCAACTAAGTTAAAGGTGAATGTATTCTAACTGTGACAAGAGAAATAGTGCAACTTATATCTTGGCACGAGTCAAAGCAACAGGTAATTTCTAGTGATGAGTTATTTTAATTGTCGAGTGATGAGTAATTTTACAAGTGAAAAAAGGCTCTCATAGTTGAATATATATTCAAGACCTAAAAATAATTTCGGCATTTTCATTTCGAATTTCATTCCATTAAAATGTGCGTATTTCATATCAACATGAAACTCCTTCCTTCTATTCATATTAATTACAATGAGTACAAAAACAAATATTTTATGAGATCAAGCAGTACGCTCTTATTTTTTAAACCTATTTTGTTGTATATAATGAAAATCTTTTGATATAAACTATTTACGATAGTTTGTAAGTCAAAGTCCATTTTCGAACATTTGGTTATAAACTTTATAACAAACAATTTCATCATCTACTGACATTTTGAAAAAAGATTCCAGCGAAATATATTTTTTTGTTGATCCGACGTTATCGCTGTCGAAGCTTCAAGTATACCAAAAAAATTCCAGTAAATTCAATATGAATGACACTATTTTTTTATTTACTTGCAATTCTTGAAAATGAGCAGATTATTTTTGTCACTATATTAATTTGATTTGAATTTTCTATAATATTCCATTTACCACGTTTTCTAGACATATTTACATTAATGTATTAAATCAGTTTATTTTTGTACCAAAACTTTATTCTCACAGTTCAAGAAAAAGAAAAATGCAACATTTATGTGCATGTTGAAACTGAGAAAAATTGAAGATCTATAATGTAACATTTTATTTGATTAAGACATATACATTCAACAGAATTATAATTTATATTTGACATGATTACCAGGAGCTCAATTTCTAAATAACAGTCAAAATGATATATTTACAATATTTTAAAGAGATTTTAAGGGACTATAAGATTTCCAAAGACTTCAATAATTTCAAGAGATTTTAAAAGCTCTCAATAATTAATAGAAATCTGTATTATCATCGGAGAAGGTAACGGATCGAGAAGAAAAATCCACACATAAAATGGAGATCTACAATATCGACCAAAGTTATGTTCTCCTATACAGAAAATATTATAACGTCATTTCAGACAAGACGGAAATATGTATTAAAAACTTTTTAATTAAATTTTATTCAGAAAAAAGGTCTTTTCCTTTCACTCCGCTATGATTCGAACACCAGGTCAACAGATGTCCGGTCAGGTTCTCAGAGCACCTGATCGGAAATCAGTTGACCTGGTGTTCGAATGCCAGCGGAGTGAAAGGAGAAGATCTTTTTTCTGAATAACATTTAATTAAAAAGTTTTTAATTTATATTGCCATCTTGTCTGAAATGACGTTAAAATATTTTCTGTATAATAATTAAAAATTGATATTTAACATCTTGCTAAATAAAGCGTGATTCAGAAAAAAAAATTCTTCCTCTGATCTCTATAGTAGCTCAGTGGTTAGAGTACCTGACCGGAAATCAGTTGACCTGGTATTCGAATCTCAGCGGAGTGAAAGGAGAGCATCTTTTTTCTGAATAAAATTTAATTAAAAAGGCTCTCAATAAGGTATTTTAATAAATTCCCGACGATCTGAAAGGATTTCTTAGGAATTAAAATATTTCAAAGGAATTTCAAGGAATATCATCAAGAGCTTTGAAAAATTTTAGGATATTTTAATAGATTTTTGAGAATGTTTAATAGATTTAAATAAATGAAAGGGATTTGAAAAGATTTGAAATATTGTAGAGCATTTTCAAAGATTTTAAAGAATTTTCAATAGATTTTTATAAATTGAAGATTTTTTTCAAGGAATTCAAAGATTTTAGGATTTTTTTTAAAGATTATGAGGAATTTTTAATACATTTTAATAAGTCGAATGGATTTCTAAACATTTTGGGTATTTTGAAACCCAAAAGATAAATTTTTTACTAAAAAAGACAAATTTTCAGCAAACCACATGACTTTTCAACTGGAAAAGATAAATTTGCAACCAAAAATAGAGTGGTTAAAATGTTAGAAAAATGAACTTTTAATCAAAAAACACGCATTTCTAACGAAATAGTTAAATTTAAAACCAAATAAATGAATTTTTAACCAAAATGATGAAGGTTCAACTAATGATATTACTTTTCCACCAAAAAGACGAATTTCCAACAACACAGTTGAATTTTCACCTAAAACTTATATATTTTCAACTTAAAATAGAATTGTTGAATTTTCAGTAAAAAATTAATTTTCAACCAAAGACAATAGATTTTCAACAAAATAGTTCAATTAATAGTTAAAAAATTATTCTTCAATAAAAAAAAACTAATTTTCAACCAAAGAAATGAAATTTGAACCAAAAATATAGATTTTCAACCAAGAAGATTAATTGTCTATACCTAAAATGATTAAGTTTTAACAAAATACGTGAATTCTCAATCAAATATTTGAATTTTTCAAGGAATATTCGATGTAATAGATCAATTTTTAACCAAAGAAATGAATTTTCATCCATAAAGATAAATTAGTCACCAAGACAATTAATATTCTACCACAAAAGACAAATTTTCAACGAAATACAAGAATTTTGAACCAAATATTAGAATTTTCAACTGAAGATATATTTATAATCAAACATGGAATAGTTAAATTTTCAGTTTAAAAAATGAATTTTGGACGCAAATGTAAATTTTCAACAAAAAAAGGGTTTCAACTAAAATGATGATTCATCGACCAAAAAAATTAATTTTTAACAAAGGAGTTCCACTTTCAACTAAGTTAGTTGGATTTTTAATAAAAAAATATGAATTCTCAAGAAAAAAAATAATAGTTAATATTTCAATAAAAAAATTTAATTGTACATCAGAAATGGTTGAATTCAACTAAAAATACTGATTTACAATGAAATAGTTGAATCCTCAACCAAAACAGATTATTTTTTAACCAAAAAGTTGTGATTTGTAACCAAAAACCATGCGATGTGTACCAAATTAATGAAATATTTCAATCAGGATATTTGAAAAGATTCAAAGGGATTTAAAAAAATTGGGGGTCATACCATCTCACATGCGGCAAGTCTCTCTGCGGCAAGTTACACCTGCGGCAGAGACTTGTCGCATGTGACATGATATGGACCCGAAAATTGCCAACATTTAAAAATATTTCAAGAAATTTTTAAGGAATTTATGAGATTTCCAATGATTTCAATAATTTTAAGGGATTTTAAAAACTCTCCATAAGGTATATTAATTAATTTCTCAGGTCTTAAAGGATTTAATGAGAATTAAAATATTTCAAGGTATTTCAAGGAATATCATCAAAAATTTTGAGGATATTTCGAAAGATTTTCCAAGGAATTTTAAAAAGATTTAATGATTTTGAGGTATTTAACCAAATTTTATTCGGCTTTAAAGACTTTTCTAGAATTTTGGAAGATATTGAAGGATTTCATAGGACCTATCTAAGGTTTTAGGATATTTAAAAAGATTCCATGTGATTTTTGAAGGATTTTTACGGATTTGATCAGATGTCCGTAAGTTTCATTGATTTTAAGGGGTTTCAAATGCTGTCAAGTTATTTTAATAAATTTTCCAATATTCCAGAAAATATAGTTTGATTTAATGGAGTTTCACGGATCTTATTTATTCTAATAATCCTTATTTTAGTCATATTTTTAAATTGGAAGTTAATTATATAGATTAATTTCAATGAAAATTTGATTACTTTCATATTCTTATGTTTACTTATTGAGCTTTTATGTTTAGATATCATTTTTATGTTGCCAAAAATTATAGTAGTCAGGGACACGTTACTAGATGACACATACTAATATTTAACCGACTTTATTTTGATACGGAGTAAAGTAAAACTAATTGGCAGATAGGATATCATTGGAGAAAATACGCTGAATAAAACTGTTCAATTAAGAACTTCATTCACCCAAAAACGAGCGTAATATATTCCAGGGACATGATATTGTCAACTTTTTAATTTTCATTGATATGCGTTTTGTTTTAACTAAACTTTTTGGGTTATAAAAATGCTACATAAATGTGTTTTTAGTATGAAGAATACTTGTAATTGAACCTAAAATGATTTTGCAACTTAAAAAATCTGAATATTTGCACTGCATGAATAGTATTTCTCTGTGAGTAGTAAAGATGTTTTATGGTCAGGCAATGGTCAATCCAATACTAGTTAATAGCTTGCAATTTTGGAAAAGTTTAGTTATTCAATTATGAAGTTTGAAATTTTTTGAATGTTAAATTTCATAATTATAAATACTAAGTCTTTAAGAATGAACAATATTGTTATCAAATTTGAAGCATTCTAATCTAAAAAATTGAATATTGAAAATCGAAAAAAACAAAATTTAAACTTTTGTACATAATTTAAATTTTAAACTTTCCAAGCTAGAGACTTACTTCAGATTTTAAATTTATAAAATTTGAATAATTATAACTCGTAGCATTCAAAATTCAACAATTTTAAATTTGTCTAATCTAAAATCAAACAACAAAAATAGGAAACAAATGCGCGATTTTATCTTTCAAGCACCCAGAAATAAGCAGCGATAATTATAATTTTTTAATTGTAAGTGTTAAAAGTTTTTGGTCAGAAGCTTTATTGAATGAAAAATGATGAATAAATTAAAATTAATCTACACATTTTTTAAAAATCGGAAACTTTTCTCGTTAATGCGCATCAATATATTTAATTTTAAGAATGACATAATGAAGGAATAAATGAGTCAAGACATACAATTCAGCCGCAGGTTATCCCAAACTCTAAGCCCAAATCCGGATAATTCCAGTTTTTCTAGGTGTGACTGGTATTTTTGCGCAGATATAATTTTTGTTAATATTTCTTGACACCTGTCAAAAGTTAATCTGTAATTGCTCAGCTTTTAAAAATGTTATAGGAAATGTTTATTCAAAATTAATTTAAACAACATAAAAAAGTTATATTTTTTAATTTTCTGGCCGATTAAATTCAAAATATTAAATCTTTGATCAAATTTGAAGTCATAAAATTATATTAAATTAAATTGTATTATTGGATATTAATATACGTTCTGCAACTAAGTCTGTCACGTAAAAGCGTAGCGGCGATTACTCGCAGAAGATAAATCGTAGGCATGTACTTTTTTACATTCTCATCAGAGAAGGTGTTAGATTTGTGTAACATTAGAGCACGATAACTTTCAAAAGAATTGACAGATTGGATTGGCCTTTGGTATACTCTTTTACTGCCATTAAATGAAGGTCAAGTTACCAGTTACCAGTTACCAGTTACCAGAGTTATAGCATTTACACAATTTATATAAAAAAAAACCGAAAATGATCATTTCAATCCAAACACTTTTCGGTCAAACTATACAAGATACGAAAAAAGATGAATTGACAAAAATTGTGCATTCAAAAAAGATCTACAAATTTTTGGAAAATCCCTTTTTCATAGGACGCGTAACTTTTCTTTAAATTCGTAAAAAGCAGCATTGAAAATGAAAAAAATTTAATTTTTGACAAACGACACAAGCTACCAAAAAAAAATGAGGCAAAAGTTGTTCAGCTAAAAAAGAGCTACAAATTTGTTATTAATTATTTTTTGATGAACTGCGTGGTTTTTGTTTTATTCGTAAAAAACGACATTAAGAATTTAAAAATTCAATTTTTGGACAAACGACATAAACTGTGAAAAATATTAATTGGAAAAAGTTGCTTATCCAAAAAAGAGCTACAAATTTGTCATTAATAATTTTTTGATCGAACGTGTAGTTTTTGTTTTGATCGTAAAAAATAAGATTGAAAATAAAAAAATTAAATTTGTTGGAAAACTACACTAGAAGTAGATTTGGATTATCCAGCCGATCTCCATTATGCACACAATGACTTGTCATTCTGTCCAGAACACTCGAAACCACCAGGGTCAAGCCAGGATAAGCTTCATAACTACTCTCCTGCCGAAACGAAAGTAAGTTTTCCATTACCGGGCTCTCAAGCATGCATTAGCAAATGATCTCAAACTTGTTAAAATTCATAGAGTTCTTAAATTTAATCAGTCTACATGGCTTAAAGAATATATTGATCTCAATACTAACCTCAGAACAAACGCTAATAATAAATTTGAAAAGAACCTATTGAAATTGATGAATAATGCAGTTTATGGGAAAATAATGGAGAACGTACGAAAACATGTTAACGTTAAACTTCCACTACGGCTACAGGCGTGAAAAATATGGTAACAATTGTAAACTATTATATACCGATACGGATAGCTTGATATACGAAGTTAAATGTGATGAAATTTGCGCTGATATGAAAGAGGATATGAAAAACAATGTATGTCAATTCGATGCGTCAGACTATCCTCCAGACAATATTTCGGAATGCCTAAAAGGGACGAAATCTAATGACGTCAAGAAATCAATCACCTTCAATGACTATACGGAATTCCTACGAAACTCGATTGTACAATCTAGAACACAATATGCAATCAGATCTAGACTTCACAACGTTGAAACCATTGAACAAATAAAAATTACGCTGAGTCCTTATGACGATAAGCGATTATTATTAAAAAATAGTATTGATACTCTCGCATGGGGTCATTACAAAATTATGGATATTGATAATGATGACGACGACGACGGTGACGTCCTTAGCGATAGTGATATGGAACTTTTAGATCTTCTTGCAAAAGATTAGTCTTAAATAGTGCTTTAGATGTTTTCTTATTGTAATTATTCTGTAAATAGTTGTTATCAGGATTTAACTGAATAAAAGACAATATATGTGTATGAATTGCTTCTTCATTGAATAAAACCTTACATCTGGTTAGTACAAGCGTAGACTTCTTATAAATCTAACACATAAGTTTATGATAAGTTTAGTACTCATTTCTCCATCGTTGGTTCAGCACTGATTCATCATTGTTTCAACATTGGTTCAACGTTGGTTCAACATTGATTCAACGTTGTTTCGACGTTGGTTCAACATTGGTTCAACATTGGTTCCACGTTGGTTTAACATTGATTCAACATTGCACATAGTTGATACAACATTGCACAAAGTTAATCATAGTAAGTAGTCAAACGGCCAGTTGGGGGTAAATAATCAAACATTAGTTTATGGTATTGCGACGTTTCGCCAGATTGGTTTTCTGGCTTTATCAGGCAATATGGTCAATAAATTTTCAATGAGTTATATGCCGAATTGGCATAAGTTGTACGTTAGTTAAGAACGACACAACGGATTCTCCGTTGTGTCGTTGAGTCTCCTTGTGAAATTTTGACATGTTGATGTGATGATGTCTCAATTTATAATAACATTATTTCCACTACATGACATATATTTATAGAGAGAAAAACCGCCAAAATCTTTTCTGCATCTTCCCTGATTGACCTCACTATTCTTATCAATGACAATAAATCCATACTTGTCAGTATTTCAACATGTTGAACATAAGTCTCTAAATTGTAAATAACTCATTTCAGTGTCCAAATGATTGTCATATACATGTCTTAAATTCTTTTCATCCTGCTTGAAAATTATCAACAGATTGACGTTATGTCGAACCAGATGTTTAGGTATTCGAGCGTAAGTTTGACACAAGTAAAAACTGTCAACATGAGCGTGTCTGCCCATACAAAAAAAGGCTTGAATATTGTCCTGTTCCTCACAGGCAACATCATCAAAAACAATTATCGAATTTGGTTGAGCTTCAAATGGTGGTATTACTTCTTCATGCTCACTGAAGGAAAAATACTCAACTCCATCTACATCATTCAACACCCGTTCCAAGAATTTGCACTTTGGTCGTTTACGGGATTTCGAGTAGACGTAGAGACTTTCAAATTCCAATCCGTTTGGGTTCTAGAAATGTAATGCAGGCAACAGCTCCACGTGTAACGAACCTTATAGAAACTTTGATCGATCTTTCTGGAACGTAATTAGAGTAGAGGTAATGGGTTATGAAAGGAGCATCAGGTTTCAGTGGCTTATTCCTATCGTCGAGCACAGTGCAGAGCTAGTCATCTAGTAAAAATGAAAACCATAAAAGTGAAAAATGCCTTTGGAGAAGATGGACCTCAAAGGTATTAAGGCAGTTGCCCACATGGATGGAGTTTTGCCTTCAAGACCGCTTTCAGCTCTTAGCCTGAAGAAGAAATAAGCCGTTTCAAAAATTCGTAAAGTACACACGAAATATGGTAAAAAAATGGTGGCTGAGATGGAAAACCAGTATGAAGTTTTCTTGCTAGGCAGGATCACGAAAATATTTGAGGATGCTACGTGTGAGGAGACGTTTGAGAAGTTGGAAGAAGCAGCTGCAACAAAATAGTTATTCGTGATAGAAGTGCGCAAAATAGGTGATTGTGTGCGAGTGTAATTCTTGGAGCATAAGCCGGAGGCTCGAAGCATGAGTCGCTGGTCAGCGCACGAGTGAAGCGAGTGCGAAAACGTTAACGAGTGCTTCAAGTCGCAGGCGAATGATGCAATCACACGAGTTAGTAATCACCTATGCGCACGTGCATCACACGCTATTTTTTGTAACGCCCGTCCGAAAAAGTTATGTTAGAAGGTGTTAACGAAAAATGCTCATTTTATATTGCATAGAGTGGAGTTAAGACCCCCCACCCCCACCGCATGTTGCCCCAAAACGAAAAAATTAGATAAAGTAGGGTTTCGTAGCCTATTAAAACGTTGATTTGAGTCTCAATTTTTTTTTTAAATTATCTAAAAAAAATTTTATGGAAAACAAATTTGGCGCTTGAGCGCTTTTGTACGACGGATGAAAACGGCTACGAAATTCCAAGAACAAAACTTCAATCATTAAAAGATTTGTTCAAGTTAAATGTAAATTTATTTCAAGAAGATACCAACATCAGTGTTTAAAGTTACCTATAACAGTGTCTGAAGTACCTTATCTCGAAAGTGCGCATGCGCAACTTTTTCACCAGTGCCTAAAGTAAGCCATCTTCAAACTACACATGCGCGAAAATTGTTTCGCACACAGTCTGCTCAAAAAAGGTCCTTTAGGAACCATTTGGAAGCATCAAAACGTCAAATTTTGAGGTGGGTGTTGCAAAAAAGCTCTATTTTCGTTATTTAGGAGAACCCTATAACCTTTTTGAATTTAAATATGTACAATAAGTGCCATTTACTTTGTAAATTTTATGTACTGCAAAATGTTTGTGAACAATAAATAAATCATTTAAAAGATAAAAAAATGCGTATTTATTTAACTGTATTTGCTTCAATTAATTTTAAATAATTTAGTATTATTTGGATTTAATTTATGGACTTCAAATTCCTTTCACCGCACAGTGGTGCCTGTCAATGAAAAAATGGGACATGGTGAGACAAAAAAAGTTACTAGAACAGTCTTTCCTTTAGCGTATTTTGATAAATAGACATATGACGTTATAAAATTTGAAGTTCCTGTTTCGTTATTATGCACCTGCATTGGTGAAGATATGATAAGAGAATACTCATGTAAGATATGCGTTTCATTCATATTCGAGTATGAAACATGCATGACATGTGAAGCAGCATACATCCGAGCTTATTGCAACCATCGTTATTCAAAAAAATGGATTCGACTCAGGAAAGTAAGTACTTTATATACATATACTATAATTAAAATTCTCGATTAAGTTTTCATTTTTTATCAAATCAATATGAAAATCATGAAAATTGCATAAGTTTTCTTTAAAAAATAAAAGTACATTTATAGAAAAGTTATAGCATACCGTCATATTCGTTAATATTTTGGTTAAAAGTGGTAGATAATATTCATACGTACCTAAAAAACTTGAAAATGTGTGCCGATATTTGCCTAAATATAATTTATTTATTAAAATCTCGGTAAATTATAAATTTGAAACCCAAAACCATTGTTTCATAGATATTTTTAGCTGTTTACTTCACATTGAAATATTATTTCATAGAATATTTTGTAAACATTTCTGTTCATGCAATTTATTGCAAACATTTTTTTTCGATTTCCAACCAATTTTTTCTGAAAATATGGGCCAAATAAGAAAAAAATACTACGTACGTTATATACAAAAAACTTATAGATTAAAAGCTATTAATGATTAAAAATTGAAAAAATTCATTTTCGGCTATTTTGAAAAATTGATAACTCTGGTTTTTATAATATTGCAACGTTTTGACAAGTGAAGTTTATTTTTCGAAGTAAAAAATATCTGAGTATGCTGAGATACTATTGAAAATATTTCCAATTACTTATAAATTAAATAAGTAATTCGGCATTGTCGTTACGAAATATACAGGTTCATTATAATATCTATATATAGCATATATATTTATAAATAGTTTTGTGTGTATCAGCGCTTTTAAATTTCGAAATTGGTCAGAGATACGTGAAAGCTGACGACATAGAAGTTTGCCACAGATATCGATTTAAAACTTTGGTAATTAATTATAAACAAACTGAGACTCATATCAAAAAACTAAAAACGCCCTTAGATTCTTGTCCCAAATATCTAGGTGCGCAGTTTTTTAACCCATTTTTGAAACAATTACATTATTTTCCATAGTTCTGTAACTGTTATAATCAAACTAAGCGTTTGATCGGAAAATCAAAAACACTATTGCATTCGTTGTTGGTTTTCCGATCGGACGCTTATCTTATTCATAGCAATTGCAGAACTATAAAAAATAATGTAATTGTTTGAAAAATTAAAAAAAAGGCGCACTTAGATATTTGGGAGACGAATCTAAAGGTGTTTTTAGTTTCTTGATATGATTCTTAGTTTGTTTATAATTAATTACATAAGTTTTAAATCCATATCTGTGGCAAACTTAAACGGGAATTATTTTCGATCACCTCGAATTCACCCAAACAGAAGATTCTCCAAATTAAAAAAATATTAAAATATTGCATTATCTCTAAAACGGTTAGAGGTACGTGACAACTGACAAATTTAATAGAGTTTTCTAAAAAGCGATGGTTTTCGGATAGCCCGCATTAAACCCAATAGAAAGATTTTCAAATTTCAAAAAAATCGAAATTTTGACTCATCTTGAAAGCGGTGTGAGATACGCGAAAACTGACAAAATGTTTAGGGTTTTTATAAGGGGATTTATAGAGGATTCGGTCACCCTGAACTAACTCAGTAAAAAGATTTTCAAAATTAAATAGAAAAAAATCAAAATGTTGTGTTATCTCGACAAAAGTTACAGGTAGGTGAAAACTGATTACATTTTTTGGGTCTTATGAAGGGGGATTGTTTTTGACTATCAGGAATTAACTCAATAAAAAGATATAAGTTTGGTTTGATATCAAAATTTTGAGTTATCCTAAAAACTTAAAAATTTGTAGGCTCTTCCTAAATAGTCCAGGTGGTACGATTTTTCGGAATCTGCCCAAAAAATTCAAAAACCTTGAAAATTTTTCAAATGGCTTCAATTTTTCTTAAAAACAATTTTATTATTTTTTCAACAAAATATACGAGATATGCAAATATGTTCAGTAACAAAGTTGTTCCTTTTTGAAAGCTCTACAACAAGTTCCTTCAACATTTTTCGATATCTCGCAAAAACCGCCACTTTTGGGGAAAATTTGTATATATATGCATATATTTCGAAAACGGTGCCAAATATAAAAAAATGGTGAAAACCAGTTGTTGTATAGCTTCTAAAGAGAAAAAACTTTGCTTTAAAATATTTTATTCATCTCGCTTATTTTTTTAAAATTGAAATTTTGTATTTTCAGAAAAATCGTCCTAATTTTTTTATTTTTCAAGACTTTTCAAATTCTGCAGCGGATTTCGAAAGATTGTGAACACCCTCGCTAGCTTACAAAAACAAAAGTTGAATATTTTGATTAGTTGAAAAATACGACAATTAAACAAAAATTTCACCACTTTTCTTCTAAAGAAAAAATTTTGAACAAATGTTTGGTACCCGGTATGAAATGTTTTTTCCAATGCTAGAAGGAAAATTGACAACAAATTTCATGCTTTTGTAACAATTGGACCAAAATTGAAAGTAAACCGCCTGGATTTTTAGTCCAGAAGGTTTATCTTAAATTTTCTCACCTAATATTAAAAAAAAAAAAAACCTCGACGACTCTAAACTAAAGTAGTACTAATATTGAAAACATTTGATAAATTTTGAATTTTCAAAATTTGTTCGGATTGATTCGGATTGAAGCTGATGTTCGTGCACGGATTCAGAATGATTTAAAAGTTGGTACCAGTATGGATGGGTTTCAAATTAATTCAGATTGAACTCCTGAAATGGAACGAATGAAAGGTTGTGGATTGAATCGTATTGAAGTTGATGTTCATGCATGTATTAAGAAGGATGGGAAAGACTTTTCGTACGAACCTCGGACGAATCGACGAACATCGGATTGCTGTTTTTTGACGCACGGATTATAAAGGATTGGATGTTGCGGACGAACTGAAGAGGATTAAAAAGATTGAAACTTGTTTGGGATGAGTCTTGGATTTATTCGATTCGGACATCGGATTAAGAAGGAATAAAAGTTCGTTTCAGATTTGTGTGGCATTCGTTCAGTTTACCTTCGGATTAACTCTTATTCATTCGGACTGGTGTCAGATTCAGTTGGATTCATTCAAATTGAATTGCAAGAGGTCCTGCGGATTCAAAATACTCAGAAAGTCTTTTCGGATGAGCATCAAATTCATTCGGAATGGGCTTGTGGATTGAAGAGTGTATCATAATGAGCCTCGGATCCATTCGGACTGAATTTGGAATTGACACACGTATTGAAAACTTTTTTTCGGATTGTTTCAGATTAATTCGGATAAGTTCGAGTATGGACGATTTCACGTGGCATTTTCTCGAGTTCGAACTGCAAAACAATTATTTCCAAAGATGATAACAAAATATTTCACACAGTCTATAAATTATACAGTATAGAATTTTCAAGTATGAAAAAATAAATTAAGAAAATCCAATCAAATAAAATATTTCTTTGGTACAACTATTTTAAAACTTTTTCTGTCATCAGTCTTTCGATTGCCATATTCTTTATCTTAAATGAACCCCAATGGGAAAATCACGGAAACAAGCTTTGTTTCCAGGAAGTCTGAGCCTCTGAAGAGCAAATCATCGAAAAGAAAATAAAAAAAAAGCAGACATCTGAAGGTACCGCCTCGATTTTGTCGACAGGTTTAGAGATGCAGGGAGCAAGAAGGTGTTTTACAGAAGCTCGGTAAAACAGTCTCTTGGTCGACGTCGACGTCGGGGCGCCGTCTTCAACTGGCTGGATAAATACCCGTAAATTTTCACCGTCACATACTAAGTGGAACCGGCTTGCACCAAATGGCCTCGTCGTTTATATTATAAGTTCTCCACGACAAAAAACATCAAATATGTAGACTGTCATAGCCTACATTTGATGTTTTTTGGTTTCAAATAAACTCTGGCGCCGTCTCTATTGCTTCGCGTACACCCTTCCTAAGGGACTGCAACAATATTCCAGTTTATCCATATCTACTGACAAATTAGCGTATATAATGAACTTGGAAATAACAAGCTAAACTGTCTGCGTTGACAATTGTTGAGTGGATGCCGAAGACCACACAGAAAAAAGTAATATCCGAATAGACTACTTATAATTCACAAGATTCAAGATGAGAAGAAGGATAACTTTTAACGATCATTAAATTCTTCCTAAACTGATACCAAATTTTTTGTGAGGATTATAATAAACGCACAAGCTTAATGAAAATATTCCAAAGTTGCCAATTTCATCAGGTCTGAAATTTTATAGAATTGTAACTATAATATTGTAATAAATTGTAAGATGATGGTATTTGGGAAATTGAGGGAGGAATCACGAGACATGACTCGTGAGCAGAGGCGAAACACGTGTCATTTAATTCGAAAATCGCCATGTGAATCAGTCAGTAAGAATATCATCACCATTACGTCCTACCATTAGGTGATTTTCGGTTCACCCTTTGTGGCTAGTTTAGTGTCATTTCCGTGAGCAGTGTAAGGTATGTACAGCCTGAAACCGATTTGAATCAGCGCCTGACCGATCTAATTAGTCGGCTAATTAACTGACTCGTACGATTGGAGGTCCACGCAAGTGCCAGAGAACGTAAATCTCTGTTTCGTAACAGAGAGGCAATGTGCCTTCAGTGATGATTCATGTAAGAAACGGTTTGCACATTGTACAATATATACTGTACAAGCTCTAGCTTTCCATCCGTATGTACCATCAGTATCACTCGAGACGGTTGTAATTCATGAAGCCTTTAGAGAGACAAAGCATTACATATTACCAAAGACCTCTTGATTTCTGTATTGTTTAGAAGACGCAAGAATCACATTAGTCATTCACTCTAATCAATATTCGTGGTAGTGAATCGCCACCAAGTAAAAACAAAAAAAAACGCAAATATCTTTTCTCGAAAGAACGCTACTTATTGAATATACTTATTGGATATATCAGCCAATTCTTCACAGACTGATAACAAACCTTTTGGATCCAATCAAAGATCGCAACAACAAAAAAATAACTTCTGCGCATAAACATTGTCCATTTTTCAGAAACTGGACATAGCAGATTCAGAAAACATGAAAAATGTATCAGTTTGACCAGTTCAATCGACCTGCAGCCTACAATATTCAACCGATTCATCTAAAAATTTAAGGATTAATTGACTAAATGAAGCACCAGGGGCATTTTCAGGAAATGTTGCTTAATTAGCTATTTCTAGAGATATTTAAGTTTTTATGCCTATACCACAAATTAATGGTATTTCCTTAATGCTATGGCCTAATTAATAAACGTGAACACTTACTTCTGAACATTTTTAAATAAATTTTTCAGTACATAGGAGCAATTAAAAATAACGAATCTTATTTTCTTTAAATTCATTATATAAAACACGTATTTACTGTTTCGGGAACCTAACAAAATGAAAGAGTGCCGAAAAAAATATTCGAACCCTTTGTTTTTTGGGCCAACCTAATTTTTACGTTTTATCAAAAACAAAATTTGAATTCTGGATCTCAAACTTTATTTTATCTTTTAGTTTTAGTTTTCATGAAATTAAATTAATCAAAATTAAATGATTAGGCTTCAAGGTGGGGCAGAATACTTAAAATGCGGTCAGAAGTCCCAACCTAATTAAAATATGTAATTGATAAAAATGCTATTTCCTCTCCAGGAAAACCTTCGAGGTAAAAAAGCTCTGCTTTGCATACTTGCATATATCTTTTAATATCTACAGAAACTATCCTTTAAAATCTAGATGGCTATCCTATAGTTAGGCATTGAATATGTTAATCCTAAACATCTAGAATTTGAATGTGAATATCCATTTTCTTCGTGTGGCTGAGGAAAAATGGTGACCATTTTACAAAAGAAAATTATGAAATTTTTATAAAAAAATTGTTACTCAAGGTTTTTAGCATCATATCGAGAAAAATGGATGTTTACTCTTAACAACCGGACGTCTCAGGTAAACATATTTGATGGTTAACTATAGGACAGCCATCTATATGTTAAAGGTCAGTTTCTGTAAATATTAAAGATATGCAATGCAGAGCGTTCTTACCTCGAATAATTTTTTGAAGAAGAAACAGCACTTATGTCAACCGTTTTACTCTACCTAAACAATTTGCAGCATTATTATTGATAATTGTTAACAAAATATTAGTAATAATATTTTTCCACAGGTTCACATATGACACAAAATGACATCGAACGTCATTGAATGTAAGCTTTATCAAGCGACCGACAGAGGTCTGGCGTGTTATCCTGTACGAGTTTAACATCTTGCATGTTTCAGTCAAACATAAAAATATATTTAGGCCTAATATTTCAAAAAGACAGTAAATATTACGTGTTAATATATGTGTTTGGCGGTACTATTCTATACTTTGAACATCGACTATTGACCATCCATTTTTCTCCATGCATGAAGCTATAGCCTGTGCTTTATTATACATCTACACGTTTTGGACAAAAATAAAAAATTTTGTTTTTCTGGAAAACCCTAATGTACAAACTTTCAAGAATTTTTCTGCATTTGTTAATTTCCTCTAAGCAATGAAAATTTATTTAGCGATTTCGAAGATTTTAAATTTAGTGAGGGCCCTTGATAGCTTTCTGTTGTGAGCTGACACCTCTTTTCCTTTCAGTCTGAGATTTGGTCGTGTGGTTGTTTCGTCTGTCCGTGAAATTTATGAGAAGTTGGAAGAACGATGTCCATCGCGTGGGTTAGGCTAAATTGGTATCGCTGAATCAACTTTCAAATGAGAAGAGACGAGAGAGCGACGAAACTGTTGAGTTGAGGTCTTGGAGGAGAGATGCGTCGAGAAGAGAACCGCGTCTAGACGCACAAATCCCCGAAAGACTCGAATTAATGATCTACATATGGTTTACAAATTTCTCCTATAATTCGTTCTTGCTCGATGATAATGTTTCAATGCTTCACGGAAATACGTCTTCGCATGCAAAGAAAACCGCAAGTTTCTATAAATATATGTTAATTACACTGAGTAAAATGTTTGGTTGGACGAACAAAAGTTTCCTTGCTCCAACCAAATTTGTTGGTTGCTACAGAAGCAACAAAAGTTGCTTGGTTGAGTCGACCGTTAGGTTATCCAAACAGGTAATCCAGTGAAATCCGAATAGTCTCGTCTAATGCGGGACAATCCAGTTCTAATCCAGTTAATTCGAAGTAAGATAGGTAATCCAAGTATCTAACTAGAAATCCAGAGTAATCCAGATAATTCGAAGTATTTAACATAAGAAATCCAAATAGTTTTCAACTATTTCGTTGAAATTTCTTTTCAGATATTTAACTATTCTCTTAGGTGAGAATTCATGCATATTGTCAAAAATTAATTTTTTTCGTTAGAAAATTATTCTTCTTGGTAGAAACTTCATGTTTTTGGTTGGAAATTCAACTTATTGGTGAAACATTAATCTAGTTTATAGAATATTTAACTATATTGTTTAAAATTCTCCTTTTCAAGCTGGAAATTGACTTTTTTAACTGAAATTTTAACAATTCATTTTTCAGTTGAAAATGGACCTTTTTTAGTTGAAAATTCAACTATTTGGTTGAAAATTCTAGTATTTGGTTCAAAATTCGTATTTTTGGTTGAAAATTAATCTCCTTGCTTGAAAATTCAAGTATTAGTTGAAAATTTGTCTTTTTCAGTCGAAAATTAATTTTCTTAGTTGAATTTGATTTGTTTGACAATTAACTTTTTCAGTCAAAAAATAAGGTTTTGTTGAAAATTCGTCTTTTTGGTAGCAAATTGATCCTCTCAGTTGACAATTAATTTTTTTGGTTGAAAATTCAACTATTTGGTTAAAAGTTAATATATTTTGTTGAAAATTGTACGATTTTGTTAAAAAGTAATCATTTTTGGTTGAAAACTCGCAGGAGCCTATAGTTAAGGTGGAGTAATCTACCCTGATTTTATGTCATTCAGAGTAATCCTATGCAATCCACAGTAATCTTAGGTAGTCCAATATAATCCGGAGTACCCCACGAACCAAAAAGTTTGGTACGCTCGAAAAAATTCTTTTTGGGCACAACTAAACGTTTTGTTGGTTGAAAAAATAAATTTTGTAGAATTGACCAGATTTTTGTAAAAGCAATAAAACTATTAAAAAACAAATGCATCTGACTGAATCAAAGCATTTTTTCTTCTTCTAGTATTTGGTTTCATTTTCTACAAGAATCTAACTCTAAACAGAAAACATTCTTAATTTACAAAATAGCGAGAGAGATGAATTTTCAACCAAAAACGATGACTTTTCAACCATAAAAGAAGAACTTTCAATAAAAAAGGAACAATTTTCAACAAAACAGTTGAATTTTCGACCTAAAAAGATGACTTCAAAAAAATAGTTGAATTTTGAACAAAATAATTAAACTTTCAATGAAATAGTTGAACTTTTCCCAATAGCTGAATTTTTAACCGACATAGATGAATTTTAGATCATAAAGGTGAATTTTCTACCAAAAGACGAATTTTCAACAAAATACATGAATTTTCAACCAACTAGTTCAATTTTAATTCAAGTAAAAAAGATAAGCTTTCAACCAAAATTCTAACGGTTAAATATGCAGTTAATAAACAATTTTAACCACAAAAAAAATTAACAACCAGATAAATTTAATGAAAAAAAACGAATTTTTAACCAAATAGTTAGCCCTTAACCGAATAGATGAACTTTCAATAAATAAGATCAATTTTATGCAACAGTAGACGAATTTTCAACAAAAGAACTAGTTCAGTTTTCAACCTAAAAAGTCAAATGTTTAAAAAACAGCTGATTGTTAAATCAAAAAAGAAGAATTTTCTACAAAACAGTTTGTTTTCTACTAAATAGTTCAATTTTCAACTTATGAAGAAAAAATTTTCAAACCAAAGTGGAATAGCTACATTTGCAGATAAAAAAAATTAATTTTCACCGAAAAAAAAACGAATGACCAACAAAATAGTTACATTTTTTAATGAATAGTTGAATTTATAATCAAATACATAGTTTAATTTTCTACCAAAGTAGTTGAATTTCCAACCAAAAATATTAATTTTAAACAAAGAAGTTCATTTTCAACCGAATAGTTTAATTTTCTATCCAATTTTTGAATTTTGAATCTAAAGATATAAATTTTTCATAAAAAAGTTAATTTACGAACAAATTGTAGGTTTAAAAAAGTTTCGGTGCGTGCGTCTAACTATTCCTGCGGAAAACTCTAGTTTAAAAATAAAATCCAAGAGTGAAATTTGGATTTTTGTTTAAAAATATGGAGAATATTTGATGTAAGAAATTTTTTTGAAGATTTATTGCAATAGACAAAGAACCTGAAATCTCTCTTAGTTCGATTTACAAAAATTTATTAAATTTGTAGAAATTTTCGGGAATTTGGGGAAATATACAGACTTTCTCATTTATTGCTAAAATGCAGAAGGTTTATTGCCCCTAATACAATTTAACATTAGGCGCGTCATTTGAAAATTGAAGGAGTTATTACTCTCATACATGAGTTAATTGTACAAATAACTATTTCGTGGTTTCATTTTAACAGCAGAATAAGCAAATCTTTACATTATTTTACATACTTCTCAGAAATTCTGATTTTTTTCTTAACAAATCTATTATTTCCTCTCTTTTTGAATATTTGCGAAACATCATGAAAATCATGAAAAAGCAGGACATCAGACACAAAATCAGTGAAGCAGGACAGCCATAAAACAGCAGGACCTGTCCTGCTACATTAGGACGTCTGGTAACCCTAATGATGGAGAAGAAAGAAAACTAAAAAGACGAAGCCGACGTGAGTCAAGATACAGATTGGTGATGCTTGGTGATGCTTGGTGGAATGTTGCAAGAATTAGACGAGAAAATGATTATAGGCACAAGAACAGAAAAGTAAAAATACCAGTTAAATAAAGCAAGGGTAAAATAAAAGCGGAACAATATAAGAAAATGCAAAACGATTTGGAAGAAAACAAGAAATTATTTTGGAAATTGGTCAAGGGCACTAAGGAAGGAAGTAGTAGTACATAGTTAGTCGGCATTAGGAATAGCAGGGGTAAAATGGTATGGAATACGGACGGACCAAAGGTAGTTTCAGTGACCTTTACAAGAAATTATTTGGAGATGAACCTATGGAGCATAACAACTGCGGTATAGAAAACGATACGTTCAAATCCCGTTGAAAGAATCTGTGCCTTTGAGATTAGGGCTATAATCAGGGATTTAAAGAATGGTAAGGCTGCTGTTGTGAATGGTATTACCGCTGAAATTCTTAAAAGCGGTGACGAGTATTTGTCTGAATATATGCCGAGATTGGGGAGTTCCAAATGAATGGAAAAGGGCGTTTGCGTTCTAATCTTCAAGGGAAAGGGTGATAAAGGTAACTGCAATAACTACACGAAAGAAGAATTATCATTGAATCAAGAAAACACGTTTACTTGACCGTATTTAGAACCACCATTTACTTGATCCAAGAACATTCACATTGCGTCAAATAAGTGTTCTTGGATCAAAGAAATGGTGATTCGAAATACGGACTAGTAAACGCGCTTTCTTGATTCAATGATAATTCTTTTTTTGCGTATAGAGCCTTTAGCTTAGTAAGTACCGTAGGCAAAATATATTCAAAAATACTTATTCGTAAGGTAATGGAAATAATAGAAGAAAAGATGTGGGGAGTGCAATGTGGATTTATGCCCGGAAAATCATCTGCGGATCGGATATTTAGCTTAAAACAGATCACAGCTAAAAGTTTGAGAGTAAGGTAGGGCAGGGTCAAGAGTGCCAAAATTTACTTTTCATAACCCTGTGTCCAAATGAAAGTAGGTATTACTTTGGTTTTTGCTTGAAGCTATATATAAGACATTAAAGTTCCAAATTATAATCATAATAAATTTATATGCATTCCATCTATTATGTTATATACATTTTTCTAAACGCTGTCTAATGGTACTTTTCACCCCACACGTGGGGTAAAAAGTACCAACATAAATAAAACGATTTTTTTTTAATTTTAAATTGCACAGAAGGAACTTACAGTGCATAGAAACCAAATAATATGAATGTTTAGACAACTGATATGCTTAGAGACTTATTCATTGTCACTTTTGCAATTAAGACAGACAAAAATGTTCGATTGCCAGTTCCCAATATACTTTCCATGAGCCCAATTTTTGCATACGTGACACTGGATCCATTGCTCGCCTGGGATGCTTTCAGAATAAGATTCACAACAGGCAGACGATAATCAATTTTTTTTCAAATCTAGTGATTGTGAAATAGCCTAATACCATATAAGCTCTGGGGTAAGACCTGCAACTTAGCACTTTTTACCACCCCCCACACCACATTCTCATAATTTACAATCAACTTTTCTGAAATAACACTACTTTCTGTTCAAGAACACAACTTAACCTTAGCCACGATCACAAAAACAGCTTTTAGCGGCTACCAACGAATATCAGGTGTTCATGGTGATTCGACTGATCGACGGAAAGTGTCAGGTCAAGAAAGAAATTATTTCTTTTTGTATTATCGTATATGGCACTTTTCCCCGTGGCACTTTTGACCCTGCTCTACCTTAAAAAAAAGTTTTCTGTGCATTTGTTGACCTAGAAAAGGCATTCGATAAGATAAATAGAATCATGCTTTGGGAAGTTCCGAAGGAGTATGGAGTCAATGGTTGCTCCTAAAAGCAATAAAAACAATATATACTAGTAGGGAAGTTAGTGTAAGGGTGAATGGACAACTGAGTAATTGGTTTAATATTAGGTAGGGTGTTAGGCAAGGAAGCATTATGCCCTCCTGGCTGCTTATTATACTAGGGCAATACATAATTCTGTATTTATATCGACTGTGCTGTACGGTAGTTGAGACGTGGACCTACCAAGGAAAGGATAAGAGTAGAATGAACGCGATTAACATGAAATTCCTGCGCATGATATGCGGCAAAGCACTGATGGACAAAGTGAGTAATGAGATAATCCTCAAAGAATGTGGTTAAGAGGAGACACTAGTTGATATATGGGAAAGAAATCAGTTGAGGTGGTTCGGACATGTTGAGAGAATGAAAGATGAACGACTAATGAAACACGTGTAATAAGGTAAAGTAAATGGCAGCGTGCCCAGAAGCAGACCGCGGAAAGAATGGTTAGAATGTGTAAATGAGACACTAATTCGAAGAGACATAACAAACCATAGAAACACAGGAGCTTGCATGAAAAAATGCATGGACGTAAAGGAAGCTAGAAAGGTATGCCAGGACAGAAAAGTGTGGCGACAAATAGTTTATAAAAAGAGTGGCAGTTAAGTGAATGACGCCTGAAACAAAAGACCTTGGATACTAATGAGCCCGAGTGGACAGCCACACACGATGAGTTTGTGAGGCTCTTCACTTGGGTTGATCGCTAGAGGGATTGATCAGCAACCTGGGTCGGAGCAGTGTTGCTGAACGAACATGTTATTTAAATAAATAACACGGGAGTTCTAGATCAATCCAAAAATGTATACCGCCTTCCTCAACGAGTGAGTCACGCTTACCCCGAAAGGCAAATGGCCTAATGGTATAATAATAATGTATAAGTGTCTAAGAATGGCCCTCTTCGACGAAGAAGGTGTGGATTTCTGGATAGTGAAGGTGCGTGGGTTGGCGTTTGCATATGATAATGTTGTTACGACCGAATCAGTTCATGGCTTGCAGAGAATGTTCAGCAGACTGAATACTAGCATGAAGAACATAGGTTTTAAGGTTAACTTAAATAAAACAAAAACTATGATGTTTGAGGGAAGGGGTGAGAAAAACAGTACACAACATTGCCTTAAATGAAGAGAGGATAGAACAAATTGATAATTACGCGTATCTTGGAAGTTTATTTACTACTGACGGAAATATCGATCGAGAGATGATCAGGCGTGTGAACGAGGGTAGAAAGTTTATCAGATAAAGTTAACGCGGATGTCATGAAATTTCTTCGGAATATATGCGGTAAAACGCTAATGGACAAAGTCACTAAACAATTGATTCTTATAGAATGTGGTGTAGAGGAAACACTATTTGACAAGAGTGGAAGAAATTTGTTGAGATGGTTTGGTCATGTTGAGAGAATGAAAGAAGAACGATTGAAACACAAGAGCTTGCATGAAAAGATGTATGGATGTAAAGAAAGCTAAAGTTGTATGTTAGGACGAACGATCTTAGATACTAATGTGCCCTCGTGGAGAGCTTTACATAGTGGATGTGATTAGAGTAAAGATTATGGATCTTACTATGCGATTATCAGTCAGTTTGTCTAGTTTTGTGTGATCTATGATATATGTGACCGCTTGCGAAGAAAGGAACCAAACGCGCTGTGGCTTCATTTTACTTGAGGAGCGATTGAACAGGAGGCGGTCTCACATAGGAATTCCATGAGCGGGCCTCACTTTGCAGTTGAATAATAATTCGATTTTTTCAGATATCGGAATAAAATTTTTTGTTATTGAAGAGCAAATAAGAAACTATAGATGGATGTAAAAAACTAAAAATCGATTTTTTCAGCATTAGGTCCCTTTTTTCGCGGACGGTCACATATGATGACTTTGTGAAGCTCTTCGCCTGGGGTGATTGCTCGAGAGATTGACCAGCGAGCGATGTCATGGCGTGTTGCGGAACGAACGTGTTGCTTAAATAAGCAAAATGGGAATAGCAGATTGATCTAAAATGTATTCCTCATCCTACCTCACTCTTCTTGTATAAATTCCTTGATCCCCGGCAATATAAAGGGGCTAGCACCGAGTGAGTTACGCTTACCTCGAAACGAATTCAGAGAAAAGGGGAAAGTTCCTTGAAAACAGGAAAAAGAACAGAAATCTTTAAAAACGGGGAAACGAATATATGAACGGCCCCTAATCTCCTAAGTTAATCTGCCGCCTAAGTTCATCTTTTAATTTTGTCAATGTTCCTGAATGAAAACAACATGTCTAGATAATTTAATCAAAAGTATTCTTATACTAGTATCAAATAGTTTTAATTCATTATTCATTGTTCGATTGACGGTTATATAAAAATACATTTATATTTCGTATTGAAATATATAAATACAAGAGGGAGGGTTGAGTCAAAAATCACTGCAAATAGCGGCACGTAATATGTGGACGCTCCCTATCGTAGTTTATGGACGGCCCCTCATGATGTATTTCTCATTTGCTAACTTGAATCAGATCTAAATGGAAAATATGATGGCGGAAGAGTGGCGAATCGCAACATTTTGTTTCACACGATGCTGGTCACTTCCTTGTTCCTTATTGAAGTAAATATTTTTGCGTCTGGTACCGAGAGGTGCCAACGAGTTTTGGAACACCACTGTCATTCGTCAGCTCCGGTCCTTTGCAGTTGGACAATGCATTTATTCTTAGCCAAAAGCCTGAGAACCTGGCATCCGGTTTTGAAGCCAACGTTTCGTAGCACTTGTTCGTCTCTCCACAGCCACACGCTCGTTCGTGTTCTTCAGTGGAAATAGGCATCGAAGCATTAGGCAGGGAGACAAGTCGTCTGATGTAATTTTGTTGCGAGTGTCACTCGATTCACAATGTTCAGCGAAGAAAATAAAACAGAAAATGAGAAAAAGAAAAAAAAGGGGAAGAAGCGTGCCAGATGAGGCTTTTATCTTCCAGCGTCTTGAGTCTAGTTAGGCCTCAATTTATTGGTGGTATTTACTTGCTGAATTCAAAAGTAAGATAGAGAGTTTTAGAGATTAATGATTTTTTGAATTTTAGCTTATTCAAGCTGGCGCAAAACTTCATTTTCAAAATTTCCGGACTTTTGCCTAAATAATTTTTCATTTCCTCTGACTATTAATATTTGACGGGTGTCAAGGCATAACCATGTAAGTGTCACTTTTTTCAAAACACGTTTTATTGGATTAAAAATTCCCTTAAATTCCGCCGCACATTGTAGTGAGAAAAAAATATTTTTAAATTGTTTAAACAATTTTTATTTATATAATTTGTTTAAATATTCGAGATACGGAAAAAATAATAGTGATATAGGATTCTGGAGAACAAATTACATAAAATAGATGTATAATGGACAATTATTTTCTCCACCTAAATTGTTATATATAGAAGGATTAGAAATTCTATACCATGCAATTGTTTATTTATACTATATTTGTTGAGTTGAGTTCATTAAAAAATGGTCAAACACATAGCCTTTTTGTGATTTTTTTAGCTGAATCAAATGACGGTTCAAGCAAAAATTGTTTAAACAATCACCAAACAAAATGTCAAAGCATCTATTAATTTTTACCCTATTAGTATTCCAAGTATTTTATGACAAAATAATTTTCTTGAAAGTTTTGAAATATTGAAAATTTTTTAATTTTTTACTTTGGAGCACTCTACTTGTTTTGTAACATGTTTATGGCGTTTCACATATATATTTTTCTGACTTAGAGTGCAAAAAAACGATTTAAAAAATGTATGGCACTCAAATGATTATGATAGAAGACGGTATTTGACAATATTTTTCTTAAACAGTATTCATTTTTTCCAATATTTTGTATAGATCTATAAAGCTCTATCAACTTTCAAAGGGACTTTTTCATTTTTTTGTCTAAAAAATAATTCGCATTTTGATAACTTTTTTGCTCTTTTGAAAAATGTTTTTCTTGGCACTTACTTGACACTTGCTTGGTTCTTGGATTTAAAAGAATTCGGAAAAATTCCGATTTATAAGACCTCAAAACAAATTAATGGGAACAACATTTTTAAATAAAAAAAAATCCATTATTTTTAGTGAATTTTTAGTGAATCTTGGAGTGAATTTAGAGGAATTTAATGGAAATGTGAAGAACTCGATGAAACACCCTACGAGATCCCTCAATTACTGTGAATAAATTCGTTGAAATCCATTAAAATATTATAAAATCCCGACAAATTCTATCAAATTTGATGCTATTTCCGGAAATCCTTATAGGTCTCGCAAAATTGCTCCATATCCTCCAAAAATGTAAGAAATTCTTCATAACCACACTAAGATTTTTTCAAATCCCTTCCAATAATTAAAACCCTTGGAAATACCTTAACATGATTTTAATTTATTGAAAATGCCTTCAGCTATTTAAAAATAGCATAAAATATTGCAAATCCTTTGAAATTTATGAAATCTCTTGAAACTTTTTGAAGCTTTTAAAAATTCCTTCGCATTTTTAAAAATACCCAAATATCTTTACCATTTTTTATGCAGCGGCACACAGGAAATTACTGAAATCAATTTAAAATTTCTTGGAATCTTTTAAAACATCCTAAACTCTTTAGTGATACCTTGAAATATTTGAATATGTTTGAAAATCTTACAGAATTCCTCAAATCTTGTGAATAATTTTTTTGAAATCCATTGAAAAAAAAAATGAAATTTGATTATATTTCCCGAAAACCTGGAAAATTTATTAAAATATCTTGAGAGTTTTGAAAATCCCTTAAAATCGTTAAAATATTCGGAAATCTCATAGAATCGCTTGAAATCTTTTCAAATATCCTAAAACCTTGTAGGTCCTATAAAATCGTTAAATATATTCCGAAATTCTATGCATTTTTCAAAACCCCAGTCAAATTTTTTTGAATCTCTTGAAATCATGAAAATCCTTGAAAATTCCTTGGAAATGTTTTAATTTTTTGAATATGCCTTAGAATCTTTTAAAATACCCTAAAATATTGCAAATCCTTTAGAAACTTTTGGAATCCCTAAAACTGTATAAACCTGCTTAAAAATCCCTTGGAAGTTTTGAAAATACCCTAAAAAAAATTCAAGAAAATTTAGAAATAGGTATAAACCTGAATGCAATATTGGTTAACCTGTTTGTTAATTTATTCAAAGAAAAGTGTCTAAAGTGATATTTTCATTAAAAAAGGGACTCTAGTGACTTTATCCTATAAAGGTAACTGAAAGTGATTAGAGAAAAAAAGTGACTAAAAGTGACTGTGGGGCAGACCTGAATATTCTTGACAGATACTTAAAGTGCTTCTTACAGAAATTCCCTAACTTTTGCCATTTTTTTTCCAAAATTCCTGACCATCTCTGACCAACAAAAAAACTTAAACTTACGTCGAAAAACTTAATTTTCAAAGTTCCCTGACTTTTCTCTGACGAATTTTTTATTTTCCCTGAGCATTAAATAGTTGAATTTTCAATCCAAAAGAACGAATCTTCTGTCCAAATAGAAGAATTTTCAACAAAATAGTTGAATTTTTAACCAAATACTTGAACTTTCTATCTGCAAAAATGAATTTTTCACGAAATAGTCGAATTTTCAAATAAAAAAGATTATTCTTTAACCAAAAGCAGTTACATTTCCAACCAAATAGTTGAATCTTCTACTAATAAAATGAATTTTCAACAAAGTAGTTCAATTTCCAACCAATAAGTTGAATTTTGAACCCAAAAAGATGTACTCTCAATGATAAATGTAATAGTTGATATTTCAATAAAAAAAAGATCTTTCAACAAACTAGTAAAATTTTCAACCAAAGAGTAGAATTTTCAACAAAATAATTAACATATCAACAAAATAGTTAAATTTCTAATCAAAAAGACTATTTTTCAACCAAGAAGAATAATTTTCTACCGAAAAATATGAATTTTCAAACAAATAGTTGATTTTTCAACCAAAAAATATCCATTTTCAACAAAAAAGGGAAAAGTCGAATGTTCAGTAACAAAAATTAATTCTCAACGCAAAAAATCAAATTTTCAAAAAAATAGTCCAATTTTCAATATAAGAGATGGATTTTTAACTGAAATTATAAATTTTGCAACCAGAAAGACGAATTTTCAATACATAAAGATTTTTCAGTCAAGAAAGAAAAGAATATCTATTCAAATTATTGATTTTTCAAGTCAAAAGACTAATTTTCTTTAAAACAGTTGAGTTTTCAAACCGAAAATATAAATTTTCAACAAAAAAGTTCATTCTTATCGAAAAAGTGGAAATTTCAAACCAAGAAGTTAGTTTTCTGCTAAAAAAGGCGAATCTTGAACGAAAAAAAAAACTAATTATTTTCAGTTAATAAAATTATTTTTCAACCAAAGAAAATGAATTTTCAACCAAAGGAATCATTTATCAATTAAAATGATAAGTCTTCAACAACAAAATGAATTGTTAACAAAGTGGTTCAACCTTTAACTAAGTAGTTCAATTTTCAATAAAAAAGATACACTTTTAACGAATATTGTAATAATAGATATTTTAACAACAAAATTATAATTTAAAATCAAAAATAGTTGAATTCAACCAAAAAATACGAATTTTCAACAAAATAGTTGAATCCTCAACCAGAGAAGACTAATTTTCAACCGAACAGTTGCATTTTTATCAAAAAATATGAGATTTCTAATAAAACTGATGAATTTTTAAACCAAAAAGATGATTTGTCAAAACAATAGTTGAATTTTCAACACCAAAGTATTATTTTATAACAAAATGTTAATTTTCAACCGAAGAGAATGAACTTTTAACCAAATTTTTGAGTTGTCAATCAATTAATCAAATTTTTAAGTGAAAATATAATCTACAGGAGGAAGAAACATAAAAGAAGAAGAAATAGAAATATAAGGCAAATAAATTACTAACAAGAATATTATATCATGCTGGCCGCAAAACTTCATTTTCAAAATTCCCTAGTTTTTCCCTGACCAATTTTTCATAGAATCTTTTATAACCTTAATAAAACAGTTGTTATTTAAAAATGTCAAATTTGTTATCCTTGACACTTTTTTAAAGTGCCTCTTAAAGAAATTCCCTAAGTTTTAACAGATTTTTTTCAAACTTCCTGATTTTTCCCCGCACAGAAAGAACAGAAGTGAATTTTTGTTGTGGGTAATTTTCAAGTGGATAGAGTTGAATTTTTGGTATCGAAACAAAACAAAATTCAATAGAGTTGACATGGTAACCACTAACCATTCTCCATATGGTGGGTAAATCTTAAAACGTAAAGGGAATTTTTGTTGCAGGTAAAGATTACTCTGAAATCGCTGTAAAGATTACATTTTGCTTTTTTTGTGCAATTTCCAGGTTTTCCCTGACCTGCGGCCATCCTGGTTTTATATGTGAGGGAAGAAGAGCGATAAACTTTGTAAAAATTCGGAACCAGCCATGGATAAAAAAATATTGAAATGAGTCAAATAGACATCGAGTGACTATTTTAAAGTTTAGTCAACTCGTGCAAATTACGAAATTTTACGATGCTTAAAAAAAGCTAGATATTTATGACAGAACGGAGAATATGTTGAGTCACTACATATTTATTACCAGTGGGTCTTCCCCTTAAACAGCGGGTCTAGACAGGTCTAGTCAGGTCTATACAAGATTGAAGAGGACGCGAGACTTATGTTATATAATTAATGATCAGGGTTTTAAACTTTCATGTATGACACATATATGAGGCATTCCATACAATTCCATTTCAACTCAACGCACCTCGATATTCCAACCCTTACCATCCTCTTCAAACTCGAAAATATCTTTACATTTCATCTAAAATAAAATTTGAATTCTCGATCTCAAACTTTATTTTCTATTTTAGTTTTTGTTTGCATAAAATAAAATTAATACAAATTAAATCATTAAATTTAACAGTAGCACAGTGCACATTGGGATGAAGTAAAAAAAACAAGGTCCAAAATAACCTGTAGAAGGCAATTCTTGACCGATTCTGAATTTGTTTATTCTTTTAAATGTAGCATTCAATTTTAAGGAGATTTACGTGGCCCGATTTTTAATCCCGCAATTAATTTACTATTGTTAATATATTAAATTAACAAACAGTCTGCATTATGGAATTTTCGTTTTCAAAGTACATTTTTCCATTTAAATTACTTGCTTTAATTGAGAAAATGATACTCGATCATAACATTTTATCAACCGATATTTTATATTGATTTTATAAACAAATGACACAAACAAATGCTCAGTATGGACTGGGGTGGCCCAAATTTGAGCCAAATCGGTTAATATTTAGGGGTGGCGCAAAGACCATGAAATTTCCCATTGGTTACCATGGGAAAGAGTCAGCTTTTTGTAAATCTAATATTTAAACGTGATAATATGTTACAATAAAATTCCGTGTTTCATGTCAGTATATTGTTCAGAATTCGTCAGAGAATAAGAATCGATAATAAATTTTGAGGTTAAATAATTTTCAGCCACTTTTATGGGTCCCCAAAGCAAACACCATAAATTACAATTTGAATTTTACGTAATATTAAGGTTTATTGACGCTTTTTTAAAATTAAAAAAAAATTTATTAATCAGTAATTGAGGATACCCAGTCATTTCTTAACTAATATTCATTTGTTTAAATATTTTACCTGAAAAAAAGCAGGAGAAACATTTTATCTCACTAACTTTTCGACAAATTTTAATATTTTTAAGTACTAATTTGTTTATTATGAATACTCGTCGATGTTTAAAAAATTATTTTTTTTTAACAATTTTAATTTGTTTAAACATCTACGAGTATTCATAATAAACAAATTAGTACATATAGGGAGTCATCGTGGCTCAGATGGTATAGTGATTGTCCAATGTTTCAATACTGCAGCCTTGGCAGCCACGCTGCTTTTGGATTGGGCGTCTGTGACCTGTTGGAGTTTCCTCGACTAATTCTGGGCTCAATTCAAACACTGCGCCACTTGTCATATTTATACCCGCCCGGTGTTTTGATTTTTGATGATATATTCCACGAAGAGATCTATTAGTTTCTATTATTGCCACGACGTCACCAGTGGATGTTGTTAATACTTTTTGTTCATTGGTTGGCATAGGCTTCAAGTCAAATACACCTCTTCCCTTCAATTCAATTGGTTTATCGGCAGGAAAAGTGTATCTGTGAATTTCAAATCGACGAAGCGGATTGGTATTAGGAATGAGCCGAATAAGTCCAATTTGATGAAGTTCATATCCAAGTATAAGTAACGAACGATGCCCAGTAGGAGGAGACCTGGCTGGTGGATAACTGGCAGAAGGGGACCTAAACCTGCCAAGAAGAGGAGGCTCGGCTGAAGAAGGAGATCTGGCAGAAGAATCACGTTGTACGCGGCCGGGAAAACCAGGAAGAGGGTCGCCATTAGGAAAAGAATCATATTGTGAACTTAACTCTGAAACAAGATACAGAGAACTAATTTTTTCAAGTTGAATTTTGAACAAAATAAATGCATTTTTGACCGAATACCTGAGTTTTAACCTACAATAGAATAAGAAAATAATTTTTATTAATTTCGTGAAGCCTAAAATTATTCAAACGCCCATAATCAATTAAGATATCGAAAATATATCAGATCAATTGTGAAACTGATATGCTCAATTAAGAATGTGTTTTTGCAAGACAAGATTTCAAAAACATATTTTTCTTACAGAGGGAAAAATGTAAATTAAAGAGTCAAGAAATGACATTCCAAGTTTAAATTAAAAAAAGATGTTCATTTTTGTCAACCAAATATTTTGTTCAAAGAATATAGTTATATTAGGAATAGTATAGTATGAGATAAAGAAGTACTGTTCCATGCTAAGTTAACGATAGTCATTGTTACCCTTGGACGGATATGAAGATTGCTGAAATGAATCGAAGTTCAGCTGATAAATGATGGATCTACCTTATCAACCAAATTAAACTAGAACTGATGATTTTTTCAATTAAATAGTTGCATTTTCGATCAATAAAGTTTAATTTTCGAATAAAAGAAATGTATTTTCAAACTAAAAATTTGAATTTATAACGAAAGAGATAAACCTTCTTTTTGTAACTTTCCAAAATTCAATTATTGCGGTGCACAATTTATAGTAACTTTAAGAGAAATTGAAGTTACTTCATTATGTGCAACGAGTTATTTTTTCTGCTGTGTAACGTATCTGTAAGGAGTATCTTCAAAAAAGAAAGTTACTTACCTCCCACAGCTTGTTGGCTTGGTTGGCTCGAAGAATCCTGGCGCCTCTTCTTAGAAGGAAGTATAAGAGGTGAGTCGCCTTGCGAACTTAACTCTGTAACAACAAAAGAAATGGATGAATTTTCATTTTAAATACTAAAACTGACAAAAACTTGCTACAGAATTCACATTTTCTTCCATTCAAGCCTATGTATTGTGTCGTTTCAGATTTTGTAATGAACGAAAGTCAAGTATGAACATAAAATAGATGGATCTCGAGCACTTCTGGGACCGCACTATGCTACTCAGCTCGATTTGTCGATATTGACATAACTTAATTTAGGCTGATTAGTTTTAATTTTAATTTTTATTATATGTACCGCCTTTTCAGAATCAACATTATTGATGGACAACAACAGAGATTGAAAAATGGTAGCTGTATAGCTGATGCAGATACTACATGCTATACCATATTGTTACGAGGGCAAGATCCTTTCTTGAGTTACTGGTGAGTCTACTGATCAGTGTTGTATGTAAATCGTGCGCGAAGAATAAGGATCACGATTTAAACTCAAACAAAATCGCGTATGCCTGTTCATAACGAAGAAAATGGATATCTTACTCAGGATTATTGATAACAGAGTTTAGAAACAAAGGATAACAATAGTAAGATTAATTTTTAGAGATCCGGCTTTCACACCTTTGGAAAAAGAAACTCTTATAGAGGTATTACAATACCTGTATAATTATTACCCCGTAGTAGGGTTTCATAAATGATTCAATCAAAACGGAGGACTAACTAAAAAAGAAAGGAAAACCACCATCAAAGAAGCTCACGCGAACAATTTGAAGATGAATTGAATATTAAGCATATAAAAACAACATCTCTCCACGCACAGGCAAACGATAACATAGAAGGAATGCATTAACTTTCAAAAGTCTCATTAAAACATCAATGGAAGATAATAGTGAACAATGGGATGAAAATCTGAAATTCATAACGTTCGTCTTCAATGCACTTAAAAATACAAATACGGGTTTCTCACTTTTTGAGATAACCAAGCTGGTATGATCCAGGAATAGTTACAGGAATTACAATTATCAATAATTTAGAAATCAAACTTGGGAGCAAAACTCTTGAACTTCATATTGATCAAGTGATACCATTTTATATTTTATGAAAATAATTATTCTGTTACTATGAATGTTGATAAAGACGATACAAGCAAACTACGCCTTTCAAGAAATTTATGGAAAGATCTAGATAGAGGAAATCAGCAAAGCCTATTTCTGAATATGATATGAACTTTCTCGTAAATTCTCGTATATTCGTTAACTTACCGGTAAGTTTTTTTGTTACCTTCTCCAATTTTATGTTGGCGAGAATTTTCGAGCTCTAGACGAAACTCGCCCTATTTTTGTAGCGGTTGCTGGATTACTAAGTCGTTCCTAGTGTCACGAATTCTGAATTTTGAAACGTGGTTGCAACTTCACTCTCTCCTCGAGAAACTGACACCGAGCAAAACTGAGGATCATCCCGAGGAAGACGAGCCCAATTTGATTTTTAATGTCTAACGAATCCGCCCGGTGTCCGCATGCGATTTTCTTCATCTTGACATATGTTGTAGTACTTGAAAAACTAAGCAACACGTGTTTTTTCTTATCTGCCCAAATCAGGGTTTTCGAGGTGAAAACCGCTCCTGAAAATTGGGGCTTTAAATACGAAGTTAATGATTCCTCATATAGCAGCGCTGGCTTTCACAATGCAACCAACACAAAAAGTACACAAAAATTGCCAAACAGTCGTAAATTTAGGCCGAAAATTCATGCTCTGAATGATTTCAATGGCGTGGATATTGTAGAAAAAAGTACTTTAGACTTTCAAGAGCTATACAAAAAATGGGAGACTTCGGATGTGAAAGACACGTATGCAGGATGGACTCCGAAACTTAGTTCAACTGCAAATGAACCGGCAAGGAGTAGTCGAATTTCGGAGAAGTGGCAAAACAAAAACTAATCGACCGATAAGTGTTGTTGAACACCGATTCAGACAAGTAACATCCGAACGTAAATTCAGGCGATAGGCAGGACAAGCATATGAAGGAGGTACTTGTATGGAAAAATTACATCGTATTTCAGACTGCACGTTGAACAATTTATGAATTGCAATTGATGCTGGTAGGATGGTCCACGATGTAGATCTAAAAAAATGGGCTCCGCATGCTAAAAAAATTCTTGGTTTTGAAAATACACGATATAAATAATCTGACTTGTGGGTGTGACGATTTAGAAAAACTCTTAGAATAACATCCAGAAAAGTCAATAAATTTATCACAAGAAAAACATTAGAAGATGAGGTACCTTTGATACTAAACGTGAACAATTTTGCGAACGAAGTGAAGCCGCTCATTTCCAAATACGGCAGAGATCGATTGGAGTTAGAGATGCATTCAGGCCGAGCATTAGCAGTTGAAGGTACTCGACAAGTGGAATGTGTAGTGCAATCTATTTCTTCTACAACTCACAGCTATACTATTCAGCCCACGATTTCAGCAGATGGAAATCTTCTATATCCGATTTTCCTTATATTAAAAGAACAAAGTGGAAAGTTTGGATCCATTGTGGACGAAACAATTTTTCAGCCAATCAATGTCATTCTAGCTAGATCAAAATCTGGAAAGCTTACGTCGGCGAAATTCGCTTATCTTTTAGGATTTGCAGTAATCAAATTATTTTTTTATGCACCAAAAATTCTCAATGTACAAATCAACGAAAACAATTATTCCTGATTTCCTGATTATTATTACTCTTGGAAATTATTTTTTCCCTCACTGCGTGAACCCCTAAATAGAAATTTTATTGATCGCTATAGTAAATAATCTAATTTTTACTAAATTCAAAATTGAAATCCTAAAAGCAACTAGATACGAAATTTTATGAAATTTTAACCAAAATTTGTAATCATCAAACGCAGTATTGTATCCGCAAAATTCAATCTTGTAATTTTTACTTCAGATTTATAACCAGAAACTACAAGAAACCCTAAGTACCTCATTTAAAAATAATTTGGCATAAAACTGCTTTCTCGCATTTTTTGGTATTTTCCGGACCCAGCACAGAAGATAGAAGAATTAATATTGAAACATAAGTTACATTAATAAAAATATTCTTTATGTAGCAACAAATTACATAAGAAACAGATTATATTTCCCTGTAACCGAAAGCTTTTTATATTTAAGAACTACAGAATTCTATTTATAAAAACTCGCAGAAGGTTATTTTATTACTATAAGTATGGTGACTCTAATTAAACTTACCAACAAAATGCACATGAACCGAAAATGTAAGAATTAGAATGTAGCTGGCGATCTTCATTCTTTCTCCGGTATTAGACAGATTTTCTGAATGTCGACTGAGACTGATGTAGAAATTTTTGCCACGGAAGCCGAAACTGCCACGTTTTGTAAATAGGCTCTATGTACGTATTAATGATGGCGGCAAGGAAGCTCTTACTGTCTGGTAGAAATTTCTGTTTTTAATAGGTAAACATCGAGATATGAAAAAATCACGTAATAGTCAAGAACTGAAGCTAAGAAAAAATATCATTTATTACTTTGGTGTTAGTAAACATTTTGTTAATTATTATCACATCATATTTGTTGAAAGTTTCATAACTGCTTGTACTTTTATTGGTATAGCATAAAATTACCAAGTTAAACGCTTTTTTCTTTAAAAAAGTCAGTTTTCACGCACAAAAATGCAAAAACGAGAAGCTTCGACAATATATTGAGATGGACTAAGATTACCTTAGATTAAGTACTTTGGATTACATAGAATAAATCTGGATTGCATAAAATAAAATATATGAATTTTCAACAAACTAGTTGAGTTCTTGAATAAAAAGATGCATTGTTTTTACTATAATGAAAAAATTTAAGAATACAGTTATTTTCAAACCAAATCAAAAGAAAATGCAACAAAATAAATGGATGGATGGAAAAATTAACTATGGGTGGAAAATTCATGTATTTTTTTGAGAATTCCTCTTTGTTGTTCGAAATATAATTCCGTTTGTTAAAAATTGATCTTTTTGGCTGGGGATTCAATTATTTGATTGAAACTTTCTTTTTTTTTGCTGGAAATTGATTGTTTAAACTGATGAATTGATGATTCCATTCTTGATAAAGAAATATCTGTTTCAATAAAAAATTCAATTATTTTGTATAAAATTCATATTTCTGGATTGGAAATTCATCTATCTTGTTGAGGATTCATCTTTTATGATCAAAAAGTTATCAATCATATGAAAATTGAAATCTTTGTATTTGATTACATCTTCTTATTGTAATAAATAATTACAAAATACAAATAAACTAAATATTTTATATACCAGTAACAGTTTGATGATGTTAAATTAATTTTTTTGTTAAGAAACGATTTTTTCTATTCAATTTTTCACTTTTTAGCCATCTATTTGTCTCGTAAAGCGTTTATAATCTTCCAGGCATATATTTTATGTGGATTAGGATTTTATAAAATAAAAAAAAAATCCATAGATAAGCATGGTTTTGACAGCACTCTATTTTTGACAAGCTGTATCTCAAAAAATATTAAATATTAAGCAAAGAGACGAAATTAAGTAAATCGTATCTTGTGTAAAGTTCTTTTACTTTTTATATTGACATATTTTATGAGTGATCGCCGGAAATTTGACCATTTAAGACAAAATTTTCAAACCACCTGAAATGTTTAAAAAATTTCAGGATAACCCAAGAGGGTATGAAAATATTGAACTACAATATCAAGGAACGTATTTGTGATGGATATGAATTTTACACAGAAAACATGTGTGACAGACTTTGAAGTGATTTTGAAAATCCTTAGCTCTAAGATATTTACCTCTACTTCTAATTTTTATTTTTTTTTTCAAGTTAATATAAGTAACATCTGTAAATTTCAAATATTTAAAAAATGTCTTAATTATTCGACATAGCTTTTTCCAACTGATTTGGTTCTGAGAATGTACCTTTTGTTTTTGGAGCACAGAACACACATTTTTCGTCAAGAAACAAAATTCTACAATTTTACTCAAAATTCAACAATTTTTTCATGAAAGTTAGTACGGGGAGGATTTTTGGAGCACAGAACACAAATTTGGGGTAAAAATTTCAATATTCAAAACTTTTACTCAATTGTTAAAATTTTTAATTATTTTCTGGATTTCCATGAAAGCAACCACGAGTGGAGTTTTCGGAATACAATCGTTTCGAATTCGTTCGGTCTATCTTACATTGTTGAAAGAGAGGTTATATTTTATTGCAAAGATTACTTCAACGTTACAAGTATTTTAAAGCTTTCTATTCCTCTCTGTTTATATAAAAATAACAAAAACTATTGTAAACACTAAAATCAGCCACTTGCACTTGGAAAATAATGTATAACTCCCTGAGCACACTTCACTGAGTACACTGGTTCTTCACTCGGTGTAAGAAATAGAAAACTTTTTTTTGTTACTCTGAAAGTTCAAAAAAAGAGAAGAAAAACAACAAAAAATCTGAACCGGAACCTCCGAAAAGAAAAACAGGAGTTCGTCATGAAATACATTACAGAAAAAATGTGATTAGGAACGCAAAGGTTACAGGTTAAAAATACATGACTTGAAAAGAAAATATAAGAAATATTTCTACAAAAGTAGATGCAAAAAACAGTGCTACAAGCATTTGGTACTTATACCTCTTTTGTGATGAATCGTGGGAAAGAATTCAAGTTTGTCCCTCTCAGTTTGCACGGCTTAACAAAAAAGAAACTTTATCGAATATGCATTTTTTTTACCATGAGGCGAAGTACCTTGTGAAAAAAGAAGTAAATCTAAAAAGGGGTAAAGCAATAAGTCCAGAAACGTGAGAATTAATAGAGCAGCATATAGAACAATTTCCAGTGAAAGTAATATTAGTGATGCAGAAAAACAGAGTATTGCTACCGAAGTTATAGTCAACGAACACGTAGCAAAAAGCTTGTATACTAAAATAAAATCTGTTCGAAAGCTGTGTGAAATGCGAAACGATGTTCCTGGAATCTGATTAGATTACATGTCAAATTTTTCATTGCCACATATTCCAGTGCAAGATATATTCTACTATAGACAAATATGGGTAAATACTTTCGGTATTCATCATTTAGGTGAAAACATAGCCCAATTTACGTTTATCATGAACTTTCAGCGTAAAAATCACCAAATGAAATTAGTAGTTTTTCAATTGATTATATCGAATCCCACATTGTCCCTGAGATTGAAGAATTGCAAGTTTTCAGTGACAATTGGGTAATTATTTTTCAATTCGTGGCCACTCATTTCTTCCTGTCGGCAGAGACTTTGCTCTTATTAAGCAACAAGTGAGAAACATGACGTTGTGTATGTTCCACAAGATTTAATTGGGATCGCTAAAAGAGTTGGAGAGAAATTCGAAATTACAAAGGTTGAACGTTCAGATGTAGTAGATTATAAAAATTGGTGGAAAAATTTGTATAAAAAATGCTATTAGCAAAGAGAAGGCTGGAAAAGGATTTCAAGCATGTCAGAAGCCAAATTTCACCATTTCTAAACTTTTTGAATTTGAATATGCTAGCAACAGCCTTGGGACAATCATCACGCGCCCTTCTATTGATGACACATGGAAACACACCTTTATCTTGAAAAAGAAGAATATTTCAGTCTCTATTACTACACAAAAAGCTTATACAGATAAAATACCTATTAACGAAAAGAAAATTATAGATGTAAATGAAGTTAGACAACATATACCCGATGAATATGATTACTTTCATAAAGAACTGCTTGAAGCAGTAATTCAATAACACAATATTTTTTCAAATAGGTTCGATTAAATTCTGTTTATTATGATTAATGAAATTACTAAAATGATCATGAATAACAGAAATACAATTTCGCTAATGTGATAAACGAATTTTCTTATAATATAACGTGTTTTTGTTGTTGATTTGATTGCTATCGAGTGCAGAAAGGGGTTTACTTTATGTACCTTATTTGAGTATTGCTAAGGAACGTGTGTAAAAATGTCATCCTACACTATAATAAACTACACTATTTTAATTGACGATCTTAAAATAAATATTTTGAAGTAGTTCCCTTTCTGCACTTAGCAATTCAAATAGTTTGTTTCCAACTCCCAGTGTGTCGTCAACGGATATAGGCCTGGAAATTGAAGTTCTCGAGGCTCCGGCTTTTCTTAATCTGGAAACGGATCCTCCTCCTACCTTGCTCCAATCTCCTCTAAAATTTTCTTGCTGCAAGGCGACTCGGTTTGCGGTGGCAGCGTTGCTGTTTTCGCCCTATACAAACTGCACGTATGATTCGGTACGAGCCGATTATGAAAATCGAACCGTTCTTCAGGCCTAGTAACTGACTAGATCCAATCTTCATACATCTTCATACCCAGAAAACTTTCACCTGCAACAAGGGCCTCTCAGCCCGAGGGGCTGAAAGATTTTCAAGAAGTTCTCCAAGTATTCTCTGAAGATTGCTCGAACTTGGGTGCCTGAGCTCTCAGATCCGAACGCTTCCGCTAACACTGGCGCACGCTGGTCTTAAGCGCCTATTATTCCGATCTCAGCAGCCTACATCAAGCCCGAGTTCTTCTAGGCAATCGAGAGGTTATAGCTGAAATCGACACGCTCGTCTCAGATTATTTTGTAAGGACTGCAATCTTGAATAAGGCCGAACTGGCCGTCTTGGAGCCAGGCCCACTCCACGTGCTCCTAACCGCCGAAGGAGCCACCATGTTCCTCGAGGGTACCATTCATCTCGACCAGTTCCCCGAGATGTCGTGTATCTTGATCCTTTTCAGGTAAGCCCTGACTTTCGTGCCAAACTTGTCCGCGGGCGGCCTGGGTTACGTAAGGACAATGTCATCCACGACCCCGTGGCAGACTGCATCTTCATCGGGACCACGGGTCTACAACGTGTTTGCCTAAGTCCTTTCCCTTATTCTTATGACGTTACCCCCGCGACCACGATCATCGAAGTAAATAATGATTTTCCGAATGAGTTCAGACCCACGTTTGTGAATCTCATTCAAGAATATGCCTCACTCTTTTATGAAGGCGGTCGTTTGAGATAAACCCTTGAGGCCGTTTAGCACGAAATCCGTGTCCAGGATCTACGACCTTTTCGTGAACTCTCTAGTCGTTGCTCTGAAAAAAACATCAATATATCGACATTTAAGTGAGCGAAATGCACCGTAATGATATAATCGAACCCACCTCTTCTCCGTTCAGTTTCACCGTGGTAATCGCTAGGAAAATGGCCAGAAAATAGAGGTTTCAGGTAGACTTCCGTCGATTGAATAAAGCGACCGAAGACGTTCGCCAGTGCCTCCCACGGATGCATGAAACCCCCAAGGATCCTGGGAGGTCTCAATGTCTTCGGGATCACGCCAGTAACCGCTTTCTCGAAGCCATGAGGAGATCTATTCCAGTTCCGACTCATGCTTTTCGGCCTCAAAAATGCATCAGCTACCCTTCAAAATCTCTTGCAGCAAATCTTCGCCGAGTAATGAGGCACATTTGTAGTCGCATACCTTTCAACGAAGTGGCCTTACAAAAAAAAGGCTGAAAGATTGTGGAATCTCGAGTCTGCTGAACTCGTCATCCCAGCTCCGGCAATTTTCAGCCAACCTCATCCTTTGTTAGGATTCGTCCTTCAGACCAATCGCGGCTACCTGAACTAACATCTAAGCGATAATGGGATCCAGTTCACAGGCCACGTGTGGACAGCGCTTGCATTTTATCCAAGTGTCAAAGAATCAACGGACGTGGGTCCGTTATCTATTCGACATCCTCTACGGTCAACGGCAATGGAAAAATGCGGCTGCGGGAGTTCCTCCGAATTTTCTACTCTTCCGGAATGGAAATTCCAGAACCCCGATCAACGTAACAGGACGGAAGCCAACGTGGCGGTCCGCGAGGTGCCGCAGCTACCGAATTTCGAGCATAAGCTCAAAGGTCAACCAGAGGGCGGGCATGACGAGTCTGCTCGATACGTTTAGGGTTGCCTGGAAGCCGACGTACTATTGCTTACGGACCGTGAGTCTTCCGGGGAAGCCCCCGATAGGGAAGAAGTCATAAGCAACGAGAGTGACGAGTGCTTAATGTAATCAACTCAGAACGCGCTGTGCAAGTGCGCTCCCAAGCGTGCTTCCTCAGCAATACGCCACAGCCATCATCGGGCTCGAGCCGCGGGATCAAGTTCCGAACGGGAGACGAGGTGAACATGGTTAGGTCAGGAGGTCTTATCGTTTACAATCACGCGCACTGGTCTTTCACTGGGAGGTGAGATACTGTGCATCTAGCTGAGGCGTTTATAGGTTAATCATAGAGTTCCTGAAGCAATTGGCTATCGAGAGGTACCTCTAAAAGGGATCCCGGATAATTTTGTTCAAGGTGAGCCAACGCTACCCCGAGAATTCGTTAAAAAAGGGAAAAAGAGGGGAATAGGGGAAAGAGTGTGAAGTCTAAATTATGAAAGTAATTTTCAATATTATTACTTGATTATTGAATTTCACCATTTGAGGGACATCTTTTGCAAAATTAGCAAACTTTTTTCAAATTTATCATCAAGAAACGTACGCAATGTCCTCTAAATCCGTAACCTGCACCCCTCCAAATGGTAACTTAGTTTTTGGGCGGCGCCTTATAAGCAAATCATTTGATGGCTGTTTAAAATTTCAAGATGTATCAGTTTAAGTAATAGGCGATAATGGTCCACGATATCAAATGCCTTGGAGAAATCGAATAGACCGTAATTTCCTTTCTACGTAGGCGAGGTCTGTCTGAACAGTATCCAAACCTTGTGCTCTAACTTTGTACCTAGTTATGCTATATTCAAAAACAGATATTCACCATTTAGCGGGACCTGTCTGAGGCCCCCTACCTGTTAAGCTTTAGTCGACTAGTGTACGCAGTTGCGTAAACGTTTAGCTATGTACGCGTCGCATTTGAGGATGACGGAACGCACCGAACAAAAAGTGTGGACTAAATTTGTTCAAAAACTTGGTTATTCATGTTCGGAAACTATCGCTATGATTCGGAAATCAGAAGCAATCCTCAAATATTCCAAAAATTAATTCCCTGAGAGCGAAGAAAGCATGCCGAGTCAAAGAAGCGTAAAGCAATTCTCACTGTTTTCTTCGAGCAGGAAGGTATTATGTATCATGAATACGCTCCAAAAGGTCACAAGGCAAACTACGAGTCTGATTCGGTCTGATTTGTGGAAAAGTGGCGAATAAGTCCTTTTCCACGACAACGCACCTGTGAAATTATGGCATTTTATCCAGCAATTTCTGATGAAGCACGGACTTACACAACTTCGGCAACCCCCATACAGGTCCCACCGGCTCCCTGTGATTTCTGGCGCTTTCCCAAATTTAAAAATTCATCTCTTGTCTTGTGGTTTAAAAATTCATCTATTTTGGTAGAAATTTGATTTTTTTTTATTACAATGCAACTGCTTGTGTAAAGATTATTTCGGATTGGTTGAGGATTCAACTATCTGGTTGAAAGCTCATCTTTTTTAGGTGAATTCAACCGTTTTCTATTTGAATTAAAAATATATTTTGGTTCGCATATAAACTATTATTTTTGTCATTAAGATTTGATCTTTTTTGGTTGAAAATTAAACTATTTGATTGGAAGACGAATGACTTTCCAGAAAATGATTTTTTTTTTGTAAATATTTATTTCTCAGGTATAAAATTATACTATTCTCTTGATTTTTTTAAAGCTAAATACTTAGTTGAAAGATTTAACATTGTGAAAAAATCATTGTTTTTTGTTGAAGATTAATCTATTTGGCCGACAATTGAAATGTTTTCAACAGAATTCGTTTTTTTGGTTACAATTTTTATTATGAAAATTCTTCAATTTTTGTTAAAAGTTGGTAGAAAATCCAAATTTTTTGCTGAAAATGAACTTCTTCGTTGAAAATTTATTTTTGACAAAGTTTTTGAACTTCCAACCACGTAGTTGAATTGTTCAAATGGAAAATACGTTGTTAATTTAATAATTTGTTGAGTTTTTAAGGTAAAATTACCAATTTTCAACCAATAAGAAAATAGTTACATTTTCAGTTCAAAACATGAATTTTCAACCAAGGAAGTAACAACTTTTCAACAAAATGGCTAATTTTTCAACAAAGTAGTTGAACTTTCATTTAAGCAATTGAATTTTGGAATAGAAAAGGCGAATTTTCAACAAAAAAGCTGAGTTTTTCTACAGGGATTATATTTCAGTAATGAGAGAAAAAAGGTTCAACCAAGTTGTTGAAGTTTCAAACCAATAATGTGAATGCTCTTAAAAACAACAAACAAAAAGAACCATCAACAAAATAATTAGTCTTCCAACTGAAGAGTTGAATTGTTTCCTGTTGAGAAAAAAGTAATTAATTCTTTATAACAAATTTAATAGTTGAATTTACAGCTGAAAACGTGCAATTTTCAACAAAGAATAGAATGGCTTAATTCTGAGTAAAACTAGTTAAGTAATTAGTTCATAAATGAGCTTAAAAAAAATGTTCAACAAAATGGTTAGATCTTAAATTAATTAGTATATTTGTTGCCTAACAGAGGTGACTTCTTAACCAACAATATAAAAGTAGTCTTTTCAATTTAAAAAAATTAACTTCCGAGGTTAGATAGTTTGATTTTCTTATTGGATTCTAATAATTCAATTCGCATTTGAGCGAACAATTGAGAAAAAGGGAAAGTTTCTTGACTGCAACGAAGAAAACAGGAATTCTTTAAAAAAAAGGGGAAAAGAAGGTAAATAGGGGGAAAATGTGAGGTATGTCTCTTGATGCTTTACTTGTGGAATAAAATTACTAATTTTTATTTTTTCAAGCATTTCAAAAAATTGTTATTCACATTAATATTTTCATGTGTGATGTCACATTATGTGTTAAACTTTACCCTTTTACGTTAAAAATCATCAAAAATCATGTTACCTCCCCCCAACGGACAGTGTGACGTATTTTCGTTGAACAGCCCATTGACATTCCTCCAAAATTAATTAATTGTATGGAGAAATGTGGTTTACATGTGGTTCAAATATATCACTCGAAAATTATTTTTGATTGGGCGTTTGTAGCCTATTGGAGTTTCCGCGATTAACTCTGGGCTCAAATCGAACACCGTGCTGCTTCTCATGTTTATACCCGCCCGTCGTCTTTCATCGTTATAATATATTCCATGAAGACATGTATTAGTTTCCAATATTGCAACAACGTCACCAGAAGATGTTGTTAATACATTTTTTTCTTCAGTTGGCATGGGCTTGAAGGTCAATACTGTCCTTCCGCCCAATGAAATTGGTTTATCGGCTGGAAAAGTGTATCTGTGAATTTCGAATCGACGATTCGGATTGATGTAGGGAATGAGCCGAATAAGTGCCATTTGTTCAGGTTTCCATCCAAGTATGAGTGAAGGAAATCGCCTGGGAGAAGGCGTTCTGGCAGAAGCAGACCTAGACCTGGCACGAATGGAAGACTCGGCACGAGAAAGTGACCTGGCAGGAGAATTAGGAGGTGCCCGGCGAGGAAAACCAGGAAGAGGATCGCCATTAGGTAAACAGTCGAACTGTGAACTTAACTCTGCAACAAGGAAGAGAGTATTAATTTTTTCTTCTAGTGGACAATCATATCTTGGTCTATCAGGAACAGCTGGTACCAATATTGTGAGGAAAACAGAGATGTGTAAGGTCCATTAACTACGCTACTAATTTTGGGCTATTTTTGATCACTTTTGGCTATATTCTACTAGAAAAGATGACTTTTCCATTCAAATAAAAAAGTCTTTTAAAATTAAACTAAAAACAGTTGCGTTTTAGAACAAATAGTTAAATTCTCAAGCTAAAAGAGCGTATTTTTCAGAATAAAGTTAAATTTTCGACAATATAAGATGACTCTGACAAAACAGTTTAATTTGCAACACAATACTTGATTTGGAGCCAAATAGCAGAATCTTTAACTCACAGTAGAATGAAAAGAATTATTCTTATAAATAGAGTAATAAATCGCGCGATATGAAAATTTTGACGTGTACAGTTAGGGGTCTTCCATATGTAGACGTGCACACGTGGCACGTGCACAGTTGTCCCATTGGCCATATTTGGCTTTCCTTGTGAACACACACATTCTGGATTTCCCCGCAATAGATTGCAGATTACGCCTCACAAGTATTGATTTTTGTATTTATTAGAAAAGTAATCTTAAAATTATAGTAATAATATATTATAATATTTACCAATATAATTGAAAATAATCGCGAAGGATAAGATAAGAGTGAGAACAATCCCCATTTTTTTGAAATATAGAAAAAACTGATTAATTTGTGAACGAAGAATGGGAATCAGGATGTAACTAAGGAATATTCTGGTGCTTCATTGGAGTAGACATTACATATATTCTTTAGTCTTTATCTCTTAGATAAGACGTGTCAACGTAGTCATTCTGCGATATTTACATTTAATTATGGCCAGTTTTAAGATAAAAATTGAATTACTAAATTCGTTGAAACGAATTTTTTTGTACATAATAAAATAGACAAAAGCAAATATATAATCTCAAGTACTTATCAATCAGTGTTAAATGTGAGGTAGGATTAATAGTAGAGATGTATAGTATAAATAAAAAAATATATAAAACTGGTAGTCTAGAATCGTAGAAGCGGAGTTTAAATAGAAACAAACGTTCGGTTGGAAGGAATTCCTAGTACTGTCTTTCTTTCATAAAGTCTGGACTGGGAAGGAATTTATTTTTCCACAAAATGAGAGAGCGTAAAGGTACTGGAGAGCTTTATTTAATATTTGAGATCAACTCCTAGATCAGAATCATAGAGTTCGAATAGGCTGAAGGCAAACGTCGAACCCTGACTAACACCAATCCTGACCCGAACCCAGTGCTATGACTCGATCTTTCTTGCAGTCCGTTCTCATTGACGGCTGTAGTTCTGTTTTACTTTCAAGACAAAATATATATTGCATTTTGAACTAAATAGTTGAATATACAAACAAAGAAGATTAATTTCGCTGAAAAAGTGATGAGTTTTCAACCCTAAAAGACGAATGTTCACAAACAATAAAATTAATTTGTAATTAAACGGTTGCATTAATAATCGAATAGTTGAACGTTCAAGTCTAAAATACGACTTTTATTAAAGACAGTTTGCTGAGTTTTTTACCCGGCAGTTGGATTTTAAACTGCTGAGAGGGGAACAGGAACTGCTGAAGCACAGGCACACATCAGCCACCTACTTTTCACCTTACGGCTTACTTGAACTCCAGCACTCATTAACCTCCCGCTTCCCACCTTCTTGCGTACTGGAGCTCCAGCAGGCATCCACCTCCCCGCATACTGGAACTCCTCAGCACCTTGTCACCAACCACCTCGCATCCCACCGCGTACTGAAACTCTTCAGAAAGCACCCATTACCTACCTTTCCATCCCACCGCGTACCAGAAGTACGCGAGGAGGTCGGAAAGCGGTGGATGATGCGTGCTCGAGTTCCAGTACGCGGGGGATGGAAAAGTGGACAAGTGATGCATTCTGGAGTTTGGATATGCGGGAAGGTGGTAAAGTTGGTAGTTGATGCGAGCTGGACTTCCAGTACGCGAATGGTAGGAAGCGTAGGTGGTTGGGTGTTGTCAGCGTTCCATAGACCAGGAAAAGTCTTTCTTGTATGGTATAGCTAGGACCGCTGACCTTGACACTCTTGGCCAAAAGTCTCTTCCTCCCTTCCTAACCCATTGTCGGGTGCGGACTCACAGAATGCCTACGAGCTTTTAATTGATGTTACTCACCAATTACACGCAGGACCACACATTGTCCACCTACCTCAGCGAAAGTACAACAAAAATTAGAGCTGCTAATAACGGCAGCCTTGAGGAAGACCAGGAGGGACTAATCATGAGAAGCAATATACGATATTTGAGACCGCACTTCCATACTCACGCCGCACAAAGATTTTTGTGATTACGCGTTAAATCATCCTAAAAAGATAATAGCTAATAAAGAGGAGGCTAATTCGTCCAGCCGGTATTCCATGGGATTAATCGTGAGCATAATACATGGAAATACTAACGAAAGGGAGACTAACCTCAAAATTTTATGACAAACTAAAATTTCTTAAAGTGAAGTTAGATTCTCGACAGCTCAAAAATGCTAGTAAGAGAGAGGATCTTAACGGTAACTCAATATTTAAACACGAGGCCGACATAACATCCTCAAGGCGAACATTTTATGGAATTGACGATTCATTTCAAGACAATACATCAAACGAAAGCATTATTGTAGACTAAATTTTTAAATTAGGATATGAGGCCATCATGGCATATGAAAGAAGCGCTAACAGGCTAAAATAACCTGAAAATGCTACCAAGTGTCAATCATTAACGAAGTTATCAGCGAAAGAAAACAGAGAGGCAGTAAATATTACCGATTTTTCTACATAACATAATCAAAAATTTGAATAAGTAAAACCGTAAAAGTTGGAGAGTCGAGGGATTCCTAATGTTCAGTTCAATACTCCAAAAACGATGCTCCAAAAACTAAGCTCAATCATCTGAACATGAGTATGCGGTACTTCGCGATAGCAAAAATCAAATAAGGTAGCAAGTCGTGACTGTCTCTTGGCATGTGGCCGATGGAGTCGTCTCGTCTCCTTCGGGCGAGTTTCCATTGCGCCGCGCTGATTGGCTGCTTGCTCGGCGCGGCCGTGGGAATGGTCGGTTTGAACGTATCTTGTTCGTCTCTATATCATTGTGCCCGTCTGGTAGAAGATGCAGAGGCGGCCAACTTATAATCTGTAACTGAATCAAAATATCTACAGAGTAGATCCGAAGCATTTCCGGTAAATGAGGAAGCTCTCTCCTCACTCTGAAGCTACTTTTCATCCTCATCGCAGGAGTCTTGAGGTAAGTTCAAATCTCGGTCCAGTGCCGTAGCGTGAAGGGCCCGGGTTAGGGGATGCGAGGACTTTCTTCCTCATAAGGATTAATGGTGCAGACCAAGGTATTGCTCCAAGGCGACGTTCATTCCCAAAGCCTAGGGAAAGTGATCCGGAGTCATCCCTGGCTCCGGAGGCGTCCGGAAAGGCGGGAACCAGATTCAAATAAGAATTTTGATTTTTCATTTTAGTAGTGACAGCGAGCAAATCCCACTTTTCTGAAGGCCTTACAGAATTCTGAAAAACCTCGTTGCTCCTCGCTGAGAAAAGTGATGAGGCAAGGTCGTAATTAACAAACATACCAAGAGGTAAATCTTTAATAAAAAGTTTTAACTTTATAGGTCAATCGTTTGAACTCGAAATCAAGAATCCTTTCCATTCTTGAATAAACCTTAAATTCTGTAAATGAGAAAATATTGACAATATAAATCGATTTTTAAATAATATAAATTATATTTCTATTTAAATTGTATACATATATGTTCCGAAATAATTTAATTTAATTAAACAAATTGGGATAACCAAGTTTCCGAATTTCTTGTCCAACCTGCCGGTTTCTTAGTCAGGTCTCAATCAGCTCCTAGTCGCTTGGCAGATGAGGTGGCTGCCTGCCGCGAACTGTGAGCTGAGAATATCTTTGTATCAATTCCACTATTTGCCATGATTTCTTTCACCCAACGACTTAGGGTCTCTGAAGAAACTGCGTGTAAAGGCTTGCGAGAAGAAATAAACAGTTCCTATACAGAGTTGCGCAATCCTTCTGCTTTTTGTACATAATATTGTACAGCAGAAGCTCCGCAAATCTTAATTTCGAAGAAAAACAGTAACAATAACAGGGATTGTGCTTTGTGTTTACCCGACGTTTTAATACGATCGGGGATTCTAATTTCTAGAGAAGATTTTGTGTTCCTGATATCAATTTTATTCAACGAGAATGTTTGCATTATATGGCATGAAAACAAGAGCAAAAGAAGTATTAACTTTTTTAGACAATTGTTTCAGAGTTAGGTTTTCGTTCAGTGGTTTAGACAAGAAGTAATCTAAAACTATTTTTGGATACCATGTGAAATAATATTTGGGTCTAGAGGGTCGGAGATTGGACACCCCTTTGAAAAACCGTTTTACTCTTTCATTGCGTGCAACATCTGTTTCGAAGACAAACAAAACTGCTGATCTCGTGCACATGATACTGCTACGAGACAACCCTTTTTCATACTCAGCTGTAAGGAAATTCAAAAATTCAGATACTGGTGGATTAAAGAGGTCAATAGACTTCTTTTTGCAGAAATTACACTATTTCTAGGAGGCTGCATTGTAAGCTTTATGAGAAGAAGCGCTTAAAGAACCATCCATGACAATAATAGAAGATGCTGGAATTTCTCTTCTCAAAAATGCCTGCCGAAAGAGGATAAGGGTTGATGCCACAGCAAATTATAAGATTTATTTCTGTGTTAAATTTAATTGGAGTACGAATCAATGGGGATTGAAACAGTGGGTACCAAGGCGTGACCCTTTTTCATTTATCTCATAGTTTTTAAAATAAGTCTCAACAGTGTAAAGGCATAAGAGAAAAATATTTTTTAAATAAAAGTAAATGCGTCAACTGCCTCAGATCCAGGATCCTTTTTCTCGGTATTTTTACGACTTGCGAATAAGTCAATGTCCGGTGTTCGAAATTTGTTGACGATATCATTAAAAGCCAAAAAAAATGCATATTCAAATTCCGTTCCCTTTTTCAACTTCCTTGTTTCGAAAAACGCCTCAAAATTATCCTTCGAACTTATATATGAAGTAACAATCCAGATGTTACGACTTTCACGCCATGTCCAAATTTTTTTCGTCATTTTATTTAGATCCTTGAACTGTACACCTCCCATTCTATTAATGTATGATACTGCTGTCGTATTGTTAATTCTTGAGAGGATATTGCCACCATGGAGGTCTTTAGCCAAGCGTTGATGGGTAAAAAAATTCTGCCTTTATTTCTAAGAAATTAATTGGGTATTCGCGTTCCTTTTCTGACAGACAAGGCTTTCAATGGAGTTCCTGCTAGATAATGTGTGCGACTGCCACCACTGTATATCAGTTTTGTCAGATTTCACAGTAATTTTTGCATAATAATTTCCTCCGCTATATTTCAAGGCTAGGCATCTCTATCTTTCAAAATCTTCAGTGTAAACCCAACTATATTCAATAGATGGACATCAAGGTACAATTGAGCTATCCAATTATATTAGATCGCATTTCGTGTGGAAGACTAAGTATCATTGATTCAGAATCGTAGACAAATCCCAGAAATTTACATTCTTGACCAGAATTTAAATTGCTTTTTTTCAAATTTATTAATAAACCCAGACTTTCTAAAACTTTTTACTTCACTTTATTATTACCAAAGCATTCTTGTGGGAAATCTCCCAATAAAAGAAAGTCATTCAGGTGAACAGCCGAACAATAACCTAAACCTCTCAAATGAGAAAGCACAGGTTTAATGATTTCAATAAAAACGTCACGAGCTGTACAATCTGTACATGAACCAAAAGGTGAACATGTAAACCAATACAAATTTTCATTAAATTAAAACCTTAAGAATTTTCTATGCAATTCAGTAATCGATACCAAGTAATACGCATCTTGTAAATCTAGTATTGGCATAAAGCAATTAAAATCTATAAGGTTGATTGCAGTTGTATAATCTTCACGCTTAAAATTTTCTGGTTTAAATAAAGAAATAAACTGGTCAACTAAGGGGGTACAAACTTCAATAGCCCTTCTGGACGTAAGTTGATAAATTAATATATTATTGTTATTTTGGTCGAAACCCGACTAATTTGACTTACGCACAGATGCAAACTTGTAAGAAATTTAAAAAAAAGAGGTATCTCATAACCCTCGATCCAAGATAAAATCCTGGAGTCTGAGGCCAGGGTCTCCCTATTATAAAAAAATGAACATGATCGTCCAGCAATTTTACTCACAAAATCATTTATCTCCTCGTGGAGTCCCTCGTATGTTCCTTCGTCGTTCCACTCGAGGAGTCACTCCAGGATTGGGTTTTGGAATGAGGATCCTGTTTCAGGTCATTTCTGGGATGACCCGCAGATGCTTTCTCCTGCCCGCCCAGCACCCTGACTTCAAATTTTCTCCTAAATCCTTGCCGAATAATAATTTGTCAGTCGGTGTTAATTTTAAAGCATCCCTCGAAGTTGTATTTATGTGAGACAAAATAAGGCTCCTTCTAACTTAAGATTCATTATTTTGAAGATCAGCGAGTAAATGACAAGAGTCGCTCAGAGCTTCTATTAGAGGAATTTCAGTAATTCAATCACACTGTATTAGGGTTGAAATTGTTTTTCCCACTGCAGATATGCAGGCTGTGCTGGTTGGTGGATATTTTATAACGAGCTCCGTTCTCTCCTCTCATGTAAACCTACTTTAAGCATATCTAATTGACGGACTGAAAATTCTTCGTACATTGCAAGGGCTTCAACCCGTTCTTCCAAATAACGTTTTCCATTCACGTTTATGATTTCCTCATCAAGCGTTTTCTCGGATGTGTCATCCTTCTGAGAAGTCGACTGGACTTCTGGAGGTTGTTGGGAATCACTGTCTAATCCAAGGGTCCAACAGTGAGAATCCAGAGAACTTGAAGTCGTTAGCGTTTCATGTAGAGGAAGTGCATGAGCAACAACACCTAGCAAGTCTGCTCTTCAATTATCATCCCTCGAAATAGATTAGGAATATGACCTTGATCGTCCAATAGTTTAGAGTAAAAAAAATTTTAATATTGTAATCAGGTGAGGGCCAGATTTGGCTAACCAGGTAAGCGCCTGAAAGATCGGCAGGTAGGCGATGAAGCTAAACGCTTGTAATATACCTGAAGAACTTGAACAAGAGGACGAACAAGAAGATGAAGGCGGAGAACTCCGGCGACGGCGATGTTTTCGGACGTGCGAATTTTCTTTCCAAGGCTTCAAGCCTTTTTCCCAGCTTCCGTGAATAATTATTTTCCTCTGACTACCTTCGTTTTCGTGTTCTCAGCTCGGAACGATGTGACAATTTTCAGCACAAAAAAGAGAATGAAAGTGTAGATGAGAATTATTAAATGAATCTACAAAATGTGAAAAACTAAATGAAAACCCGGAGAAAGAATTAAAAAATGATACATTCGAACTGTTAAATTCTTGGCGAATCGAGGGCTATTTCGATGAAGATATATTACGTAAATATATTTTAGTTCATGATACTAACATTCCTAATATATATGGTTTACCTAAAGTTCACAAATCTAATTGTCCACTCCGACCTGTAGTTTCATAAATGAATTCACCGTCATATAAAATGGCTAATATTTGTAATAACATTCTTTGAAAAGCTCTAATAGTACCGAAATCTCAAGTGAAAAATTCTTTTGAATATGAAAATATAATAATTAAGGAAACAACGCCACCTAATGATACCATGGTATTTTGAGTATAAGGATTAACAAAACAAACAAACAAACTACAGAGACTTACCTCTTGATAAATTTGAAGAAGGAATACAATTTTTAATGAAATAAAAAGTATTTAAATTGAATAAAAGTTGTTATAGACAAATAATTGGAACACCTGTGGGTTCCTTCGTCTTATCTGATTTAGTTATGCAATCTTTATAATCCAATGTCATACAAAATTCATATTTTTCTTTACACACGTATTTTAGATATGTAGACTATACTTTTATTATTTTACCGAAAGATAAACTATTTTATGTTATAAATCAATTCAATTCTTATCATCGTAGACTTAAATTTACACATGAAATTGAAAGCAATAATCGTGTTCCTTTTTTAAATGTTAAAGTCATAAAAACTGACTCAGGTGATATAATTACAAATTGGTATCGTAAAGATACTTATTCTGATAGATAATGCAAAATTTTCTCTAACCATCCAATGCGACACAAAATTTCTAAAGCTTAGAATCTTATCGATACAGCTCTTAAATTATTACATGAATCATTCCACAAATCACATATTGAATTTATCAAAAAAACTCTTTATTTGAATAATTGTCCAATAGAATTTATTCAAACACATATTAACAATAAAATTAAAACAATTAAGGATTCTTTATCTAACCAAACTAATATAAATACAATGAGGAATTTAATATTCGCTGATGAATAACTCTACCGATCACCCCAGGTGAAGAGCCTCACAAAGTCATCGTAAAGTTTCCCATTCGGGACCATTAGTATCCAAGGTCTTTTGTTGCAGATACCATTCATTTTACTGACACTCCTTAATGCATTTCTTAGAAACTATCTGTCGTCACAATTTTCTGTCTTAGCACACTTCTGCAGCTTCCTTCAGAACCATTCATTTTTTCATGGAAGCTCTTGTGTTTCTATGGCTTCTTATGTTTCTTTGAATTAGGCTCTCATTCACACACTCTAACCATTCTTTGGGCCGTCTGCCTCTGGACATGCTCATATTCACTTTATCTTGATACACTTGCTTCGCCAGTCGTTCATCTTTCATTCTTTCAACATGCCCAAACCGTCTTAACGAATTTCTGTCACACTACTCACTTTGTCTATTAGTGTTTTACCGCATACCATACGCAAGAATTGTATTCTAATCGCGATAATTTTACTCTTATACTGTTCTTGTCAGGTCCAGGTCTCGCTACCGTACAGCACAGTCTGTGTGAGCATAGAATCATATATTTCCCTTTTAGCTTTAGCTGATATATTTTTACTTCTGATAATACCAACAACCTTTTTACCCTCGTTTATACGCCTATCTAACCCTCCATCTATCTTTCCGACATTCATGAATAGCCTACCAATTTATACGTACTTATCAATGTGTTATATCCTCTTATCGGTTAGAAGAATGTTGCATAACGTTTACCTACCCTTTCCTTCAAACACTAATATTTTTGTTTTATTTACGGTTATTATGAGGCTCATGTTCTTTAGGCTTGTATTCAGTTTGCTCAACATTCTTTGCAAGTATTCGATTGACTTTGTTATAATAATCTTATCACCTGCGAACGATAACCCACGTACCCTCACTGACCCGAGATCTACACCTTCTTCCTCACTGTCCCGAGACCTACACCTTCTTCCTCGAAGAGGACCATTCTTAGACTCCTTGAAAGAGTCTCAAAGCGTCTACTACCCCAGCTGTAATATATAGCCTTTCACCCTTGCTATTTTTCATGCTGACTAACTCTGTACTTTAACCTCCCTTCATAATGATCAAAGCCAATTCATAGAAGAGTTTCTTGCTTCCTTCAAAATCGTTTTTCATTTTCTTCCCTCCCAAGTTGCCTCATCTATGCGTTCGTATATTCTAATCTGAAAATCTATTCGCACTTGTCTCGTTTTTTTGTTTCTCTCTCTTCTTCATCCCTGACTTAAGTAATGATCAATTTTAAATTCAGGCTAGAAGTAGTACTAGTATTGCATAGGATAAATAAATTATGATGAAATAAAATATAAAATTAGGAGCTACCAATGAATTATTTCTCAAGTGGCAACACTGATTTTATAATTTGATAATTTGTTCTAAAGACGAGCATCTTTCACAATAAATTAACGTTGAAGTTTACACGTTCGGTCCAAGATCGCAATTGGATTAAAAATGTTGAGGCAAGGGTGGAACAATCAGGAAAATACAATGGAATATTACTATATGTCAATTAATTTTATTCGAAGCAAAATAGATCAATTTTCAACAACAAGAAAATCATCTTTAACGAGAAAATTTAACTTTTTAACAAAGTTGTTTAACTTTCAACCAATCAGTTTAATTATCCATAGAAAACAAGAATTTTCAACAAAATAGTTCAATTCTCAATTAAGTCGAGTAATTTTAAAAGAAACAGCTTTATGCTTAAACACAAAGTTTAATTTTACACTAAAAACAAAAAATTTCCAATCAGGAATGGAACTGTTAAATGTGCAATAAAGCAATTTATTTTCAATGAAATAAAAGACGATTTTGCAAGAAAATAGTTGAATCTTCAACCAAATAGTATAATTTTCAACCAAAAGTTACAAGTTCTTAACCAAAAATATAATAGGAGACTCTTTACATTAAAAAAAAATTAATTAATGATGTGGAGAATTGTGGTTTACACGTTGTCTAAACAAAGCACTTCAAAATTCCTCCTGATTGGGCGCTTGTCGCCTAATGGAGTTTCCCTCACTAACTCTGTGCTCAGTTCGAAAACCGCACCGCTTCTCATGTTTATACCGGCCCGCTTTTTCGATTCTTGATCAAATATTCCACAAAGAAATCTATTATTTTTCAATAATGCAATGACGTCACCAGTGGATGTTGTTAATACTTTTTGTTCTTCAGCTGGCATGGGTCTAAAGTCAAATGGTCCGCTTCCCTTCAATCCAATTGGTTTATTGTCAGGAAACGTGTATCTGTGAATTTCGAATCGACGGTGTGGATTGGTGTTAGGAATGAGCCGAATAAGTTCCATTTGATGGAGTTCATATCCAAGTATGAGTAAAGAACGATGCCTGGTAGGAGGAGACATGGTGCATGAATAACTGGCAGTAGGAGACCTAGACCTGACGCGAAGAGGAGCCTCGACAGGAGAAGGAGCCCTGACAGGGGGATCAGGGGATGCGAGGCAAGGAACACCAAAAAGGGGGTCGCCGTTAGGTAAACAGTCGAACTGTGAACCTAACTCTGCAAAAAGAAACAGAGTATTATTTTTTACTTATAGCAGAGAATCGTATGTTGGTATATCATAAACCTCTTGAAATCATATTGTGAGGCAAGCAGTTATGGGTGAGGTCCATAAACTACGTCATCAATTTTGGACTATTTATTGACCAGCCTCGTTTTTTCGTGGCTAACCGTGGTTTATTTACCCCTTTCCCCGAAAGTGACATACTGTTGAAAAAGCACGGATTGTCCTGGCAAATTCTTGGTTATCCTTAACAATTTGTCTGTCGTAGAAATTTGCAAATGTTTCCGAATTTTTTGTCCAGTCTGCCATTTTCCTAATTAGGGCTCAACCAACTCCTAGTCGCTAAGCAGACGAGGTGGCTGCATGCCGCGTACTGTCAGCTGAGAATATCTTTGTATCAGTTTCACTATTTATCATAATTTATTTAACCCAACGACTTAGGGTCTTCGAAGAAACTGCGTGAAGAGGCTTGCGAAAAGAAGTGATTATAAGAGAGTGATTATAAGTGTTTTATAAGAAGAAGCGCTTAAAGAACCATTCATGACAATAATAGAAGATTCTGGAATTCCTTTTCTGAAAATTGCCTGCCGGAAAACCATCTGGCTACTAGGGTAAGGCTTTTCGAAAGAGGATGAGGGTTCCTGTCACAACAAATTATAAGATTGATTTCTGGGTTAAATTTAATTTGAGTACCAAGGCTGAGCAGGACAATCAGGCACTACCAGAATACCTTTCGACTGATCCCTTTTAATTTTTCTTGGAGTTTTTAGAATAATACTAAACGGTGGAAAAGCATAAGAGAAAAATATTTTCTAATTAACAACAAATGTGTCAACTGCCTCAGACCAAGGATCTTTTTTCTAGGATACATAGCGAATACACTTCGTATTTGTACGATTTGCGAATTAGTCAATTTCGAATGTCTAAAATTTGTTGACCATATCATTAAAAGTAAAAGAGGCTTATTCCAATTCGATTCCCTTTTTCAACTTTCTTGGTTGAAAATCCTACTCAAAATTATCCGTCGAACTTATATATGAAGTAAAAATCCAGATGTTACTACTTTCACACCGTGCACAAATTTCGTTCGTAATTTTATTCAGATCCTCAAACTGTACACCCCACATCCTATTAATGTATGACACTGCTGTCGTATTATCAGTTCTTAAGAGGATATTGCCATTATGGAAGTCTGTAGCCAAGCACTGAAGGCCAAAAAATGTTGCCTTTAATTCTAAAAAATTAGTTTAGTATTCGCGTTTCTTTTCTGACATACGACGCTTTCAATTTGGTAGTAATTCTGCAAAAAATTGAATAGTACATTGGCGTGTAATGTTAGAAAACTTAATTTGTTTTACAATGTTAGATCGCATTTCCTGTGGAAGGCTAAGTATCATGGATTTAGAATTGTAGATAAATTCTAGGAATTAACATGCATGGCCAGGATTTAAATTGCTCTTTTTCAAATTTATCATTCAACCCAGACTTTCTAAAAATTCTCAATTTACTTCAATATTATCAAAGCATTCTTGCGGGAAAGCTCCAGTTCCATGATTTTAGTAAAAACGGAAGGAGCTGTACAATCTGTACATAAACCAAAAGGTAAATATGTAAACTTGTAAAAAGTCCCATCAAATTCAAATCTCAATAATTGTATATGCAATTCAGCAATCGGTACTAAGTAATACGCATTAAGTAAATCTAGTATTGTCATAAAGCAATTACAATCTGTAAGGTTGATTGCAGTTCTATAATCTTTGAGATTAAAATTTTTTGGTCTAATAAACTTATTTAGATTTTCATGATTCAAAATAAATCCAAAGGAACCATCTGGTTTCGAAACAATGAAAAATGAAGAAATAAACTGATGAAGTAAGGGTGTACAAACTTCAAACGCGCATTTTGACGTGAGTTAATAAATTAATATATTAATGTTGTTTTTGTCGCAATTCGAACAATTGGACTTACGCACAAATGCAAACTGGTAAGGAATTGAAGAAAGTGGTATCTCATAACGCTCGATCCAAGATAAAATCCTAAAGTCTGAGGTTAGGGTCTCCCAATCATGAAAAAATTAACGTAATCATCCAGAAATTTTACGTAAAGAATCATTCATCTCCTCGTTTAGTCCCTCGTAGGTTCCTTCGTCGTTCCACTCGAGGAGTCCCTCCTGGATTAGGTCTTGGAATCAGAATCCTGTTTCCCGTAATTCCTGGGATGACCCGCAGACGCCTCCTTCTGCCCGCCCAGCATTGTTGGGTAAGATTGCTTTTGTCGGCGGGCGGGCCTTTGAAGTTTTTTGTACTTCCCGGATGCTGGTTCTTTGTTCATTTTATAGTCTTAGAAGTGTTCTCCAAAACCGTGACTGACTTCAAAGTTTCTGCTAAATCCTTGCTGTATAAAAATTCGTCAGTCGGTGTTAATTTTAAAGCATCCCTCGAAGTTGTATTTATGTGAGACAAAATAAGGATCCTTCTAACTTGAGATTCATCATTTTGAAGATCAGCGAGTAAATGACAAGAGTCGCTCAGAGCTTATATCAGAGGAATTTCAGTAATTGAATCACACTGTACTAGGGTTGAAATTGTTTTTCCCACTGCAGATATGAAGACTGTGCTAGTTGGTGGATATTTTTTAACGTGCTCCGTTCTCTTCTCCTTAGATAAACCTACTTTCAGCATATCCAACCAACGGACGGAAAAATTCTTCGTACATTGCTGGGGCTAAAACTTGTTTTTCCTAACAACGTTTTCTAATCACGTTTAGGATCTCGTCATCAAGCGTTTTCTTGGATGTGTCATCCTTCTGAGAAGTCGACTGGACTTCTGGAGTTTGTTAGGAATCATTGTTTAATCTAAAAGGAGGTATCTGAGCAACAATATCTAGCAAGTCTGCTCTCATTCGAAGAGCCCTATATGAGCCCTAAATTATTGTATGAGATGAATTTTTCGTCAAGTTATTTTTAGTACGTTTTGCGGAACTGATTAGCCAGCCTAACGTTAAGCTAGCGCAAATACTATAAAAAAAATGGAGCCTCTAAAAAAAATTTCGCGTAGTTTAGCCCAAAATTTGAATTTTTCGCAGTACTTTTAAAAAATTGAACTAAAACGTTAAGACCAATCAAGAAATGGTTATTAGACATTTTGTAGAAGTTTTCAAAAACTATAATTTCTCTTGAAAAATGGTAATGAGGAATTTGGTATTAATTTTCAGAAGGTCTAATTCCTCTTTGAGACTTTCAGTTTTAGATTTTTTCATTAGACTGAAGCGACCTAAGACGTAGAAAATGTGAATTTCGTCGCGTAAAGTTAAAGATTCTTATACCATATGTAGACGTGTACACGTAGCACGTACACTGTTCTTCATTCGCCAAATGTCGCTCTCACGTGAAATCAAAGTTCTTTCTGCTTTTAAAATGCAAATAAATTCCGTATTAATAGGGGATAATTATGGATTGCATGTCTCATAACACAGACCTTATGGTTTTCCGGAATAGGATGTAGGTTAAATATCATAAATAATGATTTTCTTATAGTTTAGAACAGTATACTTAAAATTATTGATATATTATTTTATTTACCAACAGAATTAAGGATAATCCAGGAGGATAAGACGAGAGTACGAAAAATCCTCATCTTTTCGAAATATAGAAAAAAACTGGGTAATTTTTTAATAAAGAATTGAATTAACAATGTGGCTAAGGAATATTCTGGTGCTTTATTGGATTATATAATACATATGTCCTCAATGCTTTATCTTACAGATTGGAGGCGACAAGGTTGTTATTTAGGGGTATTTATATTTCATTAGCGTCAGATTCAAGGAAAAAAATTCAACCACTAAATTAGTTAGGTAGAATTAGTAATAGCGTACTAAAGGATAAATAATATAAGACAAAATAAGATAAAATAAAATATAAAGCTGGTAGTCTAGAATCTTAGAAGTGGTATTCAGAAAGAAAAAAATGCATAGGGAATTATCTAAATTCAGGTGATGTGATACTAATGGTCTGGACAAGGAAGGAAGTTTTTTGTCTGCCAAATCAAGTTACTACTTAGCTACATTAAAAAATCCAGCCTTTTCTATGTATTGCGTAATGTGTTCACTCTTAGGTATATTGAAAATGAATTTTCAAGGTCATTTTGAGGTATGACCTTGGTTAATTTTTTCACTAATTATTTTCCTTCAAACACTATAATTTTTGTTTATTCACTTTATTCAGTATTCAGTTTGCTCAATATTCTTTGCAAGTTTTCGACTGACTTTGTTGTAATAATCTTATCATCTGCAGACGATAACTCACGTACCCTCACTGTCCCTAGACCCACACCTTCTTCCTCGAAGAGGACCATTCTTAGACACTTGTCCATGAATATAATAAATAGCTATGAGGATATAACGCATCCTTGCCTAACACCTTGCATAATGTCGAACAAGTCACTCAGTTTTCAAATTACGCTTACACTCGTGTTGCCCTATAGCCTCACCTCCTAATAATTCCCTAAAAGAGTCTAGAAGAGTCTAGTATCCCAGCTGTATCATATAGAATTTCACCCTTGCTATTTCTCGTGCTGACTAACTCTGAACTTTTACCTCCCTTCATAATGATCAAAGCCAATTCATAAAACAGTTTCTTGCTTCCTTCCAAATTGTTTTTCATTTTCTTCCCTCCTTCTGTATTGATTTTATCTTAACATTCCTTAACTAGTAGTTTTAATTTACGCTTTTTGTGTCTGGAATTATTTTCAACTGCTTTTCATCATTACACCACGCATCACCATAAATTCTTCCTACGACCGCAGTACCAGATACTGCAGTTGCGCTCCTAACAATAACATCACGGAACATAGTCGATGCGCCCTCTGTATCTTTATTGTCCATTAGCGCCTTCCAATTTGCCTCATCTATGCGTTCGTATATCCTAATCTGAAAATCTATTCGCACTTTCGATTTCTGTAAATTCTTAATCTTGATTCGCGCTTGTCTCGTTTTTTTTTGTTCTCCTTCTTCTCCATCTCTGACTTAAGTTGATTTTGGAGGCTAGAAGGTAATGATCAGTATTGAATTCAGAACCCCTCATGACCCATGTATGTTTTACTAACTTTCTTAGTCTTCCATCCGCAACAAAGAATTCACTTATACTGTGGCGATCTTCTCTAAACCAGGTGTACATGTGGATAACTTTATGTGAAAATAAAATATTTGTATAAACTATAACAATCTCGAAGATACAAATCCTTCATCCCAGAGATTCTACCTTGCTCTTTCATTCACTATCTACTTCTGATCATATTTCAATTCCGCCATTTAACTCCCCATTTTATAATTCCTAAAAGTTCCTAGAGCTAATTAGCCCTCTAAGGAACAGAGTATGAGTATCGTATGGGATAAATAGAATAATATATAATATGATATAAAGCTAGTAGTCTGGAATCATAGAGGCGGTATTGAATAAGAAACAAACGATGAAGGGAATTATCTTAATTCAAATTAGGAGCTACCAATGGGTTATTTCTAAAGTGGGAGTATTGATTTGAAAATTTTGCAATTTGTTCCAAAGACGAGTAACTCTCAGAATGAATGAACGTTAAGGATTGCATGTTCGTTGTGAAGAGATTCTTCCAAGATCACAATTAGAGACAAATATTTAAAGCAACAAAATAGTCAAACTAATGTATAGAATTCCTAAAAATAAAATCTAGAATCCAGCAACCAAATTTGGACAACCTCCATAAAATGCGAAGGCAATCAATCAAATCCCCTTCCTTCTCCTTCCTTATTTCTCTCATCTTTTTTATTTTTATTATTATTAAATCACAACACAAAAACACTTATAATATTTGCCAACGTTTTCGTGCTCATAAAGAACCCTCATCAAGGTAAGAAATATTAGAGCAGCTAGGTAGATATAATACAGATATTCGCTGATCTAATATTGGAAGTTTGTGTATACTTGATTCAAAATCTGTTACCATTTCCATCATTTGTTTCGACTTACTCAAAGACCTAAAAGACGAATTTCTTTGAAGCCTGTGGAATCTGCGAGAAGAAAGTTCATTTCAAAGCCAAAAAGATTACTTTTTTACGATAAAAGATTGATTCTTCACCAAAAGACAGATATTTGAATTTCTAAGTAAAAATGATATTCTTAAACCAAAAATAGAATCGTCAAATTTTCAGTTGGAACAATACAAAATAGAACATTTGAATTGTTGAATTTTTAAACCAATAGGTTAAATTCTCTAGAAAACAGGTGAATTTTCAACCCGAAAATATGAATTTGCTACGAGAAAGTAAATTTTCAAGAAAACGGTTACATTTTTGAGCCAAATAGTTGGATTTTAAACTAAGAAAAATTAATTTTTAATCAAAACTAGATGTGAATTCGATCTCGGGTGTTTCCAATTTGTTTGTATTTACAATTTCATGGTGCTCATGTGATGAGCACTTTGCTTCCTTATTATGATTAATTAGTAAATATATTTGCTTTCTCAGAGAGAAAGTCAACAAAAAATCTAAATATGTCAATCGCAATGTTTCGAATGAAGGAGCCTGTTTCATTATTATATGAACGTTGGATTATGTTAATGGAAAAAGGTTTTCTGCAAAAAGCACATTTTTAAGATAATTTATTGCAAATAAGACCTTCACATTTCATTAATTTATGTGCAAGCTGTGGACAGAATCTCAGAGCCAGTGATAAACACTATGTAGTTTAAGAAAATGCGTAGAAGCAAAGAAGTACTAAAAGTCAGACTAGAAAATGGACCTCTAAATTCAATGGTGCACCCTTGATCAGCTAATTTGATGAAAACCGACGTACATCACAAATTTCAACAAGAAAAGGATGTAATAAGCAAATACACTCTTAGGTTTGACACTCTAATGAGAGAAACAGTAATGAGCATGAAACAGAAACTCCAAATGTTTCCATTGGAGAAAGACTCGCAGAATTTGAGTAGATCTTCAGGAACCTAAACACAAATAGAGCTCTAAATGTAATGAAAGATCCTTCTGATAAAATGAGAGCATCCTCTAATGTGTTGACAAAAGTTACGTTGAAGCCTTGTTGAAGGGCTGCTTACTGTATTTTAATAAATGTCCTCGAAAAGGGCAATGAATATAATGACATGGAATGCAAATTCATAAATACAATCTTGATATCATTGGTCTATGTGGAACTCAAATAGATAGTATATAAATTGAAAATTAAAGGTTATTGTGTTCATAGAAAATATAGAGATTGTTAGGAGGGGGAGTTAGTTTTATCATGTTCACCACCTAATAAAAAGCTAAATGCATGTGATTTTGATTAAATAATACATTCAGAAATATAGCATGGAACTGTCCCACTAACAATAAAAATGTTGAGAAACTACTGCAGTTGTGCCCTAATAAGGTATATCTACATCCGCGTCAACTCATCCTACTCACTATCCAAAAATAGAAAGATTTAGTGCACTAGACATATTTTTACTGAAGAATATAGATAGATATATTAATCCAATAATTATGCAAAGTTTCAATTAAGGTCATGATTCTGTATTCATGAAAATTGATGCTAATTTATTTAAAAAGAAACCTAAATCATTTTTTCACTTTAAAAATGCTGATTAGAATCAATTCAAAGAATATTTTTATAATCATTTACAGATTAACTATCATATAGAAATTGTGGTACAAATTGAGGAAAATATCAGTAGATTGATACTCTAATTGTCATTGGATGAATTAATCACAGTAAAAATGTATGACTAGAATGATTCACAATTGAAACAGGCTATTTGTAACGCAAAAATTACACAATTGTGTATTATTTGGAACACTTAAAAACAAAACTTTTGTACATTCATTATATCACAAAGCTTCCTCTATGATGATGTAGAAAGACGAACTTTCAACAGAATAGTTAAATTCTCAATCAAACCATGTAAACTTAAACGAGATAGCGGAATTTAAAACTAATAGAGATCAATATTCTACTAGAAATAGAATAGCTGAACGTGTGGTTGAAGCAATTAATGTATTGAGAAAAACAAACGATATTTCAACAAAACAGTTTAATCTTTAATCAAATAGTATAATTTTTTACTAAAAGAGATGAATTTGAAACAAAAATATAAAAGTATTCCCTTAAGATCTTTCGAAATAATTAATGGTGTAGAGAATTGTGGTTTACACGTTCTTTGAAGGTAGCACTTGGAAATTCCTTCGGATTGGGCGTCCGTGGCCTAATGGAGTTTCCTGGACTAACTCTGGGCTCAATTCAAACACCGCGCCGCTTCTCATGTTCATACCCGCCCGCTTCTTTGACTCTCGATGATATATTCCACGAAGAAATGTATTACTTTCCATTATTGCAACGACGTCACCAGCGCATGTTGTTAATACTTTTTGTTCTTCCGTTGGCATGGGCCTAAAGTCAAATGATCCTCTTCCTTTAACTCCAATTGGTTTACCGACAGGAAAAATGTATCTGTGAATTTCAAATCGACGATGCTGATTGGTATTAGGAATGAGTCGAATAAGTCCTATTTGATGAAGTTCATATCCAAATACGAGCAAAGAATGATGCCTAGAAGGAGGAGACCTGGCACGTGGACAACTGGCAGGAGGAGACTTGGACCTGGCACAAAGAGGAGGCTCAACAGGAGAAGCAGACCTGATAGAAGAATCCGAGGTTGCGCAGTGAGGAAAACCGGGAAGAGGGTCGCCGTTAGGTAAACAGTCGAACTGTGAACGTAACTCTGCTACAAGAAAGAAAGTATTAATTTTTTCTCAAAGAAGACAATCGTATGTTAGTTTATCATGAACTCCTTCTTGCAATATTGTGAAGCAAGCAGTGATGAGTAAGGTTCATAAACTATGTTACCAATTTTGGGCTATTTTTGACCACCCCCATCACCCCTGGTTGATGACCATACTTTTTCATTGCCCTTTCTTACGGATAAAGACAGATTTTACGTGTATTTTGACAGAACAGTCGAAATATTTTGCATTTAAAAAAAATAGTAGAATTTTTAACAGAAAGGGATTTTTATTCAAGAAAGATGATTCAAGAAAAATAGTTAAATTGTGAACAAAATGACAGAATGATGAATTATCGATCCAAAATGACAAATTTTTAACAAAGCCGTCGGATTTCCAACAAAATTGTTGTATTTTTTAAAAGGGTTTTTAGAGGTTTCTTTTAGCAATGTTAATACAATTTTCTCAAAGTAGACTACAGAGGATCTATTTTTTGAAAACTGGAGGAGACATGGCCGCTGTCGCAAAACACGTTTTCTTATTTTTTTTTTTTTGCGGTGAGCATGATAAGCGATCAAAGTTTATATTTTGGGCCCAAAACCCGAATTTTTGGAATCTCAAAATCCAATTTTTTTGTGCAAAATCATCGCCATTTCTTTCTCAATCAAAATATTCCAAAAGCCTTCGTTCGCGAACTGCTTATATGTATAAACTAATGAAAACTTGTTGGATTTTTTAATTTGAGATGATCCGTTGCAGAGTTTTCATGCTCACCACGAATAAAAATAAGAAAATGTGTTTCGCGGCAGTGGCCATATTCCCCATAGTTTTCAAACATTTTTGTTTAAAATGTAACCACAAATATATAGTAATGGATGCGTAATATATATACGACCCCTATCAGACATTTGTAGCATAAAGTATCGTATGCACATATTTTTGTTACGACAGAAAAAAAGTTGAATTGAATAGTCAAAAAATTGCATTTTAAGGCCATGTGACGAGTAGGTCACGTGACCCACTCGTCACATGGCCTTAAGGAATAATTTCAAAAAAGTTTATTTCTATGTAACACAAAATTGTTCTTTCAACAGAATTTACTTAGTGCCCATATATTTTATACATATTTTCTAAAAGATAGGAATTTTTTTAATCAAGCGTGAGTTCAGCGTGGAATACACCAGCTTGTCAATTTCTCCGACTCTCTAAAAAAAAAAGATATCTAATACTGAATCTGTCCGCACTTCTTTCGGATCAGGTTTTTTCCCCCTGTGACAGTTGTTTCGGATGGGAAGGGCACATTTTTGCATGCCTAACTTAAAAAAATCAAATGCCCAACTTACACTTCGACGTATAGAGCTAGTAATCTACACTGTGCGCATGCACATATGGTATATGTCTAAATTTCAACGCGCAGATTTTAAAGTGTCCCATCTGTGCACATACAAAGTCAGGAGTGTTCCATATGTGTACCACATTTGTTCCACTTGTTGATCGTTTCAGGTTAAATGTGCAAAATATAAATTTCGAGGTGTACAGATATGAGTGTACCATATGTGCACGTGCACGTTCTTGATTCTCTCGGAATAGACTGCAGATTGAATCTCACAAATACTGATTTTCGTATCGGTCAAAAAGGAATTCTTAAAATTATATGTATATTATATTATTGTATTTACCAATAGAATTGAGGATAACGACCAAATATAAGACAAGAGTATGAAAATTCCTCATATTTTCTAAATTTAAGAAAAACTGATTATTGTGTTAATAAAGAATTGCGCTAACAATCTAACTATGGAATCTTTCGGTGCTTCATTGTATTATATAATGTATATCTCCTTGAGTCGTTATCTTATTATTAGGCATGTCAGTGTTCTCATTCTGAGATATTTACATTTCATAGGAGTAATTTAAATTTCGTGTGCTAATTATTTATTATCAGGCACTCATCAAGCCTTATTATTTATTATCAGGCAGAGATCCAAAACTGACTCGACGAAAGGGATGATAAGTCCATTAATCTGTAATGGAGGTGAGGTGGCTAGTTTCCCAGAAGAAGGTGATGTTAAAGGCCCTGTGATGATTAACTTTGTATTATTAGCATTAAGAGATAATCCATTGTCCAAAGCCCAGCGGTACACGCAATCAATATACATTATAATCATAATTATAATTATCATAATCTTTGTTATCATAATATAATAATTATAATTATAATCAATATACATCACCGAACTCAGCAATCGAACTGAAGAAGAAATAGATCCCGAAATATATAATACAAGAAATTCAATATCAAACACTTCAATTCATGAGATCGTCGGGACTCCCAGAATTTGGGAAAGAAACAAAATTTAAAATGCTGAAGTTTGATTATTTTTAACAGTGTAACCTGCAAATCAGAAAGAAGGTAGAAAATGTTGGAGTCTGGTTTGCCAGATGAGTGGTTTATATTATACAAATCATGGCCTTTTTAGGACTTTTTGATAGGTTGCAGGGATTAATTTCATGGTTTTCACTGAATTTTATAATAAATTTAGAATATTTTTCTAATCAATTTATAGTGATTTGAATTTGAAATTGTTATTCTTTTTGATTTAGAGGGAATTTTCAATTGATTTTATTGCTTTGAGGGAAGTTTCAAGGTTTTTTTTTCGACTTATAAAAATCATGGTATTTTTAGGACTTTTTGACAGGTTCCAGGGATTAATTTCATGGTTTTCACTGAATTCTATGATGATGTTCGTATATTTTTCTAATTAATTTATAGTGATTTGAATTTGAAATTGTTATTCTTTTTGAATTAGAGGAAATTCTCGATGGATTTGAATGTTTTAACGGAAGCTTCAAAGCTTTTTCTTCTTATAAAAATCATGGAATTTTTAGGACTTTTTGACAAGTTCCAGGGATTATTTTAATGGTTTTCACTGAATTTTATAATAATGTTCGAATATTTTTCTAATCAATTTATAGTGTTTTGAATTTGAAATTGTTATTATTTTTGAATCAGAGGGAATTCTCGATTGATATTAATGCTTTGAGGGAAGTTTCAAAGCTTTTTTTTTCTTATAAAAATCATGGAATTTTTAGGACTTTTTGACAAGTTCCAGGGATTAATTTAATGGTTTTCATTGAATTTTATAATAATGTTTGAATATTTTTCTATTCAATTTATAGTGATTTGAATTCAAAATTGTTATTCATTCTGCATTAGAGGGAATTCTGGACTGATTTTAATGCTTTGAGGAAAGTTTCAAAGCTTTTCTTTCCTCTTTTAAAAATCATGGCATTTTTAGGAGTTTTTGACAGGTTGCAGAGATTCATTTCATGGTTTTCACTGAATTCTATAATGATGTTCGAATATTTTTCTAATCAGTTTATAGAGTTTTGAATTTGAAATAGTTATTCTTTTTGAATCAGAGGGAATTCTCGATTGATTTTAATGCTTTGAGGGAAGTTTCAATGCTTTTTTTTCGTCTTATAAAAATCATGGCATTTTTAGGACTTTTCAACAGGTTCCAGGGATTAATTTATTGGTTTTCACTGCATTTCATAATAATTTTTGAATATTTTTCTAATAAATTTATAGTGATTTGAATTTGAAATTGTTATTCCTTTTGCATTAGAGGGAATTCTCGATTGATTTTAATGCTTTGAGGGAAGTTTCAAAGCTTTTTTTTTCGACTTATAAAAATCATGGCATTTTTAAGACTTTTTGACAGGTTCCCGGGATTGATTTAATGGTTTTCACTCAATTCTATAATGATGTCCGAATATTTTTCTAATTAATTTACTCAGAACAAGTAAAGACCTCCACAGTATTTCAGGCATTCCTTCTCTTTTTACATTTTCGAGAATATCTCAGAGAGGTCCACTTAAAGCAATGAATATTTTCAACAGTTAACTTGAAAAAAAGGCGTTATTGCAAACTGACTCTTGACACATCCCTACCTTTTATTCTCAAAATCAGTCGCGGGCGTGCTTGAGAAGAGGAAGGTCGGGTCACCCAGAATTTGGGAAAGAAATAACATTTAAAATGCTAAAGTTTGATTATTTGCAACAGTGTAACCTGAAAATCGAAAGAAAATAGAAAATGTTGGAGTCTACTTTGCCAGATCAGTAGCTTATACCAATTTACACTTGTGAATTGGTTTCAGTACATTGAATGGAATTAATTAATCAATTGATTAAGAAAGGGACTAATTTAATGGTTTTCACTGAATTTTATAACAATGTTCGAATATTTTTCTAATCAATTTATAGTGATTTGAATTTGAAATTGTTATAAACCCTTGGTACAGGGACCCTCTATCCGCAACCCGAGGACGCGTTCGGTGGCTTTGTCATAGGCCCTTCAGTTCTACTCGAAAGGAATAGAAACCAAAACCGAAGTACCGATATATATATATAAGAACCGATAGAAGAACCGATATATATATATATAATATAATAGGTTCGTTCCAATTGTCGAAATAATGAATCGTTGCCTTTTCTCATAATTTTTCCTGCTGGAAAGTTTGCTTCCCGTTCGAACAAGAATTTAATCGATATATTTAATTAATTTAACGAAAAAGGCAAAAAGCCGAGAAAAACAATCACACATGGCGCAGTGTATCCCGCAATTATTTTTCTATTGTTCTTTGAACAAGACAAAACGAGACGCATTTTCATTTCGCGGTGGCCAATTAATGGTCCTCCCTTCTCGTCCAATAAATTATGACTGCATGCCGAGATAACGCTTAGTATCAAACCTCATCAATAATGCTTGCCGATATGGAAGGATTCATGGTGTTCCACGCTATTTTGCTTCCATTAACTCTTTCAGCATAGTTCCATAAATCATGTTATTCTGATAGGATCAGAATAACGCCATTTTCACGTGTTGCGAGCGATCACCGAGTCCACAATTCTAGATTATTTTCACTCAACTCCATACTACATTTCCTTCTCTCACTTGCAACACAAATATTGCTACAAAAATATTTCTTCGCCAAATATTTAGATAAAGGCTATTTCATCGCCAAAAAGAAATAAATTCTATTCATTTCGGAAAAAGGTAAATCTATTCTTTTAATAAATTAAATTTAAATATAGGTTTTCACCTTCAAAAATGATAAAAAATGCCTTAGGAGCAATGCAAAAACTACGTCAAGCTATTTTGAACACTCTTCCACTCCTACCCTTCTTTGTTACAGATCATCACACAAAGCTTGAACGCCCCAGGGTGACGTCACAAATGCTACCTCCCCCCCCTTTAAGTCATAATTTTTTCTTCGATTTCATTTAATAAATGCCTATAATAAAACATAAAACACACAAACATAACATTTTAATAGACTTCAGACACCAAACTGCTGATACTGTGATTTTCAAGAAAATAGGGAAATAATAGGGGAACAAATTCTTTTAGATAAAATTAATGTATAAGAACCATATTGCAATCAACATGAAACGCTTAAAATTTCAAGTCAAAATATGTCGCATGTTCAACAAAATAGATGAATTTTCAACAGAAACAACAAAAAAGATTCATTTTCTACTAAAAGAGATGAACTTTCACCGAAAGAGTCAAGTTTTCAAGCTAAAAAATCGAATTTTTTAGAGAACGGTTGACTTTAAAAGCCTAAAAGATGAATTTTCAACCAAGATAGTTGAATTTTCAACAAATAACGAAATTGATTTTAGACCAAACGGTTGCATTTACAACCAAATAGTTGAACTTTTAAGCAATAGAGGCAAATTTCTAAAAAAATACTTGAATTTTCAATCCTCATAGATGAATTTTCAACGAAATAGTTGAATTTTAAAAGAAAAAAGAATTAATTTTAACCACAAGAACATGCATTTTTAACCTAATAGTCGAATCTTCAAGGCAAAAAGATGGATTTTTTACAAGACACTTGAATTTTCAATCAAGAACTTTGATACTAAAAAGATTAATTTATAACCAAATAGTTGAATTTTGAACCATATGACCAATTTTTTAAACGAAAAAGATTGAACTTCAACCGAAACTAAAATTTTGTAAACAAATTATTGAATTTCCAAGCCAAAAAGACGATTTTTTTAAAAGACAATTGAATGTTCAATCTAATATGAGGAATTTCCTATCCACAAAGACGAATGCTAAACAAAAGGATTGAATTTTCAACAAAACAAGACAATTGCTGAAAAATAGTTGCATTTATTATTCATTTTTGCATAAAAATTAGGAATTTCTAACTAAAAAAATTCATTTTTAACCAATAAGTTCAACTTTTAACCAAATAGGTGAATTTTCAAAAAAAAAAGTATTAGTTTTTAACGAAAAATATAATAGTTGATATTTCAACCAAGAAAAGATTTTAATTTTCAATCAAGAACGAGGAAAGATTTTTCAACCCGAAAATATGAATTTTCAACAAAAAAGTTAATTTTCAACCAAATTTGTAGCAGAAAAAATTTATTTTTAACAAAAAAAAAAACGAATTTTTAACAAAATAGTTGAAATTCTAAACAAATAGATGGATCTACAATTGATAAAATTAATTTTTAACAAAGTTGTTCATCTATCAACTAAGTAATTGAGTTCTTAACTAAAAATAGAATACTTAAATTTTCCGTTACAAACATTAATTTTCAACAAAATAGTTCAACCTTCAACCAAATAGTAGAATTTTCAACCGAAAGTGATACAGTCTGAACCAAAAATATATGATGGTTGGATTAGTTCAGTTTGCATTTACGGTGTGAAGTCTGTATTTAGATCCTTTACTTGTAAAGTAAAATCACTAATTTTCATTTTTTCAAGTATTTTAATAAAATTGTTACTTATATTTACATTTTAAATGTGTGATGTCACATATTGCGTCAACCCCCCTCCCCCTTATGTCAAAGTTGTCAAAAAAACCCGGTGCCCCCCCCCCCAACCTGGCAGTATCCTGTAATTTTCGAACAGACCCTTGTCTACAAATATTTATAATATACTCAACAAATATATTTTTGGAAATAAAATACTGTACAAATAAATGCTGACCTTACCAACAATAGTGACGTCTGGCTATAAATTGACTTTTCGACAAAAAAGGAAGCTATACATTATGTCTGACAAAAGCATGTTATTTTCTGCGTAAAATATTGAACAATCCCTTGATTAATATTAGATATATAGTATTTCTATTAGACAGAAAGAAGCACTTTTTGAAATTTAAATTTAGCTTCTATTAAAAAATGATGAATATCGTTTTTCTCAATCAAATTTTCGAATATCATTTCAAGAGAGACTGTAGGATGTTTTATAAAATGAAAATGCAATCACTGCGAATGTGCATAAGTAGAAATGATAGTTAAAAAATACAATGACCTTTTTTCCGATTCGATGCGAATGCACTGATCGAGAGATTAGACATTTGCCGCAAGCTGAAATTGGTTTTTATTGGACAATTATGTAAAATTAACGCAGATAGTACCCAATATCGTTTTTCATGCAGAAAATCAGCTCACAAACGATTTCTCAGTATAGTTCGAAATTCCAAAAGCCATTTTCGGTTCTATCAAGCCAATCACTGCTCGTATCTGTTAACTCTTATATCGAGTAGTTCGAGTATCTCCATCATATCAAATTAATCCGAAAGCTTCTGTATACGTGCCACTTGATTTTTTAATACATTATTACTTCTGCTGGAGCGACAGAATGACTCGCTGTCATTGCCACATTTCATCGTAGAGTTGTTCTGGAATTTTTACCATATTATGCAAGAATAATATTTGCGGGTATTTTAAATGTTTTGATAAGGATCAAGAATTTCTAAGAATTTTAATGATTCTAAAGGATTTAAAAAAATTCCATAGGGTTTTCAAGAATTTACTCAACTTTTGGAAAATATGTAACGCTTTTATAGGATCTATAAGATTTCAAGATATTTCAAAAAATTCTAAGGGATTTTATAAGATTTATGACGATTTCAATGATTTTAAAAACTTTCGAGGTATACTGGAACCTGGATTAAATATAATTCGGGCTTGGCCCGCAATTGGCCTTGAAGCTATTTTGAAGCCCTCAAAACGTAAACAATCAACGGCGTGTAATCCATTACGTAATATATGCGCGAAAGTACCCGCGCAATGCCCATTTGTCCCTACGCTGCTGGTGTTTCACGCTTGATTGAACAACCCATCTCGACCCCGAGGAGCTCCACTTTCAGCGCAAAACTGCCGCGGAAGTAATTCTAGGAATTAGTCAATCCGAGCTACCTAATTCCAGGTCACAGTGTATTTCAATAAAATTAACAGGATTTCATTAAATTTTTAGTGGATTTCAAAGAATTGAGGGATTTCGTAGAATTTCAAAAATTTGAAAATACTTTAATGTATTCCCAAAGATTTGAAAGAATCTTAAAGATTTTAGGCTATTTTAAAAGATTCCAACGATTTTAGATTATTTTCAAAAACTCCATGGAATTTTCAAAATCTTTAAAGAATGTAAAGGGTCTTCAAAAGATTTCTCAGGATTTGAAATATCGTAACTTATTTTTATTAGATGTTAATCATTTTAAGCGATTCCAAAGAACTTTTAGGATTTTAGGGTATTTTTAAAAATTCAAAGTAATTTTAAAAAGCTTAAAAAAAATTTCAAGGGCTTTCAAAATATTTTGAGGGATCTGAAATTTGTTAGGGTTTTTAAAATATTCCAAGGAATTTTTAATTGATTTCAGTAATTGAATGCAATTTAAATGAATTTGAAATATTTTACGGTATTTTAAAAGATTTCAAGGCAATTTGAAGAGTTTTAAAAGGTTGCAAGGGATGTTCAAGAATTTTATTCATTGCAAGGGATTCAAAAAATTCTTATGCGGCTGTAAAGAATTTCCTAAAATTTCGGAAGATACGGAACGATTTTACAGGACCTATAATTCACCATAACATTTAATGATTTTCATCGAATTCTTCTCATTTTCTTTACATTCCTCTAAAATCTACTATTTTACTGAAATCAATGGCATTTTTCCAGCTTTTTTTCAATTCAATTGAATTTTTTTGGAATTTAACCTGAATGGTTTTGAACTTATTTGAATTCATCCAGAATTCGTTAAAGTTCGGCCAGAAACCTGATAAATTTAATGGAATTCTTTTGAATTCTTTTAAATTCAAAAGAACATTCGTCACATTATTCATGTACATTACTCTCTATGAATTCATTACACTATAAAATAAGGGGATATTTTGTAACGCTGAAGTCAAAATGAAATAAATTGAAAAAATAGTAATTTTTCCCAAATTTTTAAACACTTTATCTGTTCTACATACATTTTGGAAAGATTTTTTCTTTTTTTTTCTTTTATCGTAGTTGCATGTCTAGTCACGGGACCTTTAACATCGTGTAAAATTCATATCCACTACAAATACATTCCTTGATCTCTTAGTTTTATATTTTCATACTATCTTGGGTTAGCCTGAATTAAAAAGAAGATACATTTTTGGCAGTTTGGAAATTTTCTTGTCCTCGACAACTTTTTGGCAACCACCCTCCTGTTTCTTTATTTGGATTAAAAAAAAGGCAGTCTGGAATGTCTCGTTGTTCAAATTTGGTCGTTTATAGTTCGTGCAGTTTAAATTTGAATTTATAAGAATTTCGTTATTATTATAAAATATATGAAAAATATTCCGCAATTGCATTTCCGAGCAGTTTTGTAACTCGAATCCGATTTAAAGTTTTCTAAATGTGATTATGCTGCTTTCTTAATCAGACCTTGCTTCCAATTAACGTCTGGAAAAACCGCAGTCACTTAAGTTTAAGGTATTTCGCATTCCGCGCGCGCTTCCGCATCGTACCAAGAGCTTTCAAAGTAATTCCGAACGCTGAATTAATTTCGACTCGGAAATGTACAGTCGTCGAGCGAGTTCTCGGCATTTGTGGCTTCACCGCAGCCACTGGGTCGAGCCTCTATTTAACACACGGTTCAAAATAAAGTCTTGCGCGCGCACACAGGCGCGCAATTTAAATTAATTTGTACGCGTAATATTGGATGGCATTATACTCGTACTAGCGACCTTACCACGAAACTCGCGAATATATGTAAATTGACCTTATTCCGATAACAACGCCTAACGCGCAAGCTTTACCATAAAAAAAAAGATGCAAAAAATCTACAACCACCCGTGAACAGACGGTGGCAATTTTGCATAAATGCAAGGGATGAAACTTTCACTCCCTCGGATCCTACAATTGTATTATAGAAGCCCCATGACTAACGTATACAATTTTCCGCTTTAAATTCCTACTGACTGCATAATGCAATCAAACATTTACAAAATAGAATTTCTAAATTTCGGTTTAAGTTTGCCATTTTAGTATGAATTATCTAAAGGCAAAGTAAATGTTGCAAAATTAGACGTAATATTTTAATTGTGTTCAAATTAAATGCAATTACAATTTTTAAGAAAGGACTGCAATCTGCTAAGCAGACAATAGCGAGTTAGCCCCATAATTTAAAACTAAAAGAACTATTATAATGAAATTCCTTCATTCTAAAAGCCAATAACATGAAGTGTTGAGTTCATGAAGTTTAAAATATTTCATGAATAAAAAAATCAGTAGTTTTTAATTAAAATGGAATGAAAATAAAAAATAAAACTGTAAACTCAACTGAAACAAGCTTTCAGCAACATTGACTGAATAGAATCGTATTTTTATTTTTCATTCATAACAATATTTACTTGTAAAGCTCTTGAGAAAAAAATTAATAATGTTGTGTAATTCAGTTTCAAGTTTTTGCACCTGCATTTGCGCAAAGCTGATTTTATTACCTCATAAAGAAGATAATCACTCTATGCATACAATTGAATGACCTCGCGTAGATATAAAAATGGATACTAGAAATGATATAAAATAAATGATTATAATATTTATATCTCGTAAAATGTAAGCCCAAAGTAAATTAAAAATGTGAAATTAAACACTGACGTGAAAAAGTTGATAATAGAAGCATACCAAATTTAATTATATAAAATCCTAAAACAATATTTGAAGAATATACCCGCGTTCGAGCACCAGTAGTAAGTAGCGTAACAAGTTTTTCTTTCCCAAAAGCTTAAGTATCCTGAATTTCTTTGTACCAACAAGATAAGATTTTACTATATACCTTTCAAACTTGCTCAAAGTGAATTGAAATTTGAATAGAAACCTTTGAAAAATACAGCATTTGAGGTGCAGAAGAGTCAAACGTAGCAGGAAATGAGTGAGGAATATATATATATTATCTATTGGTACCTTTGCGCTCCATTCGTTTCCGTTAACAGCTCAAGCCATGATGAAAAAGGATAGGCGGTGGTTTGCAAAAGCGGATCCTAGAGGCGGGAGAGGAAGAAACCTTCGGAAAAGCGGACGTTTAGTGCACAAAGAGCTGTGGTATCTCATCCCTTCTAATGGGATGTCAATGGCCAAGTTTCAGATAGTACCTCTACAAGAAACCTGGTTTTAATTCTAATGCTTTTATCTAGCTCCGGATGGACGTTTCGCCGATTCGTCAGAAAACCAGAGAATATTATTTGAAAGCAGGAAAATGAGCATGGTTAATGAAAGTGGGTGTGATTAAGGGGCGCAGACAAATTTTATATCAGGACAACGGCGTGAGAAATCAAAAGAGACGTGACAAAGTATGTAAAGTGGGTGTGGTCAAAGGTGCGTCAGCAACATTTTCGAAACAAAGGGTATGCGGGCAAGGGTGTGGCTAATGACCAAGAAAAGTAGGTGTTATTGCAAGTAGGTGTGATTAGGAGCGTGGTCAAAAATGGCATATGGACAAGGGTATGGCTAATGACAGGACGAATGGAGACATGGTCAAGGGATGTTACTATGTAAATTGGGTGTTGCTACGAGGCGTGAGGACGTGGGCGTGGCTCATGGGCGTATATAAGTGGGTGTGGTTAGTTGAAATGGGTGTACTCAACGGGTGTGCCTGGAACCTAGTATGTAGGCGATGCTGTGGCTTGAGGTATAGTCAAGGGACGTAGCCAATGATAAGGGCGTGTCTAAGGGGCATTTATTATGAAAGTAGGCGTACTTGTAGGACTGCCACAGACTAACGTACTTGAAAAAGTGGAAAAAGTGACTAATTTAAGTTAAAAGGTTATTAAGAGTGACTAATGTTCAGACAAACGGAGGCCCGTAATGTCAATACAGACACATATCTATTCAAAATTTTAGATTCCATTACATATTTAATGTATCAGCTTGCATGTAAAAGATTACATCAAATTTTATTGCTGAATTCGGGGTTGAAAATCAAGTCCAGGATTGCTAGAATAGATTTTACATGTAATGTTAAAAAAATGCAATTTATTTTATTGCAAGCTAAATAAATCTTTGATACTTGACTTGAAATAGAATCCTTGATATAATAATACTTAATACTGAATGGGAACTACAGAAACTTAAAATTATCAACTAAAATAATTTAAGTTTTAATTTTTCAGACTTCACAGCCTAAAATGCACTCAAAACAGGCTAAAGAGGATATTTTTGACGAAAATAGGGGAATAATTGAGAATAAATTCTTTTAAATAAAATAAATTTCGGGAGCACTAAAAAACACGAATTTCCAGCAGAAATTAATAATTTTCAAACAACAAAAATTCTCAACAAAATAGTTAAATTTTCGAACTAAGAGGCGAATTTCCAACTAAAATGATGAATCTTCAACTAGAAAAAATGTATTTTTAAGAAAGGGGTTTACCTTACAATCAAGTACTTGAATTTTCTGCTAGAAATTACGAATTGTTGACAAAAAATCTAAGTTGTTATTTCAACCAAAAAATATGAATAGTTAACAAAATAGGTGAATCCTAAACCAAAATATTTTATTAATTTTCGACCGAACAGTTGCATTTTTAAACACAAAAAATGGAATAACTAGAGTAACTAGACGAACTTTCAACAAAATAGTTCAATTTTTAACAAAAGAGACGAATTCTCAACTAAAATGATGTATCTTCAGCAACAACAAAAATTATTTTGAATAAAACAGTTAAATTTTCAACGAATTTTCAACAAAAAAGTTATTTTTCGTCCAGAAAGTTCAACTTTCAAGTAAAGAGTTGAACTTTCAACAAAAAAGGTAATATTTAACCTAGAAAGATTAATTATCAACAAAATAGCTGCATATGCAACGAAAAAAATTAATTGGTAACCAAACAGTTAAATTTAGAACCATACAGTTGCAATTTCAAGAAAAAGAGATGAAATTGCAGCAAAATATTTGAATTTTTAACCAAATAGATCAATTTTTAATGTAACGATCAAAATTTTGAAGTGTAAAGATTAATTTTAAATTATGCTTCTTTTTTGACTGGTTACTAATGATAGATCTGTTGAAAGCCTTTACCAGTGAGTGGATGGTAAATTCTTATAGCAGATATCTCTGTATGCGTTTTTTCTTTCGCGAAATAATCAAAAACCACGAGAAATTAAGTTCTAAAAAATGCACTATGGGCTGGTTTTGAACCAACAACCTTGTCATTACATGTGAGTTGCGCTACCAATTACGCTACAAATTACTAAACTTTTGTACCAAAAATGTCTAACAAAATAGATGAATTTTTAACAAAATAATAAAATTTCCAACCGAATAATAAAATTTTTACACAAAAAAGATTAATTCTGAATAAAAAATATAATAGTAGACTTTTCAACCAGAAAGAATTGACTTTCAACTAAAAATAGTTGGATTTTTTTCAGTGGGCTCTTATCAATTCAGTTCGCATTTGAGAAGAAAAAAAACCCCAAAAAATGAGGAAGTTTCTTTAAAATAGAAGAACAAGAGGAATTCTCAAAAAAAGGAAAAATGGGGAATAGGGAAAGGATTGCGGAGTCTGATATTGAATAGCATTTTCATATCATAGCTACTATAGATTCCATACATAGATTAACTAAAATTTCTTTTTTTTAGATAATATATAAAAGGAGATGGATTAACGTGTCTAAAAAGGCATTTTCCTTTACAAAGTGACTACAAAGTGACTTTAAAAAATAGACTAAAAGTGACTTGGCAATATCTGTGTAAAAAAAGTATTTCATACCATTGGATTTTCTTTTTAAATTTTGACCATACAGTAATGCAATTTTCATCAAATTTTGGCCATATTTATCAAGTTTTGTTCACTGATCCCAAAGTAACAAGTGTCTCATTAAAAACTACTACTTGCAAATATTTCTGTTAATATAGGTAGTGTCTATCAGTCCGGACAGTCCGTACGTTTACTTCCAGCTATACGGCCGGATTAAACATAAGGACAGTCCGTGCGTTGTTGGTCAAAGCCTTACCTATTTCTAACGCCTCGAGAAGCTGGAATAGCACTTCTGTGACTGTGATTGTTGCCCCCCCCCCTGTGACTGGTCACAGATATAAAGTTTGTTAAACCCCTACCCCTTTCCAGCATCTCGTGGGGGGGCGGGAAAACGCCCCTGTGACCAGTCACAGATACAATGTTGGCTAAACACCTACCCATTTCCAACGTGAAGCATTAAAAAAATTGTTTAACTTTTCAAAAAGAAATGTTCAAATTTTCTTTCGACAATCCAGTCTAAAGATACGCGACGCGTGGCAAAGATTTTCAACAAGGTCTATACTTCCGAACATAAGCCACGCCCCCTTTCTTTTCCCACTCCCCCTTTCCCTCAGCAAGTCCGTTCGTTTAGACTCGACCGTGTTAAAAACACACATAAGCGTACAGTCTGTCCGTACTTTTAGCCCGGACGAGTGGTCAAAGCTAAACGTACAGACAGTCCGTACTTTTAGTCTAGCCGAGCTAAAATACGGACAGTCCGTTACTTTAGACTCAGCCGTTAAAATAAACAACCAATGAAGTCAACTTCGTGATTAATATTGATTCAGTTGATGAAGGAGGTGACTACATTTAAATTAATTAGCTCTGCTTGTGTGCAATGCACTTGCTTTTGATATAATGGAGTACCAGTCACGAGTTTTGCCCTTTACGTCAGCAATCAATTATTAATATTATGGTACAAGGAGGTCGAAACTATGTCGTCATGCAATTTTTATAGACGTTTGTGTGAGCGAAAAAATCTTACATTTCTGCAAAATTCAACTAGTCTTGTAATCGAGTAAAAGTTGTGAAAAATCGACCTTTGCTAACGTACATGCGAACGATTGAGAAGGGAGTGAAACAGATGTAATGTGGGAATTAAAAGAAATTCTTTTCAAAGAAAAATATACCTCAGTTTGATTCATGTGTCTTGATAAAACGTAGAATCATTCGCGAAAAAGCGTTTCCACTTCTCTCGACTCTACCTTCAAAGGAACTTCCAGTTTTTTCTGTTTTATAATTGAGACGTGATTTTTAGATTGAAAATGCATCGAATTGTAAGGAGTCTTTCATTTTAAGGATAAACTGAATATGTGATAAGTTTATTGTAACTTTTCTACAGTAGAATTAAATGAGGCGTTCAGAGGAAAAACGTGATAAGTCCTATGTTTTAACATAGGACTCATCACGTTCTTCCTGTGAGCGGCTCAAATTTAAAACTATTTTTTTACTTTTCAGAAAATGCCTAGAATTCTCTTTTAAAATAGTGAGATTTCCTCATCCATTTCCAGGAAATTTCAGATGTGAAGACTTAGACTAAATCTATGTGCAACGTGATTGTTTGGCTAGAGGCAATACATTACCATAATCAGTTCTGCCTTTCCACTTGTCCCAATTTCTCTTACCCTTGCCTCGAACTCTCAGATTCCATCTATTGTATTCATAGGTTATTATACTGCTTCATATATTATACACGCGATCTCAGATCGAATTTCTAAACTTGAAATTGTATTCGTGGCGAATTTGGCTAGCTGAGTGATGTTACAAGTTACAACAGAGTGATGTTTGAATCAACTACGACGGCTTTCACCTCAGAGTGATAAATAGTCTGTGGACTAGTGGGTAATGAGGAAATATTTTCCGAAAAAGGGGGTATGAAATTGTTTATGGATTGATTTTAAAATGCAAGTAAAGTTTGTTCTTGTTGTTGATATTTATGAAATTCTGAACTCGGGGAAAAAAATATTTTCCAGGGCTTCTACAGGTCAGGAAAAAGCACACATAGGGAGTGAATTTTCTGTCAACTGAAATTAAATCTAATTATGTTATTTTGCAGAAAATACAACAATTATGTTTAAAAAAATCATTATGTTTGGTTAAAAATTCAACTACTTTATTGAAAATTCATTTATTATGGTAGATAATGTATATGTTTTGGTTGGAAATAACAACTGCTTGGTTGAAAATTAATTTAATTTGGTTGAGGATTCACAATTTTCCTAAAAAATTGTTGTTTGTTTGTTTGTTTCTTTGAAAGTACCTGTTTTTGGTTTAAAGTTTAAATATTTTTCCGTTGAAAAATCGAATACTACATTTGTCGTTGATAATTCACCTTTTTTGGTTAAAAATTAAATTTCTTTGTTGAAAGTAAATCAATTTTGTTAGTTGATGATTTATAATTTTTGTTAAAAAAAATTTTGTTGGTTCAAAATGTAACTATTTTGCTGAAAATTATTCTTTCTTTGGAAATTAATTTTTTAAACTGAAAATTGAACTATTCCGGGATTATTTGAAAATGTACATTCTTCACCTGAAAATTCAACTATTTCGTTAAAAATTGTGTTACTTTGTAAAAATTTCAGTATTTTGTTGAAAATGTGTCTTTTCTGGTAAAATATTAATCTACTTGGTGACTAAATCATCTTTTCGGATGAAGATTCATTTTCGTGGTTGAAAATTTAACTAGTATGTTCAAAATTCCTTTAGCAATTCAAATATTTGGTCGGAGATTCCTATATTTTATTAGAAGTTCAGCTTCTTTGTTAAAAAATTAGTCTTCTTGGTTCAACATTTATCTTTGTGAATGAAACTTCATTTCTTTGGTTAAAAATTAGTTTTTAACAATTGAAAATTAACTTTCTTAACTGAAAATTTAACTACTTTACTTTTGTCGAAAATTGATCTTTTTTGATATAAATCTTCTTCGTTGAAAATTTTTCTCTTTTTTTGTTGTTAAAAATTAAACTTTTTGTTGAAAAGTAGTTTTTCTCTTGGAAATTTGTTTATCTAACTAAAAATTTAACTATTCTATTTTTGGCTGAAAATGTATCTTGTAAGATGCTTCGCTCCCCACTCGACAAGCGGGATTCCCAGTAGGGGGGTTTTCGCCAATGTCTCGTCTGCGATCAAGGTAATGTACCTGGTATTTTACGTCAACAGTTTTCTACATGATGTAAATTACATCTTATTCTATATATGAGGGCGCTACCTCTTAGGCGGGGAATTGAAAACTTGAAACAGACAGCCAATCAGAGCTTTTCTACATGTATTTTACATACTCGAGGTATTTTACGTAAAATACCTCCTTTAGGTATTGTACGTAAAAAACTTCCAGTTACGCGTAACTGCACATCCCGAATTGAATGTATGGAAGCCCAGAGTGATTTTTTGCTTCTGTTTTGATTTAGTTAACATTACTAATTTTAAATAAACAATATAGGCAAAAAAAACCGCTTACGAAATGCCGATACCAGAAATTAAAAAAAGTGAGGTGATGCACAGTTCTGCAGATCCGCCATCTTGGCACGTAATTTACTGGCATTTTACCTGTTTTCTACGTAAAATACTTCACTTAGGTATTTTACGTGAAAACCCTCCAGTTACGCGTAACTGCACATCCCTGGTTACTCCAGTCTTCGGCTGGACGATAAATCTCGAGGATCACCAGTCGACCGCCTTTCCGGAGGCGTGCGATAATGACATTTTTAATGCCAAATCTCTTTCTTTATTTTATATTTATTGGTTCATTGAAAACTGGAGAGGGCAGGCGTTTACAATTAGGATGCGTGATTTCATTAGTGAATATTATTTATTTATTTAAAAACAAATCCAGATTAAAAATTTAATAAGAAGACTGGCGGCATGCCATAACATATTTAATATTATGAAATCAATATACTGTTACAAAATATCTTTTTGGCGGGAAAGAATCGCAGAATGTTGAGTAAAAGACAGAAACATTTTTCAAAATTATACTTGTAAAATGATATCAATTTGATTTTTGGCAAAATTTGTTTGTCTTTCCTATGACAGAAAATGTGTGAAAAAATAGGAGAAATGACCCTCAACTTTCATTACGTCGACTTTGACGTCCTTCACAAGTGGAAAAATTGGTATAAAAAATTTGAAAAAATTCATGAGTATTCTTTAACCTGTCCTTTACAAATGGCAATTATTTTACCGCAATTTAATTATTGTTTTCATTAGTAAAGCTAAAAATGTAAAAAATAATTATCTCGGCTCTTGATCGAGATTTCCAGCTGAACTCTAGCTTAAAAGAAGCTTCTCGATTCAGCGGTTACATCTGAAAAGTTGAATGGCCAATAAAAATGATTAATGTCTGAATTAAAAGCGTAAGAATAATCCCGATCTTAATGAGTTTCAATTATTTTGGTAGAAAATTCATATTTTTTGGGTTGTAAAGTCAACTTTTTTGTTAAAAATTCATATTTTTGAGTTAAAAACTCAATTTTTTTTGTAGGAAATTCGTCTTTTTGTCTCGAAAATTCAACATTTTGGTTTAAATTTTTTTCTTTATTGGCTGAAAAATCTTTCTTGATGGAAAATTTAACTCTTTTGTTAAAAATTCATCATTTTGTATAAAAATTAGTCGGCTTCAGTTAAGGATTCAATTTAATTGTTGAAAATTTGTATTTTTTGGTTTAATTTAACTGTTTTTGATAGAAAATTATAATATTTTTCAGTGGAAATAATAACGAATACACTTCAAGTTGAGAATTATTTTCTTTTGATCCAAGATAAATTTTTTTGGTCAATTAATTTTTTGCAAGTAATTAATGAATTTTGATTTAAATGTTTCAAACATTATGGAAGATTTTTAATTCATCAAATTTTGGTTCAAAATTTAACTATTTTGTTGAAAATTCATTTTTTCCTTCTTGAAAATGAATTGTGTTAAATGAAAATTTAATTCTTCTATTTTCGGTTCAAAATTTATCATTTTAAGTTGAAAAATTAACTATTTGGTTGGAAAATAATGTATTTTACGCATATGTCTTACGTTATTTGTTGATGACCCCTTATAAAATTCTGTATGACTGTTGTCACTAAAAGCGTTTAAAATAAATTTAGAAACAAACATTTTTTTGCATTAAACTTATTTATCCCAAGATGTAAGGTTGTTTTTACACTTAAAAGAAAAATTTAGAACAGTCAGGGAAAATGAAAAGCATAACTTAAGTTGAGGGTAAAGTACTTCAATTTATGATGCTTGAATATTAAATGGGTTTAAATGTATTGAACATTACTGAAAATTGTTAGTTCATAAAACAAATTACTCAAATGAAAAATGTAACTGTTTTCGTTTTTAATTAATCAAGCAAATTCAATCCGACTGTATATTTACCGATAAAGTGTTTTCAGCGTCAAGTCATTGATACGTGAAGTAACAAAGAATTGGACGGATAACAGTTAGCGAATTGGCAAATAACAGAGGCTCCCGCATGTTAGTTTTATATCACGCATCATCGAAAAAGCATTTCAATGGACTTTTTTCCAATCATCATTTAAGTTCGCAATTGGTAAATTTGAATTGCCTCGCATCTGTCGATCGTCAATGCGTAAAATTCCATTTTATAAAAATATAGAATATGCGAGTTTGGTAAAAGAATCCGAAATAAAAAGATTTTAAAAAAGTTCCTTTACACCTGAGAAAAAGAAAATATTTACATAAGATAAATAATTTTCTATATTAAAAAAAGAAACAATGCATTTTTTCGGAAGCTTATTATGCCTTAAAATTCGATTAGACTTATTATATAAAAATGTGCGTGGGGTGGAATATATTAACCAATATTTGTGAAAAGTGTATCATAAATTTTAAACGATAAGTTAAACAATATCGAGGGGTCTACAGGTATTGAAATTTCTGACAGATACGTTGGCGCAACAAAATAACGCAAAACGATTTGACGCGTGATGTAATAAATTAGAAATTGACACCATGAAAGAGATGGACGGTGGGGATAAGCCCGTTTCATGTAAAGCTTGCTGCAGATAAGCACCGGATTAATCCATCTTTTTGCCAGCCAAGCGCTCTCGTTTTTCACGCATGGATTCAATTTTATAAGAGCTTCATTTCGCGTATACGCATTTTTACATACATGTAAAATAGGATATAAAAATGCAGGATTCTCTTACTTTTTGAAAATTAATCGTTCTGGGTAAATAAAATGAAGAAACTTTCAAATTTTCAACTGAATCCAGTTTCAGAGAACTCTACATTTTGGATCAAATAAGAAACTTTTAAAATAGTTTTACCAACTAAAAACTCTATAAAAATTTCATAACGCCTTAAATAATGCATATTCTCCTTTTTATATAACTGCTTTCCAGTCCTTATTTCTTGATGTTGAAAACCCAATATTTTCCTATACGAATCTGACAAATTTACGAGTTTGATTAAACTACTACTTTTCAATATTTAATTACAAACAGAGATTTAGACTGTGTACAAGAAAATCGAATTATTTATCAATGCTCTTATCCCCTAATGGAAATTGAAGAATTAATAGAAAAACCGGGTTTAATTTTTATTTCTTGTTCTACATTCTAGAATCCAGGAAAAGGATACAACCTGCGTTCACCATTCAAAGATTAACAGCTCCAGTACGACAAAAGAAGAAAAAGCTTCTCTCGAACCTCAAGAGAAGTTATTTTACTCGCTTTTTTCAGGACTGAAAATCGACATTTCCTTTTCGTCGTAATTCAATCGAAAGAGTTAATTTTGTTTTTATTGGTTGAGAAAAAAATTTCAAATCATTTTAATCATCAGGATACTACAGTAAAGAAGATTAAACATAAATTATCATAAACACGCGTAAAGTACTGCGATTCCAATATAGATTCTTCGAATTTTTAGTCGTCGATACCGATATGTATGATAACGATTTTAGTGTGATAAATATAAAATTTGGAATAAAAAATAAAAATTACTTACTAACTTTTGTTGATTCAACATAAATATTATATCTCTTATTATTTGTAGGAAAAAGTGGCTGTCGTTATTGATTTGCTTGATTATTGATTCAATTATTTAAAAAAAATGAGATGCTTTTAGAAAAATCCAATTCGTAATGGTGAGCTGGTCTCTTGATTTGAATTTTTTCTACATAAAGCATCTTTTGTTGTATTTTTGTATTGATATTATTATTATTATACCATTAAGCTATTAAGAAGGGAATTTTACGAGGGGGTATGAGGGGAGGGGGGTATATTGATCTAAAATTCCCGTGTTGTTTGTTTAAATAACAAATTCGTTCCACAACACTGCTCCGAACCAGGTCGCTGATCAATCTCTCTATAAAGCACCCCAAGCGAAGAGCTTCACAAAGTCATTATTATGTAAAGCTCTCCACTCGAGCCCATTAGTATCCAAGGTTTTTTGTTTCAGACGTCACTCACTCCACTGACACTCATCATCATGCATTTCTTATAAATTATTTATCGGTACACTTTTCTGTTCGGGCATACTTCTTTGCCTTCCTTTACGTCCATGCATTTCCTCATATAAGCTCTTGTTTTTCTATGGTTTTTAATTTTTTTTTAATTAGGGTCTTATTTACACCTTCTAACAATTATTTCCTCGATCTGCCTCTGGGTACGCTGTCATTTGCTATACTTTTACTTTACTTTACAGTGTCTCCTCTAGAACACATTCTTTCAGGATTTTCTTACTACTGACTTTTTCTATTAGCGTTATACCGTACACATTGCGCAAATACTGGATGCCAACCGCATTAATTTTGCTCTTATCTTTTTCTTGGTATGTGCAGGTCTCGCTACCGCACAGCATAGTGGAACAAACATATAATTAAATATCGAAATTTTTGCTTTATTTGATATATTTTTACTTCTGATAACGGATCCTACCCTGCCGATAACCTTCTCACCCTTGTGTATACGCCTATCTGTCTCTCCATCTATCTTTCCGTCATTGGTAAATATACTAGCAAGATGTAAGTACTGATCAACATGTTGTAACCTTTCATTGTGTAGGGCAAAGTTGCTTACTGTTTTCTCACCCTTTCCTTCAAACATTATAATTTTTGGTCTATTCACGTTTATTTCAAGGCCCAGGTTCTTCATGCTAGCGATTAGTCTGCTCCGAATTCTTTGCAAGTCCCCGATTGACAACCCACGCACCTTCACTGTTCCGAGATCCACACTTTCTTCGTCGAGGAGGGTCATTCTAGGACACTTGTCCATGAATATAATAAAGAGAAAATAACGCATCCTTGTCTAACACCTTGACGAAAATCGAGCTAGTCACTCAGTTGCCCATTTACTCTCCAACTCGCTTTGCTACCTGCATATATTGATTTTATTGCCTTTAGGAGCCATACACTCACTTCGTACTATTTTCACTATTTCACTATTTTCCATGATTTGTCTCAAGCTGAATATCTGATCCGCAAATGATCTTCCTGGCATAAATCCACATTGGACTTCCCATATATTTTCTTCTGTTATTTTTATTACTCTAATAATACGTATTTTTGGATATATTTTGCTTGCGATACTTGGCAAGCTGATGCCTCTGTAATTATTGCAGTTGCTTTTATCTCTCTTTCTTTTGTATAATAGGACGATGATCGCCGTTTTCCCGTCATCTGGAACTGTCCCCATCTCGATACATAAATTTATCAACTCGCATATCCTGTGAGACATAGATTCGCCACAGTATTTAAGCCGCTCAACGTGAATGGCATATATTCCAGTAGCCTTATCATTCTTTAAGTTCTTAATGATATCCCTAACATCAGAGACATCAAATTTTTTAACCAAGCTTTTCGACGCCACGTCTTCTATGCCACAGTTGTGCTGCTCCGTAGCTAAACCTCTCAATAATTTCATGAAATGGTTCCTATGACCGTCTTTTACTTCGTTCGCATCATACTATTTCACCCTTGCTATTCCTAATTCCGACTAACTCTGTACCACTACTTCCTTTCTTGTTTTCCTTGCACACTTGTGAATGAAATAATTTCTTAATTCCTTCCAAAGCGTTTTCCATTTTCCTGTCTTCTTCCGCATTGATTTTATTCTTGCTTTCTTCAATTTATATTATTTTTACTTTTCACTCTAATGATTTTCTAGTCTAATTTTCTCGTCATCGCTAAGACTTGTAATGATTAACTTTCTGAGAGACGCTTGTTTCTTTTCGTTAATGGCTACGCGGATTTGATCATTCCACCAAGCATTCCTAGTCATTCTTTCTACAACCGCAGTGCCACACACTTCAGTTGAACTGCTAGCAGTGATTTCCTCGAACATTTTACATGCACTCTCTAAATCTTTATTGTGAATTAGCGTCTCCCAAGTTGTTCTATGTAGGCGTTCATTAATTTTGTCTGTAAGTTCTATTCGTTTTTCTGCTTTCTGTAAATTCTCTATCTTGACTCGCGACTGTTTCATCTTTTTGGTTCTCTTTCTGTTCCATCCTAGACCTAAGTACATTTTTGAGACTGAAAGGTAATAATCCGTTCCACATTCAAAATCTTATATAACCCTTGTATCTCTTACTAGCTCCCTCAGTCTTTCATCCACAATATTAAACGCAACCACACTGTGGCTAACGCTTCTTCTCCAGGTGTGCAAGTGGACCCAACTATTCATATCTTCTAGTAGAATGATACTTTCCCCATGATCGCAAGTCCCTATAGTATCATTTAAAGTGTCCCAGAAGGCATCTTGTACCTCACTTCTTTCACTATAAACTGGAGCGTAACACGCTATGATAAATAGTCTTTTGATTCCCAGTTTCATTCTAACCCAAAACAATCTACGAGATACAAATTCATGCCCCTTGACATTCAGACCGACTCCTTGGAAACCATGTGATTCGGTATCTACTGTGAAATACGAAAATCTGAGAGTAGTTCGAGGTTAGTTCGGTAGGTTGAAGAACCTCTCTTTTGCTCTACAAGAAAACACCCCCTACTCTTTTGCAATAGTTTGCATCGTTTACGAGAAAAAATAAATTTAAAGAAAAAATTTTTTTTCTCGACGCAAAAATGTTTATTCCCCTATAAAACTGATGGGATGCCTTTCTTAAATAAGCAAGAACTGTATATAAAATATAAGAAAAATTGAAAAAGGTGGGGCCGTCCAGAAAATCATTTTTTGTTCATCGAATTTTGAAAACATGAAAAGAAGATTTTCAGGAAAACCCCACATTCTTATATTTTCAAATATTAAAAAATGTTGTTTTGCTAATATAAAAAAGGCGTCTATTCAGTTCATAAAAATCATAAAAAAGTAAGACGTATTTTTGTAGAACTTTTCTAGATGTTTCAACTTTTATCTGAAATTTTCCGTGGTACCTTTCGTTGTTTCCGAGAAAAATCCAAAAATTCGATTTTTCAAAAATAATGGTTTTCGATGTAAAGCAGTGGTTTAGCAACAACAAGAATAACGAGATATGTAGTATATATGGCCAGCTATTTCTAAAAAAACAATACAAATTTTAAAAACTGGGATTTTTGAGAAAATCGACTTTCAAAATTTTTAGAAAAAAAGCCGCCATTTTGCCATTTTTCAAAATTTTAAACTTTTTTTGAAAACAATTGAAAGAGAATGAATTCCCACGTCAAATAAACAAAAAAAGCTCGCATACCTAGGCTCGTTCGGAAAATACTGCATTTTGAAAAAACTTTCTGTCAATTTTTGAGAATTCGCAGGTAATCTTCAAATGTTTGCAACAAATTATGCTGACCCCACGAAATAGGATTTTCTCAAAATTTGGCGTAATTTGAAATTTAACTGGTTGTAAGTTTTTCAATATTAATGGAACCTTCATACCAAATTGCATGGAAAAATTTGTATCTTCATCTATATTCCTATAAATGACCAAAAATTGAAGGCAATCATACATTATAAGAATCAGTGGATGTTTTATGAAAAGTTACGAAAGTACAATTAGAAGTAAAATGTCCAAAGACAATTTTGGCAAAATTAGAAACAAAAATCATCTCAAATATTTGAAATATCATTACTCAAATTGTAACTTTGTAATTCTTTGTAACATTCACCCGTATCGACCCTATTTAAAATTATCAACATTTATCTGCAGACAAGTTCAATATTGTACAATTATAAATCTGTTCAAACTCAATTGATTTTAAAACTGAACGTTAGAAATTGTATTGTTTTATATTGCAATCGTTTAGAATTATTATGCTGTTTCAAAACAAAAGTCTGATTACTTAAACCACGATTTAAATAGTCATACATTTTTATTTCAATAATTTAACATTGTAATTAAAATTAAAATGGTTGAATGCTAAAAAATTTCAATTATTTTAGCTTCGAAAGTTTTAATTTTAATGAACGCAAACTTTTTTCTTAATAATTTTGGAGACCACTGTAGTGAGTGGGTTTTAATTAGACTTTCAGTTAAAAATATGGAAAACTACCTAAAAAATCCAATATTGCTCTCGCTGTAGCATAATTAATACATAAAATTGGTACCGAGCTTGTCGCTCATTAAAATCAGGTACGTAGTTCTCGTAACTGATGTGCGATTAACGTAACGATCCCCTAGAACATGTGCGCCTAATTATCTCTCCAGACCCATCAACCTTACTGACGTATCTTCACATATGTCGAGATATGTGCAAATCATCGAAATCTTCTCAACCTTCTGGGTCAGGATACTTGATTTGAATGAAACTTCTTAAATTTGTTTCATATGTTGACACTAAGCCATACGCAAAGTATCAAGTTAAAATAATTGTTTATTTAAAAGTTGCTCCGTTTTGAAATTGGTCGATATCTCGAGAACGGTTAATCGAAGGCAGATTTTCATTATCTTTTTAAATTCAACGTGATAAATAAAATAAGTCGTGAGCATCATTGCGATATTTTTAAACTAAAAAAATTATATAAACAATTAAATATAAATTTCGAGCGGCCAATTAAAGACTAAAATATTTGTTCTTTTTGAATAAGTTAATTTAAAGACTAAAATGCTCTACAGCGAATCCAATTTCAAATCCAGAAATACAATTTCAGGGAAACTCATGAAATCGATCAATATTATATAGGCATTTCCAGTTCCAATATGGACAAACGTTCAGCTGGGCAGCCGTAGGGACAATAATAATATCGAGTGTATGGGGCTCAACTTTATTTTCTTTAAATCTTCGCAAATAATCATTTCTGACCATAAGTCTATTCGAAAATTAGTTTTTATTTTTAAAGCACCGTCTAATGAAATAATAATATAGATAATCCGTTTTCATTCCGACTTTATTATTTCATTAGATAATGCTTTAAAAATAAAAACTAATTTCAGACTTGTTAAAATTTTACTGCCGCGCTCAATATTTTGTCAATATTAATCGATTTTATCAGTTGATCTGAAATTTTATGCTTGATTTTTAAAGTAAACACGCTCTAGAGTATTTCAGTTTTTAAACCGATCAATTTCCACTGGTCGCTAGTGAATTATTTAAATAATTTGGCTAATTAAAAAAAACATTCCATAGAAGGTGCTTTATAACGATTGGAATTTTGTTGTGATTTTGATAATATGTAGGGAGAAAATGTGACGTAGATTTTAACAAAATACATTCTTTCCAACAAAAAACGTTGAGGTTAATTCATTAAATATCGTGAGAATGACAACAAAGAATTTGAAACATTCGAAATTTTGATGAATTTTTGTCACAGTATTGGTAGTAATTGGCCCTTCAAATTAAACTTTTTTAAGCACGGGGTGTTATTTAGTTGATATAAATCGATAGAATGTTTATAGCTATCTCCATACACGACTTTTTGAATTGTTCGTTTTTAAGTAAATTTGTTTAAAAACTATAAATATAGTGAAACAATAAGTACTAAATTTGTTCATTTTGACAAAATCAATCGATTGATGTATTTAGAAACATGGTATGACCAAATGAAGTTATTATATATACAGATTCATAATTTTTTCTAACGATTATAAGAGAAATACTTTCTTAGTTTTGAGAATACGACAATATTGAATGTACCAGATTTATTCGCTGCCACGAAACAAATCGATTGATGTACTTAAAAGGCCTGTACAACCAAATAAAATATAATATGCGCAGATTTTTTAATTTGTTTCGGGAAAAGATCCTCAATTTTTAAAATACACCAATATTTTAGGTAACAAATTTATTTTTATTTTTTTAATGAAATGATCTATGGAACTATATAAAAGCTTTCTATGACCTATTAACAATGACCAATAAATAATAATGAGTAATAATAAATAAACAATCGAAAAGCGCAGACGAAATCGCATTTCCTATCCTCTCAGTCTCCTTTTACAATCCAAAATCCCCTTTCCAATTATATTCACTTATGTCTTATTTCTTTATGAGTATACATATTTACGTAAAACATAGTATTTATTTACATAAGTTTCCACATACCATTGCCTCTGAATCTCAAAACATTGAGACAACTCCACAGAAGGCTTGTTTATTAAACTGACTTTGAAAGATTAATTAAATGAAAGGGCTGATGTTTACTGGAATGATAATTAACAATAAGCAACATTATTTGAAAAATCATACTATTTATTCCCTTTGAAATGATTTTGTTTACCTATATAAGTTATTTCCCCCGAATTAGCACATTTTGACATTATTAAACTGCAAACAGTGTCGGTTTAATCCTTTCTTAACTCCCGTCGCCAAATAATTCTCCACTTTCGTTATTAATTTACGCGATCCCCTCGGGAGGGAAAGCTACGCTCGGAATATTACAATTATGAAACTGTCCGTAAATTTAAAGTTTTACTCAGTTTCACACATAATGAAGGCGTCAAAACATTTTCAAATAGCAACTTGTCCAATAGGAGGTAAATACGATACAAATTTTGAAATAATTGCAACCGTTTTTTCAGAAGATTTTATATTTTGGCAAAAGTGTTTAAAAACTGAATAGGATCAATAAATATTTTTATAAAGCACTATTGGAAAAAACAAAAATGTTCAATTTCATTGATTGTATAGAGTTCGTTATGATCTTAAATAATCAGGTACATATTTTACTTTTGATTAACTGTTCATATATTATAGATAAGATTTAGCGTGAAATTCATAAAACTTTCCTTAATTCTCTTTCTTTTCAATATGAGATTCTCGTTCTGGAATAAGAAGCCTTTCTTATGATAAAGCTGGACATTGTTGGGAATCCTTGGTAATCCACCAAAAATACAGGTTGCGTAAGCTCTCATTTTGACATTAATAATGCTCTATTAACAAGATTAGCTTTCTCTTGGTAAGCATTGATTATCAAAGTGACGTTCCGCAGAGAAACAAGTCCCCAAATAAATTATATATATCCTTTAAGCAGAGACAATATTTCATCAGGCTAGATACTTTCTTGTTATTAAGGAATTAATAACAAAACAAAAACATGTATCACTGTATATAAGGGTAGCCCAAATGATAACAAGTTTCTTTCATTTGAGGGGATGCCTTCCAGAAGCTTACATTTGGTGAAAAAAAAACTTAATTTTTGTCAAATTTTTTTAAAAATGGGTTATAGAGCCCAAGGTCTGTTAAACAACCCCCAAAAGTAAGAAAAAAACGTATTTACTCATATAATGGATGAAAGACTTTGTATTTTTGACTAGAAATTCTAAAAAGTCCAACAAATTCAACAACAAAAAATGTTAATCCCATGTGTTAGTAATTTTCAATATTTCTACTATAAATTTTCAGATATTTATTTGAAAAACGTATAAAGAGTATACATCGAAAAAAGTGTACAAATTAATATATAATAATTAAGTTTGCAGTAGTGTAAATCAACTTGTTATCGGAAATTGACTGAACATTTGGCAACGTTGCATGAGGACGCCGATTTGGTGGGAATCCAACTTATTGAATATTTTAAGTGCCAACAGGGGTATCAAGATGATGAGACAACAAAAATTAAGTCAAGTTGCTTCCAATTTCCGAATTTATGAAAGTAAAGAACTATTGTGGAAGTGTGTTAGTGCATTATTATGGGTTTCTGATAGTGAAAAAGTATTATTCATTCATAATGGAGTTAATATAATACAGGTTATATCTAAAAAATTCGCTGCGGGCATAATAAGGAATCTGATTTTTTTTTTAATTTTAAATTATTTTGCAATTGAGAGCGCAATATATGTAATATTATCAAATTCTCACGAAAAAAGTAATCTTCGAAACTCTTTTTTGTATTTTATAACGGCGCACTTACAACTTTTTCCAGATATTATTATGGCCCCTACAGCATGTCCTCCTTAATTCAACATACCCATAGGTATATAGTACAAGAAGTAAATCGGTTAATATCTTCTGTTCTTTTTTTATTAAAAATTAAAAAAATTTCTATTGGTTTGAAGATTATGACGAGTTTTTTATGGCCGTGGCTAGTCATCTAGCTTTTTTGGACGAATATCAAGAATCTTGGAAACTTGATTGGCGTAGCTGAAAAAGGGAGAGTGGTTCTATCTGTCCCGTTTGAGCTATTCTTCGAAAAATCCGGACCATTAGATAATTATATTTTCTATTTATATAGTGTTTACTGGCAAGCCACAATAAAAAATAAAATATTTGTAAAAAAATTGTCTCCATTTATGATTTTCTGAAATCGAGCAAAATGCATGTTTTTTTGGATGAACTCGTTTGTCACCATTTTTTTAGCTTGAACAAAAAATTTTTTTTTTATTTTGTCTTTTAGAAAACATTTTTTTTCGTGACTTAGAAGTTACGGGTTTTTGGATCTCTTTTGCGATTTTGAAACGTTTCTGATTTAACGAAAAAAATTGTCTATCAAAGAAAAATAATAACATGTTTCTTTGATTCTAGATGAAGAAATTTTAGGTTTGATATATTCAACTTTTTCCAAAAACATTGTGCATTTAGCTCAATTAGAAAAATATGTTTTTTCCACATTAAAAAAAATTCTAAATTACGCTAAATTTTCGTTGTTGAATTTTTTATTTTTTAGTATTGTGCGCTAGGAAAAACTGTTCATTTGAAAAATCCGTCATAATTTTTGAACCAATAGGAAAATTTTGTTTGGATTTTGAAACAAAGAACATAATTGGCTTAAAGCTTCCTTTTGGCGAGAAAAAATGTTGTCAACATTTTTTTTTCGTTTTTGATTTTGTTAAGGGATTTCAGAGTTTTTGAAAATCTCCCAACAAATTTGAAAAGTTATGAAAATTTACAAAATGTCTGCGATTTTTCTGAAAATCAAGAACTCTTATTTTTGAAATATTTATATCAGGGTGGTTAAAAAAATAAGATGAACTTGAAAAAAATTACGATGCACCGTGATATATTTTTTTCTAAATCGTGAAAAAAGATTACTCTATTTTGAGGCGAATTGGCGTACGTTTAGTGCTCCCCAAACCGCGTTGAAGATTCAAAAGAGAATATTGGAAAAAATTGATTTATTGGAAAAAAATGGCAATGGATAAAAATTGTGCAAATTTATAAGACAAATGTTAATTTAATGAAAAATGTCTATTTTGTGTATTTCCCATATTGTTGGTCATATGCTAAGATTATTGTGATTTATAGATCATCGCAAATTATAATGAAACTCAAGATTTAAGCTCAAGATAAAGCTTTAATGTCGATTGAGGAGCATGAAATATACTCTGATCTGTCTTAAATATATACAGTAGTCTTTTTTTATAATTTAGAAAAAAATATTAAGGTGCAACGGAAGTTGATGTTTTCATTTCTGCCTCTTTAATACGTGTGACGTATCGGGTTTCATGATTTTTCAGTGATACTATCATTCGAAATAAACTTCTTTTATCTTCTTTCATCTTTTATCACATTGATTTTCGATTTTCTTTTGAATAAGACATTTTTTGTTGCGAAATATCGAATAGCGGTAAAGGAACATTTTTTTAATAGATGTTGTGAAGAGGAACAACTTTGCTTTCTAAACTTTTTTCTTATCTTGCGAGTTACAGCACCTTAGTGTGTTTGATCTTTAGCGAAAGTCCGAGAACAATGATTGAGATTGTAGATGAAATTAAAGTGGCTATAGGAAACGTGTGGGGTCGTTGAACGTCATATTACGTCCGACATGTGTGTTTGTGCACAAATGCTGAAAAGCACACTTCGTGAAGCAACCATACTGGATTCAGCGATTTCGAACAACGCACCCGCACCAGCATGGTGCATGCAGTTCTGGTCCAAATGCATACATTACTCGTGTCTCGTTCTTTATCTACGCTGGTATCTTCTTTTCGTGCGCGAATGTTTGTGTTTACGTCAACCGAACTAGGTGCTCACGTAAAATCCTGAGTTACCGTCTGTGGCGCTGTGTTCCTGGAGGACATACACGGATTTCATTGGGAGGCCTTGTAAGAACCTGGAACACGTGCTTGGGACGTCTACGTGAGCTTCCGTCGACATGAGGGCTGTTCCGGCGCATTGCTGCTCTATAAAGTGGGCGGTTGAAAGACACCGGAAGGATCAGGAATATCGAGATCCTAAATTTCGTTTTGTACCGGAGGCGTTATTGCACTAGATCTCTCTTGAGAGACTTCACGAAGGCTTTTTTACGATCCTCTCGAATGTACGTGATTCGTGATTGGTCAAAAGAAGTAAGTAGCGAGGGACAATGCGGGTTCACTTAGTGTCAACCTTCCTCAGAATGATGTCAAAGTATTCCTCAGGGGCTTGAAATAGTACCCTTTCTATAAAAGATGAAGAACTTTTTCGTATAAGGACTTCATCTTCCAATTTCTAGAAAATTTTTCAGTTCTGCGAATTATATATGCGACAATATAGTTTCGTTTTTTTTGGAGAAGTCTATGAGACTAATTAGGTAATTAAACATTTCAATCAAAGAGCCACGGGGTTAATCACTCTTGAAATCTGGTGTAGAAGCCTATGTGAAATCTTTGAAATCTTTGTGAAATCTTTGAAATTTCTGTGAAATCTTTGTGAAAATTTTTGAAATCTTCGAAATCTGGTCTACACTCAAAAGTCGGGTGGTCAACACCTCGCAAAAAACCGATTTGTCTAGAGATTATTTACAATTTATCCACTTTAAGAGGAATCCCTTTTTCGATTCCAGTCATTTGGTTAAATGTTTTCTTTTGTGATTGTTGACGTTTCAGAACACTGACGCTTTCATAATGCGTTATTTGACCTAAATGCAATTTTTACGCAAATGACATTGCCATAAATCAGGGTGACCACCAGTATCTCAAAAAGAAATTGTTCATGATCGAGCAATTTTTAATTTACAGCATTCTAGGTCGAATACACTTAATTTTAAGGCCTTCAGAATATAGACGGGCCATTTTAAATTATCTTTGAGATTCTTATCTTCCGCTAAATTCATAGCCTTGATACATGAAATATTACATTCATTTTTATAAAAAGGGTATCCTAAACTATAAGAATCATGAAACAAATCCAGACTAAAAGTGTTTTTTTCTTAAGAATTATTTTATTTGAAAATATCGTGAATAAATTAAGTGCTTTGCCCCCTGGTCCAACTTGACGACCTGGATTAGTTTTTCTAGACATTTCTTAGTTATATTTAGGTGTTTTATTGGTTTAATGACTTAAAAAACTATTTAGAACTTTCGAAAATTTGGTTTGGAAATTTTAATTCTTTAAATAGTTTTGTACAGATATATTTGTCCTCGTGCCCGGCATTCGCATCGACTATGCCCACCGCATTTATTTACGCATAATTTGAGAATAAAACGCTAAATTATCTGTTTTTATATATAAATTATCTGTAAAAAGTACGGACAAACGATTTTCCAAGTTGTCGAGCGATTTTTGATGAAATTATCATAAGAAAATTCTTCGAAAAGTACGTAAATGTATTTTGTAACATGTGAACTTCAACGATGTACCCTCAGATTTATTCTTTGATGATTATTATTTTTTTAAATAATAATATTTTTCTACACTTCTAACCTCCGCTTATATCAGTATGCTTCGTGAGCTAATTTCAATCCTTTAATAACACGAAGATTATTAAGGAAATATGGTAAAAATTCAAAGACGTCCACTCTGAACTATGTCTAATGTCGACTTCTAGAGAATTTACGACTTTTATAAATGCTTTAACAGAATCTTACCCAAGAATGTGCATAATTTTTACTTTTTTAAACAAACTTGAAGCAATGCTATTTTATGAATTTTATTCTGTTTAGTACTATCATATTAAATGTATACGTTCTACGTATCTTGTTAAATATATCCTTAAACACTATTAAATACAAGTTTTTGAAAAGAAACCAATAAAATTAATTTACTTCATTAATGTGAAATACCTCAAGTCATCTATGTCCATTTCGAAACGAAGATCGGTGTTTAAGAAGCAACCGCTGGATATTACTTGTTACCACTACCTTCATTACACTTTTAAAAACATTTTTATACATCCTGTTATGGAAATATGTTATAATTAACAAACTTGAAATGCAAAGTTTACATCTGTTGAATTTCGAAGTTAATTTGAAATGACCCACACACTATTTCAAAATGAAATATTTCAAATTCCATAATTCAAAGTCATATAATTTACAATTACAATCGCTTGAATCTGAACAATCTTTTTTAAATGGAAGGTCCGAAGGATTATAATGATTCTTAAAATTAAACATTAAAAATTGAGTAATATGAAACACAAACTTCAAGAGTCTACTTTACAATCAATAGCGTCTCAAATTGAACGATTGAAGTATCTACACGAATAATGTTGGATAAACACTGCTATCAATCCAAGTTTCTATTAATGATAATCTTTTCTTGTTAATTATCTTCTGTCCAGGAAAACGCCTCAGTCATTGATATTGCATAATCATCAATATGTGAGAACTTTTTACGAGAAGGCGTTATCTAAATTACCAAAAAAAAACAATGTTTTTGTTTTAAAGCTCAATCTTGAATGCCTGAACCGCAGAAAAGAGGAAACTACATATTTTTGATTGAAGTGACATAAAAAATAAGAAGGCGAAGAAGGCATCTATAAAAGCATATAGAAGTCATTAACTTTAAATCAATAACTATGTTGTTTTGACACTTCATCAGCGCAGTATTGAAAATAGAGATTGTTGTGCTTTTTGGACAAAAGAGAATTAAAAAAAAAAAATATTTGTAACAGAATGCTGGTTTGAAAAAGAGTGTTCATGCAACGTTATTCGTGCGGATGCTTCAATTTCAAACTCTGTGTGCGTAAATCGTTGCATGTGAAATTTTATTTTAAATTGGAAACTTTAACATTCAATTATAAATTTGAAACGCTCGAAATATATAGAATACTTTCACATTGAAAACTTTGAATTTTCAATGTGTAGATTTTAAACGTATGTGTATTTTCAAAACAAAAATGGTATCATATAAAATTAAGCATTACTTCAAAATAGTAGAATATCGAATTGAAACACAATCGTTACGCAACTTTCAGTTTGAAGCGTTTGTAATGCAAATTCCAATTTGAAGCCGTCAAAACAAGCATTCTGCAAAGGAAACGTCCACTAATTACGTAAGGCTTTTTTGAGGGACAGGTGGTTCGGCAAATCTTCCTTAAGAATCCTTACGTAAGTTGCCTGATTCTATAATTTTGTTATTAAAATATGGTGATTGCAACCAGTTTCAGAAGTCAGAATGACGTTTTTATACTATTAAATAAATATTACATAAATATATTGTTATAATAAAAAAAAATAAATAAATTTTACGTAAGAAAGGAATATGGGGGGGGGGGATTTAAAAAAACCATCCATACATAATTAATGGACGCTTGCAAATGGGAAACTTTTTTAATAGTACACTTTTCAAAATGAAAGCAATCAGAATTAACAAACAAAGAATTATTAATCTTAGGCCCACAAACTGAAATGATTATGATTATATAATTATATAATAATTTAAATATATGTTCAAAATTTAAATATATGTTCGACAACGCAGGCGCATAGTGAAAGTTGTAAGAATAACCTCACCTTAATTCATAGTTGCGACATTGTGATTGGTTGCTATTTGAAAATCGCGCGCTAAACATGACTTCCGGATTCCGATTGGCACTAACGAATCAGAAACGATTTTTACGTGTCGCAACTCTCCCTAGAGGATCTCTATGTTCATTATTGTTTCCACTCGCTTTTTGCGTATTTTTTGTCTCACGACACTTTGACAAGGTCAATATTTTGCACTTTAGATTAAAATTAATCAATTATTTAGCGACTTAGCTTTAAGATCCTAATTTAACAATGCTTCAAATATTAAACGAACTTTGGAATTACTTGATTTTTAACGCTTCAAGCTTAAATTCAATAATTTTGAAAGTTTGCAATTGGAAAGCATGTCATTTCCAATTTTCTTAAAATAATTCAACTTTAAGGGTTCACATATTTAAAATTCTTCAATTTTCAACGGTGTAAATAAAAGTGATTTTTTCGGACTAGGACTTTGAAGATTCTAGAACTAGGCATTGCAAATTGATTTTTTTAATCTAAAAATGTTCTAAAATATTTCAAACTCAACTTACAGAAAAATTCGAATTGAAAGGCTTTAAATTATGCAATTTCAAAAAATAGAATCACAGCGATCTTGTTTTGTATTCTTTTATTTATTTTTTAATTTTCTATGTAATATTTTTAAATTCTCCGACTTTTAGTTGAAGATTTAAAAAAATTAATCATTTAAATGATTGACTGAAATTAAACCTCAGTAGTTAAGTGATTTCTCTAATTTACAATGTTTATAATTTTAGTGTTCTGCACTTCCATGTTGAATGCTGAATTTTCAATTTTCCCCTTTTATAAGTTTCAATTTTGCAATTAAAATTGAAATGCTTAAATCTTGAAAAGTATGATCAACAATTTGCACATTTTTAATCTTCAAATGTATTGAAAAATGTAAAAATGTGTTAAATTTACTTCAAATAATTGAAATCTCAAAGGATTTATTGGGAATTTGAAGTTCGAAATTAATTAATTCGAAATATTTTTTCACAATAATTCAATATGGAAGGTTTATAACTGACATTTTTTCCATTTTGAACGGTGATTTTTTTTTGGTTCTTCGAAAAATTTGTCTCATCAATTTTAATATTAAATAATAATTTTTTTATGTAATAACAATTTCAATTTCAAGATTCTTCAGTTAAAAAAAAATTTGAATTTTAAACGCTTTGATTTAGAAAATATACAATTCCAACTCCTTTCTAATAAAATTGTCTATTTTTGTAAATTTTGGTAAGAAATTTCTCAATTTTGAGAACTTTTCATGGCTGAATTTTAGTGGTTAAATTCAAACCTGAAATAAAAATTATCGATTGCAAAAGATTCAATGTGGCCGACAAAAATTTTAAAAACGTAAAAATGGTCACACTATGTTTGAAAGTAGTTTTCTAGTGTTTTTTTGTTGTCGCAGAATCCGAAACTGAAGTCAAAATTCTTGATTTAAAATAATTGAACATGGTGGATCCAATATGATGCAAAAAATGCGAAAATAGTCACATTATGTTTGAAACTTGTTAAAAAAACAACGTAGAGAAAATTATGAGAAAATGTTGAAAAATACTTAAGGGTGTATTAAGTACGTAAAAAGAATTCCATTCTGATTTTCAAAATAGCCTAGTGGAAAATGCATTTCCCATAGAAAACGTGCTAATTCTGACTACATGTTCAATTGTAATATTTTTTTGCAATTAGCAATTAATGACTAATGATTAATTAATGATTAATGACTGTTCATATTTTTTACATTTATTGATGTTCTAAGGATCCCGTAAAAACAAAAAAGTTTGTACATGCTCTTAAAAAAAAATGGACGAAAAAATGCAAAGCTGCAAAAAAATGTGGGTCGCTCAGGGACCTACCATGACCAAAGGGTTTTTAATAAAAAATGTCTCTAATAATGGATTTTTCAATTGTTTCTTTTTTTAATGTTAGGAATTAAAAATCTACGGACGCTAACGCGCGCTTTCCGCACGTTCATTTACTGCTAGTTTGTTAATGAACTTGGTCATTTGAACATTTAAAAAAAATTTTAACTCTAAACATAACTCAAGCTCTCTAAACAATATGCATATTTAAAAAAATCTATTTATATTTCGTATCAAAAAGTACAAATTAATTATCCTACTTCATCTGTACATTGCCTCCAAAGAACTGCTGCAACGTTCATAAAGCTAAATCAGCAAAGTGCGTTACTCGAATGCAATCAGGGGCCATTGTGCCTGCCTAAACGCTACACTAAAGTTTATCGTTCGCATGCAAATTCCAATCACGCGGTGACCAATTGGCGTTGATACTACACGCATGCATTGGCCCATGAAATTTTTGCTAACTAACGCGTTCTCAGGCCTGATCAAATTCGCAAATCGTGCGCCCGCGTCTTTTAAAAAAATTTGACAGGCCAAAAAATCCACTACGTTTTTCCGACATTTTACCTTTCGTGTACTTTCATCCCATTCATATTCAAATCAGGATTTGCAGACGAAAGTAAACACGAGTACCAAAAAACTCCTGATTAAAGCGTAACATACCTTCTGTTTTGATTTACATTTTAAAACGGATTTAAACTTGTGAAATAGTATTGTCAAATATTTTCCTTTCATTTCAATATTTGTAAATAAAATACTCACCTTCTGGTAGGACGAAGCCAACAGCAGGTATTTGTGGTCAGCAGAAATCTGATGATCAAAACTCACTGCTAATCCCTGCAAGAAATTTGTTCCCAATTATTTCTAAAATTCCCATTATCATACAAAATTTATGGAAATAGAATTAAAACATTATCAACATGATTAAGTTTTTGAATTTTGAAGAATACAGGCCTCGGACTCATTTGAGAAATTTAAAATATTGTACATAGTAGCATAAATTGTGAAAAATAGTAGGAAAATCGTGACATGCAATTTTTTGAATATTAATTCGAGGGGTTAACTATTTTTGTAATCAGGTAGAAATATATATCACCGATAAAAAAGCGTGCAATCATTTTGAATCTTTTAAAATATCCTAAGAGCTTTGAAAATGGTTGAAATCCATCAAGAACCACTGAAATCTGTTGAGTTCCTCTGATATTTCTGGAAAACTCGTCAATCTTTTCAAATGCCTTGAAATCTTGGTAATTCCTTAAAATTCGTAGAAATCACTTGAAATCTTATCATTTCTTACGAAATCCCTTGAAGTCTCGTACACCCGTGGAAATCCCTATTAGCCCCATGAAATTTAATTTAATTTCACTTTCCCCCTAAAGTTCTCTAGGAATCCGTTCGAATCCCTCAAAATCTTTTTATTGTCATTGATATCCTTGATATCTTTGAAATTCCTTAGAATTGATTATTATTAAATCCCTTAAATCTTGGGAAATCCCTAGTACTTCTGCAAAAATCGAATAGAACCCTATAAAACATCTTGAAATCTATAATATCTTTCAAAATCCCTTAAAAAGTGATGAAATCTTTGAAATATTTTGAAATCCCGTAATGTCTTACAAAATCAGGTTAGGCCTTTTAGAATCCCTTGAAATCTTTGAAATCCACTGAAATCTATTAAAAATCCTTGAATTTTGTTGAAATAATCTGAAATCCTGGGCAACCTCTCGAAGATTTTTAAATCCCTTTCAATCTATATCCTAAATTTCTTATAATCTTATATAGTCTTATAATTTCTTTTGAAATCCTATGAATCCCTCAAAAAATGTAAAATCTCTTGAAATCCTTAAAACCTGTTAGATCTTCTGAAATCTTACAGAATCATTTAAAATTCCTTAAAATTTCTAAATCTCTTGAAACTGTCTATAAACTTACGAAATTCTTTAGAATCTCATTAAATTCTACGTAATAATTTGAAATACACTATATTCTTTCAAATCCTTTGAAATTGTTAAAATGCCTTAAATCTTGTGACGTCCCTTCTCCATCTTGAAATCTTTAATATTTAAAAAAATATTTTATTTCACTTTATTTATTCCCTACATTTTTCTAAGAATTCTTCGAAATTCCCTAAAATCCCCTGAAATCTTTAAAATCTTATAAATACTTTGATATGCGGTGAATTATCATAAAATTTGTAATATCGCTTATAATTTTATCACAAATTTTAAAAACTTTGAAATCCCTTGAATCTTCATCATCTTTGGAAATTTCGATTTTGGAGATGGCGGATACCTATGTTATTTTAGCCAATCAGCGAAAAAGTTTCAAAAGACGTTTAAGGGCAAAATGCAAAAATAGTTGTATTAGCTATAATTTCGAGAAAATAGCAACATTAGTGTCATATTTTTCAAGAGAGTAGAAAGACAGTTTCATCGTTGAAAAAAGGGTAAAAAAGAGTCAACAGTGTCGTCAGTCCAAGGCCTGAGGATAAAATCCTAGGTGAGGATTTCTTTTATTTATTTATCACAGAGTTTCTTAAGTAAAAGAGAAAGCCCTTGAAGGATCCACAGGAAACGAGCACAACATGCGTAAAACTTTAATGCTTCTCCTTCTTCGTCTCCAGTTTAGAAAGGTTTTCCGGTGTTAACAGAGCAAAGCCAACGGAGGGGAGGAAACTTAATGGAGATAGATTAAGGTAAACCTTTAGAAGGAAAGATGAGGTAAATAAAGAAACAGAACACCTTAGATTTATACGAAGTGCCAGCATACGGTATCAGTATCAGCTTCCACTATCTACTTTTATTTTACTGCCTCCATTCGCACCCGACTCGAGTACCCCCAAAACTTTTTACAACTAAACCATTTCTCAAGCCACCGGGTTTAGCTGCACGATTATCGCTTCCCACTTGCTAAAAAGAATTAAGCTCTAACAAAAAATTAGAGGTGATTAATTCCATTCTTCTCTCTTAAGTTTAAGAACCAAATAAAATTTTAGCCCATTGAAAAATCCGCAACGAAAATATGTGTATAATTATTGTTTTGCAAGACTTCTGAATAACGAAGTCGTTAAAAATAAGTGCGCGCGATAAACAAAAAGGACGAGGTCGAAATGGCGGAAGGTTTCAGGTCGTTAAGCGAGTCGAAGTGAACGAAACTATTGCGAGCATACGATGATAGGAAGGAGTAACTACGATTATTGTTTTAACGCCCAAAGTTGAGTCGTAAACGTCGTCTTGCGTAGCTGTAGTTATGGGATATAGGCCTTTTGCTGTCGTACATACCAGGCAAACTAAAACTTTCCAAACCACATCTTCAATATCAACGACCATCGTCCCTGCGTAAATGGAGATGTAAATGCGCGAGAAAGTTCGATGAAAAGCTGCACCAAAGTGGAAAAGGGTGAAACTACTTCTTCCTTCATTTTAATACGAAAGTTATTTTTCTACTTGAGACCGTATGCGAGTTTTCAATTTTTAAACTGAGTAACAAACTTTGAAACTGCTCGTGAATAAAAGAAAACGGAGGGAGTTAAATCTTTCAAACATATGCGTGCTGCCTTTTCCATTACTTGGGGAAAATATGTAAGAGTATTAACAATTAAAAGAGTATATGGTGCTACAAGTGCGGAAAGTAGGCCGTTCCACACGAGTGTGAAGTTTGTTGTATGAGCCAGAGGCGAATCGAGGGGGAGTTGTAGACGATTCATAGGCGAGCTTTAAACGAGCCGAAGACGAGCCGGAAACGACCCGAAGATGAGCCCATGACAAGTACTGTAAACTTCACAAGAGTTGCAATTGCCTACTTTTAGCACCTGTTGCAAAGATATTTTTTGTGAAAAATGCAGGAAATTTTCGATTTGATGAACAATGCAAACAATTTTCGGTGAATTTGTAAATTACCGATTATATCTAGAAATTGGAGGTATACAAAGATTTTTTGAAGAAATACAAAAATTTCCAAAATTTCCGGAAATTTATGGAAAATTTCTAAATTCCAAAAATTGCTAGATGACCGGAAATTTCAGGTATCCAAAATTTTTTTTAAATTTCCGAAATTTTCAGTAATTTATCGGTAATTCGAATGTCATTTATGGCAACTTATTACTTCGAGTTTGTCCAATCACTATTCACTACACACAATCAGTTTCTCAAGCGTTAAATCATAATGAAGTGAGGTTATGACTCCGGCAGTCATGGAAATTAATTCTGAAATGAAATGCGCAAGCTCAACAGAAAGAAAAAGTAATCTGGCTCGAACTGCATACGCGCAGATATTAGAAAAAGTAATCTTGCTCAAAGAGCGCAAGCGCAGCAGCTGGAAAAAATCTTTTTATAACTGCTTTTTACTACGGTTTTGGAATTGGTTACTTCCCGCACGCAATACATGCTTCAAAAAGCGAACATTTCGTGCATGCGTTACAAAAAGATAATTTATTTTGAAAATAATATATTCTGGATTTGTATCTGGAATATACATTAATGAGAGCGAGGACGTTGGAGAGACTACTGAATCGCGGGGAATCACACAGTCAGTGGTAGAAGTCAAGCTATGATCAGCCGTGTTATGTTTGTATAAGAAAAATGCTTCATTATTTCTTTATTCAATTAAACCAGGGTGGTCGTAGGTCAGGGAAAATCTGGAGAGAAAAGGGGGGGGATTCGTCGTTTCGATTCAAAAATCTCATCTGTTTTATTTGAAATTTCATCTTTTTGGATACAATTTTGTATTAAAAATTCTTCTTTGGCTAAAATTGAACTAAATACTTGGTTAAAGGACGAACCAATTTTAAAAAACAATCACTTTTTTGCTGAAAATTCATCACTTTATAGTTACAAATACACCTCCCTGGTTGACAATAGACCTCTTTGGTTGAAAATTCATCTTTTTTTGGTGGAAAACAAATCACCTTGGTTTGAAACTTCCTCTTTTTTGTTTCAAACTGCAAATGTTTGGTTGGCAATTATATTTTTGCTGAAAATTCATACTTTTGGCTTGAAAGTTGAAGAATTTGGATGAACATTTTTTTTATCAATTTGGTTAAAAATTTGACTATATTGGTGAATTATTTTTTGAAATTTAATTTGTTTTACTTAAAATTAAAGTTTTTCATCTTTTTTGGTATAAAATTTAATTATTTGGTTAAGAACTCAATTATTTTGTTAAAAAATTAATTATATTGTTGAAAATTTAACTGTTTAGTTGGAAATTAAATTATTTTGTTGAAAATTCGTGTTTTTTTATTAGAATATCAACTATTACATTTTTCACTCGAGAATTCATATTTTTGTTGGCAATTCAACTGTCTCCTAAAAAAATTTGGTTTCAGCAGAGCCGGCGGAACGCAGGTTATCTATCTTTCTCGCTCCTTAAGGAGCGTGAATGTAAAGGAATTAGAGTAAGCAAGATATTTCTCCCTCGCTCCGGCGGGAATCGAATTTTTAAATTCTGAAAACAGATCTTTCTCCTTCGCTCCGGTGAAAATCGAATTTTTAATTTCTGAAAAAGGATCTTTCTCCTTCGCTCCGGTGAGAATCGAATTTTTAATTTCTAAAAAAAGGTATTTCTCCCTCGCTCCAGTGGGGATCGAATTTTTAATTTCTGAAGAAAGGTATTTCTCCCTCGCTCCAGTGGGGATCGAATTTTTAATTTCTGAAAGAAATCTTTCTCCTTCGCTCCCGTGAGAATCGAATTTTTAATTTCTGAAAAAAAGTATTACTCGCTCCGATGTGAATAGAATTTTTAAATTCTGAAAACAGATCTTTCTCCTTCGCTCCGGTGAGAATCGAATTTTTAACTTCCGAAAAAAGGTATTCCTCCCTCGCTCCGGCGGGAATCGAATTTTTAAATTCTGAAAACAGATCTTTCTCCTTCGCTCCGGTGGAAATCGAATTTTTAATTTCTGAAAAAGGATCTTTCTCCTTCGCTCCGGTGAGAATCGAATTTTTAATTTCTGAAAAAAGATATTTCTCCCTCGCTCCGGCGGGAATCGAATTTTTAAATTCTGAAAACAGATCTTTCTCCTTCGCTCCGGTGAGAATCGAATTTTTAACTTCTGAAAAAAGGTATTCCTCCATCGTCCCGGTGAGAATCGAAATTTTTAATTTCTGAAAAAAGGTACTACTCCCTCGCTCCGGTGGGAATCGAATTTTTAAATTCTAAAAACAGATATTTCTCCTTCGCTCCAGTGAGAATCGAATTTTTCAATTCTGAAAACAAATCTATCTCCTTTTCTACGGTGGAAATCAAATTTTTAATTTCTGAAAAAAGATCTTTCTCCTTCGCTCCGGTGGGAATCGAGTTTTCAATTTCTGAAAAAAGATCTTTCTCCTTCGCTCCGCTGGGAATAGAATTTTCAATTTCTGAAGAAAGATCTTTCTCCTTCGCTCCGACGGGAATCGAATGTTTAATTTCTGAGAAAAGATCTTTCTCCTTCGCTCCGGTGGGAATCGAGTTTTCAATTTCTGAAAAAATATCTTTCTCCCTCGCTCCGGTGGGAATCGAACCTCACATCTTCCGATTTCCGGGCGGGTGCGGTGCTTTAATAAATAAGCTACTAGAGAGATCGAAGGTAGATACTTTCTTCAGATTTTTTGTTTACAAAAAAAAAATTAACTTTTATGCCAAAAAGAAGCATTTCCGTTACAAGAGTTAAGTTTTTAAGCTAAATAGTACAATATTTCAGAAAAAAGGTGACTTTGAAACCCAAAAAGATAAGTTTTCAGTAAAAAATGTCAGTTTTAATCAAGAAAAATGAATTTTCATCCAAATATTCAAATTTTCTACAAAAAATTTAATTTTTGAGACAAGCAGACAAATTTTCAAGAGGACAGTTAAATTTTTAACAAAATCATTAATTTTCAGATGAGAAAGATAAATTTTCAACCAAGAAAGATGATTATTCTACTACAAAACATTAAAGTTCAATCCAAAAACACGAAATTAAAAAAAAACAGTTGAATTTTCGACCAGAAAAGATTAATTTAACAGAATAGTTGAATTTTCAATAAAATGATTAGATTTTAAAGAAAATAGTTGAATTTGCAACCTGAAAAGTTGAATTTTCAACAAAAAAGTTTATTTTTAACCAAGAAAGATGACTTTTATATAAAAAAAGAAAGAATGTTCAAGCCAAAAAGAGACGAATTTTCAAGAAAGGAGTTGAGTTAAACAAAAAGGACCGATTTTCGCCAAATTTTCTGAATCCTCAACCAAATCAGATTAATTTTCAATCAGAGTTCAATTTTCGAATTTTTTAGAAGACATTTGAATTTGCCGCAAAAAAAAATCATTTTCAACCAAGAAAAATAAATTTGCAATCAAATACTTTAATTTTCTACTAAATTGTTGAATTTTTGTGTCAAGAAGAAATTTTTTTTACAAAACAGTTGAATTTTCCACTTTAAAATATGGATCTGCAATGCGAAATACAATTTTCTAACAAGTAGTTCAATTTTTTAACAAATAGTTAAATTTTCGATCAAATAGATGAATTTTCTACCAAGAAAATTAACTTTCTACCAAGCAAGGAGAAATTTTTTCAAGATACCAAAATTTTCAGACAGACAAATTTTTGCAGAAAAATTGAATTTTCATCTGAAAAAGACAAGGCATTTATAAATCAGTTAATTTTCAACCAAATACTTCAAGTTTCCACCAAATTGTTGAATTTTTAGGTCAAAAAGACGAAGTTTCTACAAAAGAGCTGAAATTTTGATTAAGAAATATAGATCTTCAACAACCAAATTAATTTTCTACCGACTAGTTCGATTTTCAAATGAATAGTTGAATTTTCAATCAGATAGATGAATTTTCTACCAAAAAGATTAACTTTCTGAAAAATAAAACAAAATTTTAACAAAAAATTAGTGATCATGGCAGGTAACCTGATGCAGGTAACTTGCCGCAGGTAACTTGACGCCAGTAGCTCGACGCAGATAAACTTTTTAGGAAAACCTCAAATTAACGTTTTTAATTAATTCCAATACAGTGCTGTCTATATAAGAAAACTATATGCTTTATATTTTGGACAACAAAATTTCTTATATTATTCTTCAACCCAATTGGAAAATTAAAAAAAGGGAAGTTTCTTGAAAACAAAAGGAACAAAATTCTATAAAGTTTTTCTCGTGTGATCTCTAGATCTCAAATCCATTTATGTTTTACGAAATGAACAGGCTAACCGCGATGTTATCTGGGATTGATTTCGTAGAAATTCAATGTGTTCAAATTGATTGCACTCGCTAACCGGAAGGTACAACGTGAATCATGTTGCATCAAAGAAAGCACACAATTAAATATGGTCCGATATGGTCTGCCTATGCGGTTGAAGATCGATTCATGATTTTTTTAAACTCCATATCAATTTCTACTATTGTTCAATAACACCAGAGTAATCTTTATGGAATGTAGTCGTAATTTCTCGAGAATGCAAAGACATTTTTGCAATTAGTTTCCTTTAGTTCGTCTCCTGATGTTCACCTAACGTTCATGCATCTTGATCAGAGGATATTTTTGTTTCAAGTACGTCCTTTCATTAATAAACAACTCGAAATAAAAACAAAACCATTAACATAACATCGCACCGGTTTGCACGATTAATCGATGCTACCAGCTATGAAATTCCGGCAAAAGAGGTCCGAATATCGTGCTTGTACACTGCAGATCGATACCTGATAATAAACTTCAGAGGAACTCTTGTCGAGTTTACGCCCACTCGAAATGAGGATATTTAACATATTAATCGTTGCGTGAATTCAATTTCTCAACGAATTACATTTTAATTTTTGAGGCCGGACATCTAAAATTATAAGATGTCTTATTTTATCGACTGCACTAAATTTCGAAGTATAGCATGTTGAAAAATGGTGAACGCGTAAATCTTTTCAGGAAGCAAGAGAGACAATAAAATCATTAAAATGCATTAATTATTGTGCTGAACAATATGTTTCTCTTGCAACTCGTTTCAATAATTTCATCTCAGAGAACAAAGAAAAGAAGCAGCTTTTTCTAATCGTCGAGGATCACAAAAAACAGTTTCAGATGCAAGAAAAACAACTATTGGAAAACGGCTTAAAATAGATTCAGAAAGTGTGGAAGATCAATCTCTAAAGCCTTATGAGATGCATGTTGTAAAGAACAATTGAAAATTTGATGATAAAATTTTGGTTTATGTATTTTCCATATTGTTGGTCATATAGTTTTTGAAGCACTAAATATACTACGAATGGCCTCTTTTTAAAATAATCTTTTTTCACGATGAGCTTTCTTGAACAACCTTGATGATAACGTTATCACTGCTGATGCATTTGTACATGCTTTCAATAATTCTAGTCTTTTATCTACAGAAAAATGATCGTTTAGTGAGAAACTAAAACGAACGTATTCATTTCATGGTGAACAGTGCTCAATTGACCATGTTCACCAGAGATCGCTACATAATATCTGCTCGAGTACATTATTTCTAGCACTCGTGCAGCGTGTTAATTATCGACCAGGCATTACCGTGTTACTTTACTCCTCGAGCGTTAGTAACCCATACCGATAGCATGTTCTGATCTACAGCACGACTTTCTTTAGGGTATCTTCAATAATAATTTTCTTGTGTATTTAGTATTCACACCATTTGCTGATAATGCTCTTAATAGCAATTTACTTCGAAAGCTGCTATTACAGTCTCTCATAGACTCTACTGTTAAAATTTAATTAGGGCTGCTAGATAGCCTGGAAAACATGTAAAACTTGAATTTTATAAGCAGACAAAATAATAACCGGATAGTTTGATTTTGCAATTAGGTTATTTTAAAATTAGAATTACGCAGCAGTCGTAAAGAAATAGTGATTCTACTAATTGGCCATACGTTTTCCTCATGCAAGTTAATTAACAAGACAAAAGTAAAAATAGACTACCTAACGGAATATCAGCCTTATAATTAAGAATTCGAATAATATTTATGGAATTCCGCTCCTTCACTTTTGAGAGTGAATCTAATTGTGCGTAACACCCTCCACTATGGCTGCACTCGAGTGTGCCGAGGTCGTTCCACATATCAAATTTACCTTACTTTCTACTCCTGCTGGCATCTCATTTTTATTTGTGGCAATCTATATTTCATAGTTTGCCTTGCATTATCTCAAGACATGAAGGTCAATTGAGCTAATCTATGAAATTAATATTGCAGAGGAAAAGAACTGTATGTGTACTATTGTCAAGTATTGTTACCAGGTTGATAAAGTGTCAGAGTTGTCAGAGTAGCTTAGAAGTTGACGGTGGTCGTGACACTAGCCAGGGGCTTGAAATCCCCGTGGAATGGCGCACCTAGGTAGCTAGAACTCAATTTATAAAGAATAAAGATGACATTCACAGCAGCTGGATTCTCTCTCGCTGCGTTAATTACAGAGACACTGACATTAGGTTCAGCCGCTAATATTATTTACTGGCCGCTCAGCTCAAGCGAAATGGTAGCCAGACACAATTCCTCGCTGGTCTGGTAATGACGGCTACCATCGCAAACTAACCTTATAATTACGCCTATATTCTATCATGCCCCGCTGATTGCAGGCAAATTTTCTACGAGTCACGCGCCTCTTTCTTTCACAGACCACCCTGCCCTTTGAATTACATTTTTCATCTACATACTTAATAACAGAAGCAGGAATCCTAATACTTTTAACAAAATAAATAAAGATGTCCTTCACACTACTATTATATGGTCCCATCCGAAAATTCAAAATCATCTGGCGGGTAGACACTCTGATTACTATTCACAGAACAAATCATTTCTGATTAACATTATTGAGAGCGTTTATGATTGAATGTGTCACATAACTATTACATTATTACAAGAATATAAAACGTGAGATAAATGAAAATGTTTTGAATACATTGTAGAATGTAGAGGTAGGTAATTGGTTTGAAATTGACATTTTCTTGTTTCTTTCTCGTGTCGTAGCCGCCTTACGACTGCATTCACACAATGCAATGGAAGGATAATTGATTTTAAAGTACTGCGTGAGATTCATTCGAGTATTTAGACAGACTCCTTTCGCGGCACAGCCAAGGATATTATCCCGTTAAGGTTGTAAGTCCAGCACACGACTTGGTCAACTTATAGATCCGAAGGTCGTCCGCGCGGGAAAATCAAAAGGAATCGAAACTGGATCATTGAAAAACAATTCTCCCTTGACAGGCGAGGGCTTTTAACGTTCTCTTTTCCCCATACGGGCTCCTGCTGTTTCACGTTTACACGCATCAATGAGAGACTTGGCTCTTATTTTTACCTTCCGCTAATACTCTACTCAAATTTACACATTGATGTTTATGTTCATTTACTAAGTTTATAAGAGCTCAAAACATTTCGAAAAGAGGAAGTCTGTAGGCAAAAAATTATGGTAAACAGCTTTCAACAAATTAATTCAGAACAACTCAAGAGAGTGAAGAACAAATCACTGTATGACGTTTCGCAGGTATGGAATATGATTTCTTGCACTTTGAAACGCCAATAAATCACGATCGTCACTTCTTGTCAGTTCGAGAAGATTTCTTAAAGATCACCGAATCAGAAAGTCGATCTTGAACCTTGCAAGATGTTGATCAGTCGATCCCTTGTAATGTGCAAACCCAGAGTAGGTGAAAGTTGGGAGCAAAAGTCAGATTTGTTATTCTAAGCATAGCGGCTTCGTCCATTTTTTCTACATGAGGTTACTAGGTATTGTCTTGATTTCGAAAATGTATCTCTAACTATAAACAGCCATTCTTCTGAAGTGTTGTGAAAGATTATAATTTTTGTAAGCAGTCTAGTTAAACGTTTGGTATTTTCCTGGTATGGTTCGAACCAACATGCGAAATCCGGAAAAATTTTTTAATGAGATGGAAAGCGAGTTCTAAGTTTATTGTGCTTAGCTAACTGGATAAATGCGATGCACATGCCGTTTTAGTTCACAATTGCAATGTAACACGTGGTGCATTCGTTTCTGTGGTTTACGAGTTTACTGGTGAAGAGAATCTTATGAAATCAGTCATCTTGGCGAATTGCAAACAATTTTAGCTTTATTTTCTTGAAGATAGATGCAGCCAGTACAAAGAGACTTCATAGCCAAAAATACATAATACATTTAAACATAGTTTACATAATGGCGCGAAAAATTGACTACAGAGTGATGCTGATGATTAAACAATCAAAACAGAGTTGACTAGTGTTCAGTTGTTCATGCATCTGTCCATCTAATTTCCATCAGGTAGGCCATCACGGAAGTTGTCAAAAATTCAAATTTTAGGTTGTCCGAGTGCAGGAAACATGATGAAGTTTATATCAATTTAAGAAGATTGTCAGGTGTTGACCAGGGTAGTATCAAGTGATAAAGGTGATTAAAGAATCAAAAGAGTGTCGATTACTGACCAGGAATGACCAATAATGTCTGAACAGTAACAACAAGTGATCAGTCTCTTTTGATTATTTCATCACCATCATCACTTGATACTGTCAGCACCTGATCATCTTCTTGAATTGGTATAAACTTCATCAAGTATCGGATAGATGTATGGCGTTTTCCTCTACTCAAACAAAGACTTTACCCCCTTGGATGTTTCCGTCTAACATCTCGCAAGTTTCGCAACTAATTTGAAATGAAAAAGAGTGTAAAAAATGTTAATTTCTTAGATAATCGTTCCGCAATTCACACCTAGGGAGGATGAGAGCCATTTTCGCGAATGCCAACATAATCACGTAGGTTAACAAGCTCATTAAAAAATAATTTGTCAAGTTAGCGTCTCGTCAGGCGACCCAAGAACGAAATAAGTCGAGGAATTCTCATTGCTGCCGTATAATCTAATCATAGGAATAGGAATAAGAAGCGCCTCACGGTGCGGCGGCTCATTAACATGCATTCACACCGGAATATTTATCGCTTATGTTGCCGGGTAAGGATGCATCGCAATTCGCATTCTTCTAAGAGCGACCACACATCCAGATCCTAGATAAGGCCTGAAAAAGTGAAAATGTACGCACAGCGTCCTACACACTTTGCTTTGGTGCAGAAACATGCATCCCTGCAAGAGGATGAGCGCTATAATTCTACGAGCTATCAAGTAGCTGCTTTCGAACTTGGTGGATTAGTAATTCAACGATCGCGAATCGCGATTTGCGATTTGCGTATGGAAAGGGACGCCTCGTTAAGCCAATGACATCACGAAAGGTAATAAGAAAAAGGTCTTGATCAATGGTCCAATTGATATTCCTATGAATATCTGTAACAGGGTAACATTTGAGCTTTGTCTTTTTTTATTCATTTTTACATTCTCATTCTAATGAGAAAGTATTGATTTTATGTAAAATTTGACTTAGTCCGTTTTCAACAAATCTCCACGTTTTGATATCCTCTGAGCTAGAAAAAACTATTTTTACCAAGGTGTCTGTCTCTGGTCTGCCTGTCTGTCTGTCTGTAGGCACGATAGCTTTCGAAAAAATGATCAGATTGGATTGAGCTTTGGCACACGCTTTTTATTGTTTTTATTCTATCAGCAACTTGAAAATGCATGATTTATTCAATTTTTATACATCTAGAGTTATCCTATTTTATATTGTTATTTGTACACTGTACAATAATCTTGAACTGGAATAGTTGAATTTTCAGCTAAAAAATCAATTTTAAACCAAAAACGATTTGTGACCAAAATAATTAAATTTTCAACCAAAGAAGTGAAGCTTCAACTAACAATGATGATTCTTAAACCAAAAAACGACTTTTTAACAAAGCTGTAGAAGCTTCTAGAAAGAAACTAATTTTTAACCAAAAGATTTTGATTTAAAAACAAATGAAGTTGAATTTAAACAAACAAGACGAACTTTTGAACAAATACATGAATTTTTAATCAAGAAGATAATTTTCTACCAAAAAAGGCGAATTTTTAACAGAATATATGAATTTTCAACCAATATTTGGATTTTCAAGAAGCAAAGATACATTTTTAATCAAAAATGCAACCGTTAAATTTTCAATTTTAAAAATTATGTTGAAAAAACAAATTTTTAAATAAATACTTGAATTTTCAAACAAATCATTTAATTTTTAACACAAAAAGTAGAATTTTCAAACAAAAATCTTAATTTTCTACCAACAAAAATGAAATTACAACAAAACACATGAATTTTCAACTAAGAAAGTCAAATTTTCACCAAAAATGAAATAGTTAAATTGTCAGTTAAGAAAATAATTTTTACCCAGAAAAACGAATTTTCAACCAAAGATTTTAAAACAATTTTTTTGATTTCGCAAGATTTAACAAATTTTAGGAAACCTTTGCATTCTTTTTTAAGCTTTTAGAAGTTTGAGAAGATCTAAAAAGATTCTCAAATAATTTAAATCTCGAAAAAGTTTCAAAATGTATATTCTTAAACGGTTTGAAAAGAAGGAAACTTTTTAAAAATTTCGCAAAGTTTTAAGCGAATAAAAAATGTTTCTGAAGATTTCCCGGATTATTTCATGTGATGGTTTATATTGGAAAATAAATTTAAAGAGAAAATTGAAAAGGATTTCGAAAAATTTCAAATGATTTCCTAAAATTTCGGAAAAGAATGTAGAAGATTTTAAAGCAGAATTTTTTTTCAATTTTTGGACAAAATTCGAGTAGATTTCTGAAGGTACTAAAATGAAATTTTGAAGCTTTTTAAGGATTACAACAGATTTCAAGATAATGAAAAATTTTCCGAAGATTTCTAGGGAAATTTAGAATGATTTTTTATTGAGGAAAATCAATTTTCACATAATATTTAAAATGATTGAAGAAAGTTACAAACGTTTTCAAAATTGTCAAAAACAAAATCTGGAATATTTTAAGGTAATTTCAGGAATAATTCCAGTCATTTTTTAAAATATTTAGAAAACTTAGAAATTTGGACGAGGTTAGGAATATTTAAAAACTTTGAAAGTTTTCAAAAAATTTCTAAACTCTGAAATTTTTGAAAATCTTTTTGAATTTTCTCAAGAAATATAAGAAAATTATATCTATATAACCTTGAAGCAAAATAATGAATAAACATAGCAAAAAAATTAGTTATACTAGATTTTTATTTGGCATTAAGCCTTATTTTCGTCCGCAAATTATAATTTGGTTGAAAATACATCTTTTTGGTTTCAAAATTCATCTGTTTTAGTATAAATTGCATCTTTTTTTGTTAAAAATTCCTTTTTTTTTTTGTGGAAAATTCTTTTTTTTTGTGTCAAAAATTTAACCACTTGATTAGAAGTTGAACAAATTTATTAAAAATTCATTTTTTTCTGGCTGAAGATTCATAATTTAAGTTCCAAATACATTTTTTTTCAAATTGTACCTATTTTGTTGCAAATTAGTCTTTTTTAGCAGAAAATTGATCTTCTGGGTTAAAACTTCATCCTTTTGTTTAAAAATTAAACTATTTTATTCAGGATTAAACTATTTTATAGAAAACTCGTCTTTTTTGGATAAAATCTTATTTAATTGAAATATCTACCAAATAGTTTCATTTTCAACCAAAATAGGAATTTTTAACAAAAGAATTAATTTGTAACCAAATGGTTTAATTTTCCAGCAAATAGTGAAGTTTTAGGCCTGAAAGATGATTTTTCTACAAAACAGCTGAACTTTCAATCCGAAAATATGAACTTTTGACAAAAAAATTAATTTTCAATCCGAAAATAGGAATTTTTAATAAAAAAGCTAATTTTCAAGCAAATAGTTTAATATTTTCAACCAAAAATAGGAATTTTTAATAAAAAAGTTAATTTTCAACCAAATACTTTAATTGTCTACCATATGGTGGAAATTTTAGGTCTAAAAGATGAATTTTTTACAAAACAGCTGAATTTTCTATCCGAAACTATGAATTTTTAACAAAAAAGTTAATTTTCAACCAAATAGTTTAATATTTCCAACCCAAGATAGGGATTTCTGGTGAAAAAGATAATTTTCATCCAAATAGTTTAATTTTATACCAATTTCTTGAAGTTTTAGGCCTAAAATATGAATTTTCTACAAAACAACTGAATTTTCAATCCGGAAATATGAATTTTCAACTAAAGACATTCAGTTTCAACCAAATTGTTAAATTTAAGGCTTGAAAATTCTTTTTTTCCCCGGTTAAAGATTTATAATTCAAGTTCAAAATACATTTTTTGTTTTGTTTAAAATGTAACTATTTTGTTGAAAATTAGTCTTTTCGGCAGAAAATTGATCTTCTGGGTTAAAAAATTCATTCTTTTCTTTAAAAATTAAACTATTTGATTGTGGAATCAACTATTTTGTTAAAAATTCGTCTTTGAACGAATTCTTCACTTTTTTGTTTAGAATAAAAATTTTTTTAATGAAATATCAACTATTACATTCTTTTGGTTAAGAATTCATGTTTTTGTTTGAAAATTTACCTACTCGGTTAAAATTTTAACTACTTTGTTAAAAATTCATTTCTTTTCTTAACGATTTATCAATTTAGTTGAAAGTTCATCTCTTTGGTTGACAATGTAATAATTTGGTTTCAAATTCGTCTTTTTTGTGGAAAATTCATCTACTTGGTTGCAAATGAACTTTTTTGTTAAAAATTAATATCTTAGGATTAAAAAATTAACTATTTTGTATAAAACTCGTCTCTTTTGGAAAACATTGATGATGCCACTGAAAATAAAAAATAGACAAAAAATAAAGTTGCACACACTGTAACCTCGATTTTAGTAAACTGGTTTTGTGCGTTCCTGGAACTGGTGTCCTTCGCAGTTTTGTGATGAGGGCAGCCGCGGGACGGAGAGAAAGACGACGTTCAATCAAGTGTGACAAAAAGCATGAGTTGCATAAATCGAGGTTCCTGTGTATAATTTTCTGAATTCTTACTACGCATAATGATTCGAGAATCCAGTCTGATTAAAATCAGTTAAGACGTGCCTGATGCAGTTAGTATGAAAGCAATTATTATTTCAAGTCTGATTTCAAAGCCTAAATTAGCTTCTAAATCATTTCTACTTGTCCTCATTGAGAAAAGCAGAAACTAATTAAAGGCGGAGACATTGAGCTTGCTATTTAAACTTGAATGTGGAATAGATAGTTAATACTCGTTTTTCCATAAGAGGCATTTCTAAAAATAGCTCTAACATGCGGCATATCAATGTGTCAAACTCCTGATAAATTCTTAGAAAATTCATTTAGAAATCATTAATAACAGTCCGAAGTTGTTTTTCAATTCAACTCAGGATACCAATTAAGCTAAATCCAGAATGAAAAAAGGCCATAAGCGAACCAGTGCCAATAGTATAAAGCCTAGATTTTTTTCCTAGGCTCTGGTTCGAGTATAATGGTGGGTACGAAATGAAAGGTATAAAATGGTAAGTACAGACAAGTATCATATATCACTGAAGTTTACAGGTAGGAACGTATGGTACGCTCTCGAGCAATTAATGGCAAATCCCTCCGCGTTTGCATGTCAAAGTCAGCAAAAAAGTATCGCTACTACTAGACCTTAATCGCTCGACACAGACACGCTTGAGAATAAAATATTTTTTATTCTCGAGATCAAGAGAAGTGGACAGGTTTGCTGACAAAGCGGGGAGAAAAAAACTTCAGGGAAATTAAGGACTGAATTCCTGATGAGCTTGAATATGAATTTTTTGTGCAATAATAGGTGTACTGACCCTCTGGCTCATTTTTCGAACCAAAAACATAAATTTTTCAGAAGCACTTGAATTTTCAACCCAAAATATGTTTTCAACCAAAAATGGAACAACTATATTGGCGGTTGATAATAAATTTAAAAAAAAATGAATTATCAAACAGTTGAATTCAATGTATTCAATGTATTTGGAACTTAAATGATACTATTTGTCACGCTTGATTGAACATCGTCTTTCTCTCCGTCCCGCGGCTGCCCTCATCACAAAACTGCGAAGGACATCAGTTCTAGGAACGCACAAAACCAGTTTACTAAAATCGAGGTTCCAGTGTGATGCAACTTTATTTGCTGTCTATTTTTTATTTTGAGTGGAATTATCCATTTTTTTCAAAAGAGACGAATTTTATACAAAATAGTAAACTTTTTAACCCTAAAATATTAATTTTTAAGAGAAAAGTTTATTTACAACCAAGTAGATGCATTTTCTACGAAAAAGACGAATTTGAAACAAAATTATTACATTGTCAACCAAAGAAATGGACTTTCACCTAAATTTATAAATCTTTAAGCAAAAAAAAAATTAATTTTTAAAAAACTAGTTAAACTTTTAACCAAACACGTAAATTTTCAAGCAAAAGCATGAATTCTTAACCAAAAATATTTAATAGTTGATATTTTATTTAAAAAATTTTTCATTCTGAACAAAAAGTAAAGAATTCGTTCACAGACGAATATTTAACAAAATAGTTGATTCTTCAATCAAATAGTTGAATTTTCAAACCATAAAGATGAGATTTAAAAAAAAATTTCTAAACGAAATAATTAAATTGACAGCCAAAGACATGAATTTTCAACTAAAATGATAAATCTCCAAGCAAGAAAAAAAAAAAATCTTAACAAAGTTTAAACTTTTTACCAAATACTTAAATTTTCAACCAAAAATATGAAACAAAAAAATGTAATAGTTGATATTTCAATTCAAAAAGATTTTATTTTGAATAAAAAACTTCAGAGTTTATAAAAAAATGAATGAATTTAAAAAAGAAAAATAATTTTCAACCAAATAGTTTAATTTTTTAACAATTAGTGAACTTTTAGGCCTAAGAGATGAATCTTCTACAAAACAGCTACATTTTCAAACCGAAAATATAAAGTTCCAACAGAAAAGTTAATATTCAACCCAACATTGTAATTTTCAACCAAAAATATGAATTTTTAATTAAAACGTTAATTCTCACCAAAATATTTTAATTTTATACCATATTGTTGAACTTTTAGGCTTAAAAGATGAATGTTCTACAAAACAGCTAAATTTTCAATCCGGAAATATGAATTTTCTAACAAAAAGGTAATTTTCAACCAAATACTTTAATTTTTTACTAAACAGTGGATTTTTAAGCCTAAAAGACGAATTTTCTACAAAACAGCTGAATATTCAATCCGAAAATATGACTTAAAAAAAGTTAATTTTTTAACCAAATAGTTTAATTTTCAACCAAAAATAGGAATTTTTAATAAGAGAGTCAATTTTCAATCAGATAGTTTAATTTTCTACCAAACAATGAAGTTTTAGGCCTAAAAGACGAATTTTCTACAAAACAGCTGAATTTTCTATCGAAAAACATGAATTTTCAACAAAAAAGTTAATTTTCAACCAAATAATTTAACCTTTAACCAAAAATATGAATTTTTAATTAAAAAAGTTAATTTTAAACCAAACAGTTTTATTTTCCACCAATTAGTGTAGTTTTAGGCCTAAAACACAAATTTTCTACAAAACAGCTGAATTTTCAATCCGAAAATATGAATTTAAAAAAAAAGTTAATTTTTTAACCAAATAGTTTAATTTTCAACCAAAAATATAAATTTTGAACAAAAAAGTGAATTTTCAACCAAATAGTGTAGTATTAGGCCTAAATGACGAACTTTTTACAAAACAGCTGAATTTTCAATCCGAAAATATGAATTTTCAAAAAAAAAAAGTTAATTATTAACCAAATAGGTTAATTTTCAACCAAAAACAGGAATTTTTAATAAGAAAGTTCATTTTTAACCAAATAGATTTTCTACCAAATTGTTAAGTTTTAGGCCTGAGAGATGAATTTTCTACAAGAAAACTAGATTTCCAATCCAGAAATATGAATTTGCAACTAAATTGTTGAATTTAAGGATTAAAAATATAAATTTTGATAAAATAGTTCGATTTTCAACCAAAAACATAAATCTTTAAACAAAAAATACATTTTGAACACAGAAGTTGCATTCAAAAAAAAAAATTAATTTTCAATGAAACAGTGGAATTTTGAACGAAAGATATGAATTTTCAACTAGAATGATGAATCTTTAACAACAAAAAAAGTATTTTTGACCAAATGATTAAATTTTCAACTGACAATGATTTCCCTTACAAAAGAAAAGAAAATTCTAGTAAATTCTTTGATCTTCAAGCCTAAAAAGCAAATTCTTAACAAAACAGTAGAATTTTCTACCCGAAAATATAAATCTTCAACAAAAAAGTTAATTTTCAATTAAAAACGGTCAGTTGAGCTGAACGAAAAGGATCCTCAAGCAAATAAATGAATTTTCAACGAAGAAAAAACTTCAAATTTTCAACAATTTTTTAACAACAAAAAAATAAATAATTTACAAAGTAGTAAAATATTAAACCAAATAAATGTATTTTCAAACAAAAATAGAATCATTAAATTGACAGTTTAAAGAGCTAAAAAAAAAATAATAATTTTCAAACCGGTTCGAAAAACTAATTTTTTAACAAAAAAACGAATTTTCAACCAAAGAGATGAATCCTCAACTAGTAAAATGTATGTTTAACAAAAATTTAATTTTCAACAAAAAAATGATTTTTAACTAAATAGTTCAATCTTCAACGAATGCAATGCATTTTTAACGAAGTAGTTCAACTTTCAACCAATTAGTTGAATGTTAAACGAGAAAAGATGATTTTTAATAAAATAAATGAATTTTCAACGAAACAACTAAATCTTCAACCAAATAGTAGATTTTTCAACCAAAAGGGATATTCCAAGCAATTCTCGATTCTTTGCCGGCCGCGGCCCTGGTCGGCAAAGAACCGAACGCCTTTTTTCATGTCAACACTCATGACCGCATTATGTAATCTCTGACCTTGGAACAGTGTGGCGCAGTACTCAGACAGTGGCCACGTAAATAGCTTCAGACACGGCCCTTATTATTCGATCGTTTAGGCCGTCAACAGACGCAGAAGCAATCAAGCGTGAAATCAGCAACTCATAGGACAGAAAAGAATCGGAAGTTGAGCGAAATTGAGTGTATATCCCCTGCTTCTTGCAGCCGGCCCCCAAATATTTCTAATACATTGGGACACCGATTTATCGGAACCTGATATACGGGACGAGGTGGTCCAAGGGGACGAGAGTGAGGCGCTTGCAAGGTCAGCGGAGTTGCGCAGTTTAGGGTTCGACACAGCAAGAAGCCACAATCAAGAAGGAGAAGAAGAACGGTTCGGAGAACTCCCGATTCACCGTCAAGGCCATTAAGAGTACCCCCGAAAACGGCGGTAAATCGGGGTCCCAGTTTACCAGCACTAGTACGGGACTGGTACATTCAGTAACGCAGCTATAGTAGAGTCACTTACTGGTTCATCCAGTCAAAGTTACGTACGTTCCCTGTTTGAGCCAGGAATAAATTTTTTTTTTTATTCAAACATGCCGATAAACTATGGCTGTTTCTCTCGATAGTAATCAGTCTCAGCGGACAAGCATTGCCGTCGAGTCTTTCACACGAGCGATCCTGGCCTTAGAAAAGAGGTTTAAGGTAAACGCACATGTGTACGATTAATCAAGCGGATATTAAGGTCGGATAACCGGTCCGAGACACTTGGCGCCAGCGGGTTTATATTTAGGATTATGATGCTTGTTCTCAGCGTTACAAACAAATAGAAAGAGAAAGGGTGTTGAAAAAAAAAATATATATATATATATAGAAAATATATCATTTTTCTATCCTTGCCGCATTTTATTTACTTACTTTAATAATAGTCATAGATGAAAATGAGACTCACCTGAAACAAAAAAAGAAAATATTTATGTTATTTTTCTGGTTTATAAAAATAATAACATAATTCGAAGATATTGGTAACATGCCACAGACTCATTTGAAAAATTCAAAATTTTGTCAATAGCAGCATAAATATTGAAAGATAGTAGCAAAAGAGTGTCATAAAATTTCAGGGTAGCAACATTTTTTATACAGAATCTTCCATAAAATAAAAAAATAAACATTTGTACAAATGTTTAACCAAAAAGGAATAGCTACATTTTCAGATCAACAAATTTAGTTTAAAAAAACGAATTTGTAACAAAATAGTTGAATTTTCATACAAATAGTGTAACGCTTGACCAAATAGTTTAATTTTCTACAAAAATGACGAATTTCCAAGAAAATACATGAACTTTCAACCAGAAAAGATCAATTTTCAATTAACAATATTAGTTTTACACTAAAAAAGGAATTTTTGCATTTTCAGTCAAGAAAATTGATTATTATCAAAAAAACAATTAGTTTTTAGAAAAATAGTGAAATTTTCAACCAAAGAGATGAATTTTCAACTAAAATTATGAATCTTCAAAAAAAAAATGATTTTCAAGAAAATAGTTCATCATTCGACCAAAGAGGTGAATTTTCAAGCAAGAAAATAATTCTTTAACTAAGAAGATTAATTTCTACAAAAAAAAAAAACGATGAACTTTCATCTAAAAAGAACAATTTTAAACTAAAAAAAAAATACAATTTTCAATCAATTTGAAATATTTTAAAATATTCTCTTAAAAATTAAGGAAAAAAATAACAAATCACTTTAAAATTTTACTTCAAATCTTCAAAAACCTACATTTTATTTTAAACTTTTTGGAATCTTAATCAATTAAAATTTTGTTTGGAACTTTAATTTTAATAAATCCTGCAAAATTAAAAAACATTTTTAAAAATTTTTCAGACATTTATTTACGATTTTGAGAATCCTTTGAATTTTTTTATCCATTCTCTTAAAACTAATTTTTCAAAACAAAAAATCACTCTTATTTTTATAGAAATTTTTATAAATGTTTTCATTCTTTTGAATTTTTTTGAAATGTTTAAAAAGCTTCTAAATCTTTTGTTCGAATTCTTCAAAAATCTACATTTTGATTTACATTTTTTGAAATCTTTTCAAGTTTCCAATTATCTTTTAATCTTTTCAAATTTCTAAATATCTCTTAAACTTATTTCAATTTTGTTCTAAAGTAATAATTGTGTCATCGTTATTTATTCTTTAATATTTGTTTTTTTTTAATTCTGTTTAAAATTTCCTTTTAAAATTGATTTTTAAAAATAAAAATCATTTAAAATTTTAACAGAAATCTTAGGAAAAAATTTGTATCATATTAAAAACTTTCAAATCCTTAAACAGCTTGCAAATCTTAATTCGAAATTTACAAAAATCTATATTTTGTTTCCAATCGCTTGCAATCTTTTCAAATTTTTAAGTATGTTTCAATCGTTTCAAAATTTGTAAACATCTCCTTAACTTACTCGAATTTTCTCTAAATTTATTTATAAATAATTTTTTTTTTCTATTCTTTTTCTGATTTTTAATTTTTTCAAACTGAAATATTTTGCTGAAAATTAAATTTTTTTGCAGAAAATTCGCATTTTTGAGTCGAAAATTCAACAATTTGATGAAAAATTTAACTATTTGGTGGAATATTTATGTATTTTGTGAAAAATTCGTCTTTGTTGGGTTAATCCAACTATTTTTTATTTTTAAATAAAAATATTTTTGTGATGAAATAACAAATCTTTTTAGGATGAAAATTCAACTTTTTTGTTGTTAAAAATTAAGCTTTTAAACTGAAAATTTAACTATTTTGATGAAAATTCAACTGATTAATTGTAAATTAACTTTTTTGTTGAATATTCATATTCTCGGGTTGAAAAATCAATTATTTTGTAAAAAAATTTAACTTTTTTGTAGAAACTTCGTTTTTTTTATTGAAAATTAATCTTTTTGGTTGAAAATGCTATTTGGTAAAAAATGTATGTATTTTCCTGAAAATTCATCTTTACTGGTAGAAAATTAATCTTCCGGTTTGAAAATTTAACTATTTGGTGGAATATTTATGTATTTTGTGAAAAATCCGTCTTTTTGGGTTAATCCAACTATTTTTTATTTTAAAATAAAAATCTTTGTGTGATGAAAGAACAAAACTCTTTAGGTTGAAAATTAAACTCCTTGTTTGAATATTTAACTGCTTTCTTGAAAATTCACTTTCTTGGTTGAAGATTCATAATTTTAGTTAAAAATTCGAGTTTTTTTCTAAAAATTAATTTTCTTAACTGAAAATTTAACTATTTTGTTGAAAATTCAACTGATTAGTTGTAAATTAACTTTTTTGTTAAATATTCATATTCTCGGGTTGAAAAATCAACTATTTAGTAAAAAAATTTAACTATTGTAAAAAAATCTTTTTCACTGGTAGAAAATTAATCTTCTTTTTTGAAAATTTAGCTATTTGGTCAAAAATGTATGTATTTTGTTCAGAATTAATCTTTTTTGGTAGAAAATTAATCTTCTTTGTTGGAAACGCTTCTTCTTATATGAAAATTCATCTCTTCTGGTGGAAAAATCATCTTTTTTTTCTATTAAAAATACAATTTTTTATTGAAAATGTAACTGTTTGGTTGAAAGTTTATCTATGTTGGTTTGAGGATTCAACAATTTTGTTGGAAATTCGTCTTTTTTTGGTTAAATTAAAGTGCTTCTGATCTAAAATGAAAATTTTGTTTTGGGTTAAAATATAAACTATTGCATTTTTCGTTGACAATTTATATTTTTGGATTAAAATTCATTTACTTTGTTGAAATTCATAATACTTTTACTAAGTCATAAAAAATAATAAGATGCCCCCCCCCCCAATCATCCGCATTAGCGGAAAATTGTGAGGAAATAGTGTATTTAGTAGGGTGGTCCGAAAAAAATATTTTTCTGATTTTTTAAAGTCTCACCCCTATTTTGTGTCTTTTGGTGAAAAAAAATTCCGAATCGTAAAAACTTATTAAATGTTGCTCTTAAAATAAACATTTTTCCCCTTTTCACCCTTAATAAAAAATTATATTTTCTGTCTTTAAAACTGATTATTAAAAATTTCTTCATATTGAATGAAAGATGTAAATTTTTCTGAATTAATTAGGGTGAAAAGGGGAAAAATGTTTATTTTAAGGGCACTATTTTTCATATTTGTATAATAAAATTTATTATATAATTTGCCACTTATATTTTCATTTTACTTTCATAAAACTCGGAAAAGACGCTTGAAAATTAGTTTTTAGTGTCTTCAGGGATGATTTTGGGCAAAGTTAGGGGTAAATTCAATTTAAAAAATTTTATGCAGGCTTTTTACTGCTCACATGGTAGTTTTACATCACCGTTGTAAAGTTTTTACGATTCTTTTTAAAATGCAAGGACTTACTGAATTTTTAAAGCTTTGGAGTACTTTAAAGGCCGTGCCCTACTTCTAAACATTTTTTTAAAAATCCCAAAAAATTAGCAAAATTTTGTTTCATAAAAAGAGACAAATTCAGGGGGTGAGACTTTAAAAAATCAGAAAATTAATTTTTTTGGACCACCCTAATGTTCATACTGCAAGGCCTCGGACTCATTTTAGAGATAAAAAAATAAAGTAAATAGTGTCACAAATTAAAAAAAAATAAGTGCCATAAAATTGTCCAAGTTATAAACTTACATATAGTCTGAATTTAAAAGTCCGTAATCAAAAAGTGTGTACTGGAAAATTAATTTAATCTTTTAGGCTCCAGTTCTCAAACCTAATATTTTTTAATTATTAAAAATGTTATTTTTTAGTCTACAAATGATCAAAATTCCTATTAATTTATTCCCATCTTTTCTCGTTTTTTTCACTTAAATGCGAACTAAACTAATTGATCTCAATAAGAAAATCCAACTATTGGACTGTTTTGTAGAAAATTTGAATGTTTTGCTCGATAATTCAACAATCAAGTTGAAAATGTATGCATTTGGTTGAAAATTCGTTCTTTTTTGTAGAAAACTAATTTTTTTGGTTGTTTGGTTACAAATTAATCTGTTTTGGTTCAGGATTCAAGTATTTCGTTTAAAATTCATTTTTGTTAATTCAATTGTTTTATGTTTTAAATTAAAATCCTTTTTTTAAATTAAAATCCTTTTTGATGGAATATCAACTATTACATTTTTCGTTAAAAATTAATCTTCTTCGGTTGAAAGATCATTTTTTTGGTTAAAAATTCATAATTTTAGTTGAAGATGCGCTTTTTTTTGTTCGAAATTGATTCTAAAACTGAAAATTTTAATATTGTTTTTAAAATTAAACTGTTTTTTTTTTATAAAATTCGTATTTTCGGCTCGAATATTCAATAATTAGGTAGATAATTTATCTTTTTTAGTTAAAAATTCAATTATTTGTTTGAAAATTCGTATTTTTTGGTAGAAAATTAATTTTTTTTTCGTTTTGTTACAAATTAATCTGTTTCGTTGAGGATTCAAGTATTTGGTTGAAAATCAGTTTTTGTTGGTTCAATCCAATTATTTTATATTTTAAATTAAAATCTTTTTTTTTGAAATATCAACTATTAAATAATTATTGAAACTATTCAATTCATACTCTCGGCTTGAAAATTCGACTTTTTTGTAGAAAATTCGTATTTTCGGCTAGTAATTTCAAATATTTGGTGTAAAAATTATGTATTTTGTTGAAAATGCATTTTTTTGGGGTAAAAAATCAATTTTTGTGTTTTTTTTTTATTACAAATTAATCTGTTTTCGTTGAGGATTAAGGTATTTTGTTGAAAATTCGTTTTTATTGGTTTATTTCAACGGTTTTATATTTGTAATTGAATTTTTGTTGTTGAAATATCAACTATTAAATAATTACTGAAACTATTAAATACATATTCTCGGGTTGAAAATTCAACTGTTTTGTAGAAAATTCGTATTTTCGGCTAGTAAATTCAAATACTTGGTTGAAAAATTACGTATTTTGTTGAAAATGCATTTTTTTGGGGTAAAAAATCAATGTTGTTGTTTTTTTTTGTAATTAAAAATTAATCTGTTTTCGTTGAGGATTAAGGCATTTTATTGAAAATTCGTTTTTGTTGGTTTATTTCAACGGTTTTATATTTTTAATTAAATTTTTGTTGTTGAAATATCAACTACTACATTTTTATTTTAAAATTAATATTTTTCGATTGAAAGTACAGCTACTATCTTAAAAGTGAATTTATTTTTGTTGAAAATTCAACTGATTAGTATAAAATTAACTTTTTAATTAAAAATTTATATTCTTGGGTTGAAAATTCAACGGTTTTGTATAAAATTAGTCTATTTGGTAGAAAATTAAACTGCTTTATAGAAAACTCGTTTTTTTTTTAAATTAAACCTTAATTCTCTCAAGTGCAAATTTAACTACTCTCTATCTTTTAATTGATCTTTTTTAGATAAAAAATTTAACTTTTTAGTTAAACAGGTTTAGAAACGAAAAAAATACATAAACAAAAAATTATTCAAATAAAATTTAGACTAACCATTGTTCAAACTATTTATATGAAAGTTCCACTGTGTAATAGAAAGCTCATCTTTTTGGTTAAAAATGCTACTGTTTGATTGGAAATTATTCTGTTTCAGTTGATGATTCAACTACTTTTTTGATTAAATTTTTACCAATTACCAAAAAAGTTCAAAAATATGTTTGAAGAAAAAGTAAAAAAATAGTGGCATTAGCGGAAAATTGTGTCTTTGGTGACATTTTTTTCGAAATAGTAGCAAAATAGTATCATCGGTCAAAAAAAGTATCAAATAGTTTAAGAGTGTGGTGAGTCCGAGGCCTGTTGCTGTTCGTTTTTTTTCATTCGGAAATTCGTATTCGGTAGCTAAAATCAATCAATTTTAATTTTCACGTTTTAATTTAAATACTGGGTTATGATTTGCTGATTAGGCAACGAAGTTAACAACATTGTCTGGAATAATTATACATATTTAAAAATATTGATTCAAAGTATAAATTATGATAAGCAGGTATGCAAAATAGTTTCAGGAAGAAAATACAATACAATTAAAAATGTAAAATCATTCCTGTTCCAAAATAAATTAGCTATTATGCTATTTTTAATTATTAAATTAAAATTCTGGAAATTTGAAGATAAGACTTTTGTATCTTACGATAAAAGTGTTTCTAGAGACAAAAAATATATTTTTAATTTAAAATGATTAAACTAATTGTTTTTAAGCACATAGATTAATGATGCAACTTTAGAAAAGTATTAAAATCTTGAGGTACATCTATTCTAATGGATTTTATTTTCCTGTCGAGAAAATTTAAAAGAAGAAATTATAATGAAGTATTTTTACCAGGGTGGCAGTAGGTCAAGGAAAACGTGAAAATCAGGAAAAAATTCAGGAAATTTTATTGGTCAGGGAAAAGTCAAGAATTTTGAAAAAAAATCTTGCAAAAGTCAGGGAATTTCTATAAAAGGTACTTTAAATAACTGTCAAGGATAATAAATTTTTCTCGATTTCAATTTAAAATTATTTTATTCAATTTATAAAAAATTCTATGTTAAAAATCTAACAAGATTAAGAATTGATTCTGATCTCTGAATATTAATTGTCAGGGCAAATGAAAAATTGGACAGGCAAAATTAGGGAATTTCGAGGGGAACTTTCAAAATTAAATTTTGCGGCCACCCTGATAAAATATTTTTGTTAGTAATTTATTTCCTTGAAAATTCAACAATTAGCATTAACTTATTTTTCATCTTCTTAGTTGAAAATTTCACTATTTTCATCAAAATTCCTTTTATTTTTATTGAAAATTAATTATATCTTTTTAATGAAAATTTAACTTTTCCATTTTTTGTTGAAAATTGGTCTTTTTGTTGAAAGTTCTATTGCAAACTTTCTTGGTTGAAAATTCAACTATTTTGTTGAAAGTTCATCCTTTTTTGTTCAAATTTCATCTGTTTGAGTAGAAAAATAAATCTTTTTTTGATAAAAATATAACTATTTGGTTGTAAATTAATCTTCTTAGGTTGAGGATTCAACTATTTTGTTGAAAATTTGTCATTTTTGGTTCAATTTAACAGTTTTGATTTAAAATTGAAATATTTTTTGGTTGAAACATCTACTATTATTAAATTATTAATTGAAAACTGATTTTTTTATGTTGAAAATTAATCTATTTGGTTGAACCACTTTATTAAAAATTCTTTTTTTTTAGTTGAAAAATAATTTTGTCAATTGAAAATTTAACTGTTCCAATTGAAAATTCATCAGTTTTCGTGAAAATTCATTTGTTTGGTTGAAAGTTGAACTATTTCCTAGAAAATGTATCTTTTTTACATGAAAATTCAACTACTCGGCTAAAAGTTGAACAACTTTTGTAAAAATTTATTTTTCTGGTTGAATGTACATATCGCTTTGGTTGAAAATTTGAATATTTAATTGAAAATTTATATTTTAGGGTAGACAATTCAACTTTTTTTACCGAAAATTTGCCATTTGGCTTGAAAGTTCAACAATTTTCATGCAACTATTTTTGGTTGAAGTTTTATCTCTTTTGGTCGCAAATTCAATTGCTTTGTTGAAAATTCGTTTTTTTTTTATATTGAAATTTAATCTTTTATGGTATAAAGTCATCTTTTTTAGTTGAAATAAATAAATTTGAAAATTTGACATTTTACTATATTTTTTTTAGTTTATTTTTTTTCTATTTTGATGAAAATTCTTCTTTTTTGGTTGAAAATTCAACATGTTGATTGAAAATGCATCTCTTTGGTTGAAAAAATAAATATTTCGTTGAATATTCGCCCTTTTTGGCACAAAATCCTGTTTGTTTGAAAAGTCGACTATTAGGTTGAAAAGGCAACTTTTAAGGTAGATAATTCAAATATTTGTATAGAAATTCAAATATTTTGTTGAAAACTGAATTATTTTATTGAAAATTGAAGTACTTTATAAAAAAGTCATCTTTTTTGGTCGAAAATTCAACTGTTTTCTTCTAAATTCAATTATTTGGTTGAAAATGTAACGGGTTTTGGTTGAAGTTTGACTTTTTTGTTTAAAAATTTGACCATTTGGTTGAAAATTCAATTATTATGTTGGAAATTGAACTATTTTCTTACAAAGTAATCTTTTTTGTCGAAAATTCAACTGTGCTTTGTTGAAAATTTATCTTGTTGAAATGAAAACGTTAAAAATATTACCAGATTGAAATTCTGGTCTTTGAATATTAACGGCCAGGGAAAATAAAAAATTGGTCAGGAAAAAATCAGAGAAAAATGAGGAAATTTATAAAATAAAGTTTTTCGGTCACCCTATTTATTGAATGGACTTTTCATATAAAATAGTACTTTAAAGAAAATTAAAAAGAATGAAAAAAGAAGTCTAAACTCCGATTTCAGCTTTACTGCGGACGAGTTTCCGAATAAAAAAAAAGTAATTGTTTATTTGAAATGTTGGAAAATTGATAAATACCGTTCATGCATCACCGGGGACATCATGCTTAGAGAACCTGGTCGTATCATCTCCGGACTGTATCCTAAACCGTAGAGAGGATACGTTGGCAGACCAGGAAACAAGGGCGGTCTTAGCATACCACATCTTTCCAAATACAATTGTTCTTCTATCCTGAAAACATAAAAAAGAGGAGATTCAGTTTAGCAGTTAATATTCATTTCGTAAAAAATTGGAATCACGAATTCTCTCATACACTGTTTTTGAAAACCTGATTGGTTGTATATTACGTTAATACAAATTTTAATAGCTGTTTTCGGTTCGTTCTTTGCTGAGATTTCAAAAAATTTATTATAAAATGTAGATTTTTGAATATTTCGAAAGACAGACGCTTTTTAACCATTTTTAAACGTTTCAAGCGAATGAAAAAATTCTTAAGATTCCCAGAAAAATTTAAAATGATTTTTCATTTTGAAAAATGAATCTTAAGAGATAAGTGAAAAATATTTCAAATCATTACAAATAATTTCTTAAAATTTCGAAACAAAATGTAGAATATTTTAAAGCAATTTTTTTCAATTTTGCAAGGTTAGAAAATTTTGGAAAAAATTCGAGTAAGTTTAAGAGATATTTAGATGTTTTGAAACGATTTAAAAATAAACAGATTTAAAACATTTGTAAAACAACGCAAAATGCAGATTTTTGAAGATTTGGAAAGTAAAATTAAGAAGCTTTTTCAGTATTTTGAAAGGTTTAAATAGAATAAAAAATTGTTCCTATGATTCCTGGAAAAATTTCAAATTATTATTTTTTTGTTTAATTAATTTTCCAGGAAAATTTATAAAAAAATTTCACAACATTTCAAAACATTTCCAAAACTGTCGAAAAAAATGTGAAAGACTTTAATGCTAGTTTTTTAAATCCAAATGATTTTTAAAAATTTGTAGGAAAAACTAGAATAATTTTTAAAGATATTATTAGAAGTTTTGAAAAATAATTTTTAAATTGAAAAGATTTCGAAAAATGTAAAACAAAGTGTAGCCTTTTGAAGAATGCGAAATAACATTTTGTAGCTAACTAAGGATTTTGAATGGTTTCAAGATAATAAAAAAAATTTCTTAAGATTCCTGGGAAAATTTCATGATTTTTTATTTTCAAAAATTAGGAATAATTCGAGACACTTTAAAACATGCTTGAAAATTCATCTCTTTTAGTGGAAATGTAATGTTTTTTTGTTACAGATGCAACTGTTTGGTAGAAAATTCATATTTTCGGGTTGAAAATTCAACTGTTTTGTAGAAAATTCGCCTTTTTAGCTTGAAACTGCAACTCTTTTTGTTGAAAAGTAATCTTTTTGGGTTAAAAATTCTATTATTTTGGTAGAAAATTCAAAAATTTTGGTGAAAAATTAACTTTTTTGTTGAACATTCACATTTTCGAGTCGAAAATTTAACTCTTTTCTCAAAAATTCACTTTATTGGTTGAAGGTTCAGCATTTTAGTTAATAATTCATCTCTTTGGATGAAAATGTAACTATTTTGTTGAAAATTCGTCTTTCTTGACAGAACATTAATCTTTTTGATTGAAACTTAATTTGTTTTGGTTGATGATTCCACTACCTTGTTAAAAATTCCGAGTATTTTTTTTTGACAAATTCAACCATTTTTTATTTAAAATTAAAATCTTTTTTTATTAATATCAACTATCACATTTTTTGTTGAGAATTCATGTTTTTTGGTTGAAAATTCAACTACTTTAGATAAATAAATATTTTTCGATTAAAGTATTGAAATTTTGTTTTCATTAAAAAAAAAACTATAAAGGAATTACTTGACACAATTTTAATTTTAAATAGATATGTATCGCAGGCCTCCGACTCAATTTAGAGATATAAGTGAGTAAATAGTTTCACAAATTTTTTTAAATAGTGTCAAGATAGTGTCATAAGATTTTTAAAGTATTAAAAATAAAAAATAAAACCCAATAATAATATCCAACATTTTTTTTACGAGAGTTCATTCTTTTTAGATGAAAAGTTTGCTATTAAATAACTGATTAAAAATTCATAGTTTTCGGTTAGAAACTTTAAAGTTGAGAAGCCTAATATTAAATTTCTGGTTAAAAATTATGGTTTTTGGTGAAGAATGGTATTATTTGGTTAAAAATAGTATTATTTGGTTCAGAATTAAATTATTTTGTTGAAAAGTCATCTTTTTGAATTGAAAATTCAACAATTTGACTGAACTTTTATTCTTTCTTGACTAACAAATTTGTTTAAATTGAAAATTCAACTATTTTGTTAAACATTCATCTTTTTGGTTTAAAAATTCATCCCTTTCTATTTCGATTGAAAATTAATTTTTTTGTTGAAATTTCACACTTTTCGAGTTGAAAAATCAACTGTTTTGTAGAAAATTCGTAGTTTCGATTCGAAAATTCAATAATTTGGTTGAAAAATGTAAAATATTTGGTTGAAAATTTAAGTACATTGTTGAAAATGCGTCTTTTTTAGTAAGAAAATCAAGTACTTTTTTGAAAATTCGTTTTTTAAATCCAACTGTTTATTTTTATTTTTCATGAAAATATTTTTTTGTTGAAATATAAATTATTATATTTCTGGTTGAAAATTCATCGTTTTAGGTTGAAAATTTAACTCATTGGTTGAAAGTTGAACTGCTTTCTTAAAAATTTCATTATTTGATTTAAAAATTCCACAATTTGGTATAAAATTTAACTATTTGGTACAAAATGAAACTGTTTTTATAAAAAGTTCGTTCATTTATTGGAAATTTATTCTCCTCAATGAAAATTTAACTGATCCATTTTTGGTTACAAATTGATCTTTTTTGGTTTAAAAATTCAAATACACATAAAATATGGATTAATATGACATCCATTGTTCAAATTATGTCGTTAACGATGTATGTAATTAGTTACAAACTCGTCTTTTTTGGTAGAAAATTAATTTTTTTTGTTGAAAATTTAACAATTTGATATAAAATTTATGTATTTTATTGAAAAATTATGTATTTTACTGAAAGTTCGTATTTTTTTATAAATAAGCAAGTATTTTGTTGAAAATTCGTCTTTGTTGGTTACATAAAACTGTTTATTTTTTATCAAATCTTTTTTATTTAAATATAAACTATTGCATTTTTCGTTTAAAATTCATCCTATTGGGTTGAAAATTCAACTCCTTGGTTGAAAGTTGAACTACTTTCTTAAAAGTTCATTTTTTTGGTTGAAGACTCATAATTTTAGTTAAAAACTCGTCCTTTTTGTAGAAAATTAATCTTCTTGGCATAAGATTCAAGTATTTGGTACAAAATTGAACTGAAATGTAAAAAATTAGTTTTTTTTTTTATTGAATATTATTTCTCCGCAGTGGAAATTTATTTATTCCAATATTAGTTAAAAATTGATTTTTTATTATAAAAATTCACCTATTTAGTTAGAACAACTTAGAAGCGAAAAAAGTATAAACTAAAAATTAATCAAATAAAATTGGGACTAACATGACATCCATTGTTCAAATTATTTAGTTGAAAATTTACATAACTTGTTAAAAGTTCGTATTTCTTGGTAGAAAATTAATCTTTTTTGGTTGAAAATTGAACTTCTTGATTAAAAATGTCTGTATCTTGTTCTGACTTAATCTTTTTCGGTAGAAAATTAAGCTTCTTGGTTGAAAATTTAATTACGTGGTTGAACATTCAACTGTTTTGTTGAAAGCTCATGTTTTTGAATTGAAAATTCAACATTTTTTATGATTTTTTTTTCTTTACTGACTGAAAAATCTTTCTTGGTTGAAAATTCGTCTTTTTTATTTGAAAATAAGGTCTTTAGTGTAATTTTGTTCGAAATAGTAGCAAAATAGTGTCATCGTTTAAAAAAAGTGTAAAATAGTGTCAATAGTGTGGTGAGTCCGAGCTCTGGTATCGAGATATTTTAATCAAGCAAAGAAAAGTTATTGAATTTTTATTATCTGCAACTTGAAAAAGCAATAGGAATTTTTCTATTCGATTTCAATTAGAAAAAAAAAATTCTCACCTATAAGCGTGCTGTAGGTGTGGTGGTGGGTAGAGACTATGATGATAAGGACTGTAGGCTGATGGGTCCAGGGCAAAAGGAGGTGGTGCATGAGCCTGATGATGTTCAGGCCGATATGGTTGAAAACCAGATCGGGCCAGTAATTCGGAAGCTGTGGCAGTCACATTATGTTTGCTGGTTTCGGCAGGCCTGGCAGTTGTAAATAAAGAAGGCATTTCTTCTGGTCTGCGCTCATGCGTCGATCGTTCCTGAAACATAAAAGAAAATCATTATTAGTTTTAAAAAAATCTCAAATTTAAAACTTCAATTACAAATAAACAATAATCAAACCCCAAAGAAGTCTAATTGTAAATTAATAACTTTCCACTTATTTTTTAATACCTTTTAATAGAGTAGCCGCAAAACTTCATTTCCAAAATTCCCTGACTTTTCCCTGATTTTTCCTGACCAGAATTAAAAACTTTCCTATACTTTTTACTTTATTTATATCCGCCAAAAAGATGACTGTTCTACAATAAAATATGAATTTTCAATCCTAAAGGTCGAATTTTCAAAAAAAGTTGAACTTTCATACAAAGAAGATGATTTTTTAACAAAATAGTTAAATTTTCAACAAAATAATTAAATTGTCAACAAAATAGTTGACTTTTTAACCAAATACTCGAATTTAAAACCTATGAAGATGATTTTTCAACCGAATAGTTGAATTTTCAAATAAAAAAGATTAAACTTCAACCAAAAACTATTGCTTTTTCAAGAAAAAAAAAGATGAATTTTCAATCCAAAATGATGAATTTTCTGTCCAAATAGACGAATGTTCAACCCAATAGTTTAATTTTAGAAAAAGAAAGATGACCTTTTAACAAAATACTTAAATTTTCAAAAAAATAATTCAATTTTCAACAAAATAATTTAATTTTTAACCAAATACTTAAATTTTCAACCAAAGATGAATTACAAAAAAAAAAGATTGAATTTCAATCAAAAATTTAATAGTTGTTATTTACAAAAAAAAAATCTCCAAAAAAAATCTAATAGTTAATATTTCAGTCAAAAAAGGTAAAATTTCTATCAAAATATAGGAATTTTCAAACCAAAAAGACGAATTTGCCACCAAGAAGATAATTTTTTACCAACTAAGAATAACTTTTAACAAAATATATAAATTTTACAACAAATAGTTCAATTTTCAAATAAAGAGATGAACTTTCATTTAAAATAATGCATCTTCAACCTACAAGTAGATATTGAAAAAAAAAATTTAATTTAAAATAAAAAAAGTTAAATTTTTTACTTAAGATCGAAAAGAAATCTATTTTATCATGAATAAGCATAAAAAGACAAATTTTCAAAAAATAGTTGAATTTTCAACAAAAAGATTAATTTTAAATGGAAAATGCAATATTTGATATTTCAACCAACAAAAAAATGAATCTTCAACAAAATAGTTTGAATATTAAATAAATAGTCGAATTTTTAACCAACCAAGATGAATTCTAAACAAAAAATTTAATAGTTGATATTCCAACAACAAAATATTGAATTTCTAACAAAAGAAATGAATTTTAGAACAAAAAAGACGAATTTTTAACCAAGAATATTAATTTTCTATCAAAAAGACGAATTTTCAACAAAATACATTAATTTTCAAACAAATAATTACATTTTCAACTAAAATAGTTACATTTTGAACCATATTGTTGAATTTTCAAACAAAGAAGAATAAACTTCATCCAAAAACAGTCTAAGTTTCGATCAAATAATGTCATTTTTCATAAGACAAGTTGAATTTTCAACAAAAAGATGAATTCTCAATAAAAAAGGTAATATTTGATATTCCAACCAAAAAAGATGGAATTTCTACCAAAAAAGATTAACTTTGAAACCAAAAAGACGAATTTTTAACCAAGAAGATTAATTTTCTACCAAAAACGATGAAGTTTATACAAAATATAGAAATTTTTAAACAAATAATTGAATTTTCAATTAAAAAAGATTAATTTTCAATCGAAAATTCCTTCATATTATTTATTACCATTGAAAAATCTTCGGAATCTGATCAAATATTCGAAAATCTCTTACATCTTTTGAAATCCTTCTAATTATTGAAATTTATTGATAATTCATCGGAATCTTTCAAAATACGCAAAAATATTTCAAATGCTTTGAAATCCCTTGAAACTCTAAAATTAATTGGACTTTTTAAAATTAAGCTAAAATCTTTAAAATCCGTTGGAATCCCTTCAAATGATTGAATTCGATTCAAAATTCCTTGGAATCTTTTAAAATACCATAAAATATTTCAAATCCTTTGAAATATTTAGTGTTAACCCATGAGTTAATTTATTAAATAAAAGTGACCAGAGATCTTTTCACTTAAAAAAGAGATTATAGTGACTTTATCTTTAAAAAAATGACTAAAATGTGATTAAAGAAAAAAAATCATTAACAATGACTGCGTCATAGACTTGATTATTCTGAAGATTTATTTAAAGTACTCCTTACAGAAATTCCTTCACTTAGGAATTTTTTTCAAAAACGCCTGACTTTCCTCGAAAAACAAAATTCTCTGACTTTTCCCCGATTTTCATGTTTTCCCGAATAATAAATTATTACTGAAAGTATTATTTTATACTTTCAAATACTTGAGAAAGCTTTCTCATCCGAATTAATTTCGCCTGCTACAATTTATCCATTAGTTAAAATTACGAAGCCTTAAATGATTTACCATAAATTTTTTCCAGAGAAAGTCAAACACGTATCCAATTATATATTTAAAGAAATAACGAGCTGCAAATATCTGCACCAAATTCAGCTTGTCCATTTCTTTTTTATGTAAATTCTTCCAAATGAGAGGCAGTTATCTTGAATGTTTATCACTTACTGCCTTCCGTTTTTATAGTTTTTATGGGAGATTTGTTAATATTCTGGGGCAAGTTGTTTCTGGCGGAGTCGTTTATAAATGCAAAATGCATAATATTATGAGTCGTATTTCTTGGGCGACATAGGGTGATTTTTACGAAAATAGGGGAATAAATTCTTTAAAATAAAATTAATGCAGGTACCATATTAAATTAAATATGAAACACTTTAAATTCCTACGATTTCATCTCGAAATCAATTTTTAAAATCAAAAACAGTTGAATTCTCAATCAAAACAGATCAATTTTTAGTCAAATAGTTGGATTTTTAACAAAAAATATGAAATTTCTACCAAAAGAGATGTATTTTTAACCACAAAAACGAATTTTTCATGAAATAATTACATTTTAATCCAAAGAGACGAATCAACTACATAATTAATTTTTAACAAAATAGTTAACTTTCAACTAATTAGTGGAATTTCCAACCACAAAAGACGAATCGTTACATTTTTTAAGCCAAGAGATAAATCTTCAACCCAAAATATGAATTTTTAACTTCAAATTTAAATCAAGTAGTTAAATTTTCAACAAATAGTTCATTTTTAGCCAAGAAAGATGAGTTTTCAACTTAATAGTTGAACTTTCAAGCTAAAGAGATATATTTTCAACAAAATAGTTGAATTTTTTGAGTCAAAAAGACGAATTTTTGCAGTTGAATTTTCAACAAAATAAGTTTATTTTCAACCAAGGAAAATGAACATTCAATCCAACAAAACAGTAGTTTTCAATCCATCCAGAGTATAGTTCAAAAAAATATTTGAATTTTCAAACAAAAAATATGACTATTTAACGAAATAATTAAATTGTTGTTCAATAATGAGTTGTGCTGCTACCAAAAAAGATGAATTTTCAATCCAAAAGGATGAATTTCCTATCCGAAAAGACAAATGATCAACAAAACAGTTGAATTTTCGACTTATAAAGATGAATTTTCTACCAAATAGTCGATTAAACTTAGATTAAATTTTCACCATAAACCAAATCATTTTCAAGCAAAAAGACGAATTTTTTAGAAGACAGTTAAATTTTCAACAAAAAAGTTTATTTTGAACCAAGAAATATGATTCTTGAACAAAATAGTGGAATTTCTAACCAAACAGTTGAATTTCTAACAAAAAAAGTGATTTTTTGACCGAGAAGAATAATTTTCTACAAAAAAAGATAAATTATGAACAAAATACATAGATTTTCAAACAATTACTTGAATTTTCAACTAAAAAAGATGAATTTTGAATCAAATAGTCGATTTCTAAACTAAAAAAGATCAATTTTCAACAAAAAATGGAAAATTAAATTTTCAGTTGAAAAAAATTAATCTTCAATCCAAAAAATTAATTTTCAACCAAAAATTAAACGAATTTTCATTGAAATAATTTAATTTTCAACCAAAGAAAGGAATTTTTAGCCAAAAAATGAAACGAATTTTCATGAAAATAGTTACATTTTTAAACGAAGATTTATCTTTAACCAAAAAAGTAATTTTTAACAAAGTAGTTTAACTTTTGGCCAAGTAGTTAGTTGAATTTTTTACCACAAATTTTTGTATTTACCCAAGAAGATTAAATTTCAACAAAAAAGATGAATCATTAACAAAATACATGAACTTTCAAACAAGTACTTGAATTTTCAACTAAAAAAGATGAATTTGAGGCAAATACATAGTTGAATTTTAAACTAAAAAAGATAAATTTTCAACCAGAAATTGAATAGTTAAATATTCAGTTGAAAAAATAAGTTTTAACCAAAAATGAAATACGTAGTTAAATTTTCAGTTAAAAAAATTAATTTTCAATCAAAAATGAAACGAATTTTCATTGAAATATTAAAATTTTCAATCGAAGAGTTGAATCTTCTACCAAAAAGTTAATTTTGAATAAAGTACTTTAACTGTCAACCAAGTATTTGAATTTTTGACAAAAAAGTTGATTTTTGAAACAAGAAGATTAATTTTCAACAAAAAAGATGTCAACAAAATATGTACACGAATTTTCGACCAAGTACTTGAATTTTCCACTATAAAAACGTAAATTTTCAAGCAAATAGTTGAATTTTAAACTAAAGAAGATAAATGTAATAATCAACAATGGAATAGTTAAATTTTCAATTTAAAGAATTAATTTTCAGTTAAAAAATTAATTTTCAACCAAAAATAAATAAATTTTCTTTAACACTAGAAAGATCAAATTTTTTTGAGGTACACATAAAATATCGTGGTAATAATATTATCCACTATAAAATGAAACCACCGCGGTACATTTCTCTCCAGAAAGAACTAAAATTCATAAAACGATTCGGTTTGTGTCCAATAGTTAAGGAATAGTAAGAACGAGAAGAAGCATTGGGTCAAAATGACCCACTTCGGTAGTTCTAGGGTTAAAATAGTTAAAGTTTCAACCGAAGAGATGAATCTTCAACCCAAAAAAAAAAAAATAATTTTTAACAAAGTAGTTTAATTTCCAACGAAGTAGTTAATTTTTTTAATCAAAATATATGACTTTTTAAGGCCATGTGGCGAGTGGGTCACGTGACCGGCTTCCTACCTTACCGACACTTTTTTTATTTGTAAAATTATTTTCACACGAATAGCCACATCAAGTTGAAAAATTGGGATAATAAATAAGAAGCACTAAGAAACGCGGCTCTGGTCCTAAATTTTTATAATTATGAAAATAGCAACAACAAAAAAATATTGACAAAAAAACTTTTTTCATAATTATACAAATTTAGGACCAGAGCTGCGTTTCTTAGTGCTTCTTATTTATAATTCCAAATTTTCAACTCGATGTGGCTATTCGTGTGAAAATAAGTTTATAAATAAAAAGTGTCGGTAAGGTAGGGAGCCTGTCACGTGACCCACTCGTCTCATAGCCTTAAGCGAAAAACGAGATAGGGGGGATTAAAGTTTAGAGATTAAACGGGGATGTTTCTTAAAAAGATGGGAAAAAAATAGTATTTTTGATTTAAAAAAGGAGAAAGAAAGGGACAGGGGAAAGAGTGTAAAGTCTATGATATACAAACTATAGTAATTCAAATTTAAAACCAGTAAGGGCGTGCAAAACCCCTCAAGAAACTCTCCCAAACATTGGAAATAAGAGCCTGGTTATGACAATAGATTGGCTAAATCATAAATATACTCTCTGCACGCTATACTAAAATAAATTCGGACTCCTCTGCATGAAGAATAAACATAGAACTGGAAATCAATAAAGTCGGAATAAAAACGCCTTCTATAATAACATGGTGACGAGTGGAATAGAATTATTTTTATGAAAGGTCGACAAATCGAGACGACCTATATTTAAAATTAAAAGGGGATGAGAATGTCGCCAGACTTATTTGCCCCAATCTCAATTACATGCATTATCTCCGCATGGACAAAATTTGTCCGTAAAAAAGTCACGAACTTGCAGCTAGGTCTCGGATACGAGACAAAAAAATGAAAATTGAATCTTATTTCTGGGAGAAATGTGTGGACAGATTTCGAACTTTTTTACGAACAGCTCGAATTTCCTACGAACAGTTCCTGAAAATTTCAGACTTAAATGTCATAAGAAAAATTTTACTTGTACGATTTAATTGATATAATTTATAAATTCACAAACCGGAGGATTCGAACCAGACCAAACAATATAGGTTTTATAAAACTTCTATCAGACGAACTCGAACAACAAATACACCCACACGCATACTCTTCCTGCGTTTGCCTAAGCGTTCGTAAGGGCCATGTGCATGCTGGCCATGTGCAGGCGATCCTAGTAAGGGCCCAGTTCATAAATATTTTGTCGGACCAGGTTATGAGTTCTCTGAACATTTTTTTTTTTCAATCATTCGTAGTATTTTTGTGATAATTGACGGAAAAAAGTGATGAATCGTTTCAGAATTTTCACATCGAGTTAATTAATTTTTTCGCAAAGTTCGCAGAATATTTTCGAAAATAGATTTGATCCGATGAATTTTTCTCGCATCCGAGACCTAGCTACTAGTTGTGACCTTTTTAAGGACAAATTTTTTCCGCGCGGTGCTCCCAAATAAATGTATGTTAAAAGTCAGCAAGTTTCTAGGACAACGATAAAACTGTGTTGATATGAGCAAAAATCTATAGCTGCAGGATATGAAATTATAAACTCTGGAGTGAATGCGATTTTTAAATTGCTTTAGTTTATAGAAAGTCATATTGTGTGCTTGGTTCGTCTCAGTGTGGCATTTAAGAGGCATAAATGTTCATGCTAGTACGTTATATACCATGAAATATAAGACGGATACGAATATCAGCGATGTACTCCAAGTGCATCAACTGCAATAGGTGAGGGCGAGATCCCCGTTTGTTTGTTTCGAAAAATGGATTCCACGGCAAATAACTTTTACTTATGAAGATTCTTATCTTGGATTATTTCAGAAACATTTTACCCACAACTAAATTTATAAGGGGCCGTTCAAAATGCACGTCCCGCTTTTTTGAAAACTTTTACAACCCCTTTTTTAGTCACAGATCATCACACAAAGCTTGAACCCCCCAGGGTGACGTCAAAAATACGAACAAGTCCAAATTTTGTCTTCGACTTCATTTGATAAACGACTAAAATAAAACAAACAAAAATTATACAAACATAATATTTTAACAGACTTCACAGTCCAAAATGCTCTCGCAGAACAGGGAACATAGATTGGGTTTTCACGAAAATAGGGGACAAAATTATTTTAAATAAAATTAATGTATTGGTACTATATTTAATTCAATGGGAAAAGTTTAAGAATTCAAGTCGAGGTCAGCCCCAAAACCGGCGCTAAATCCAGGTTCGACTGTAATTGAATTTCAACTAAATGGTCGAATTTTCAAACAAAAAAGATTAAACTTCAACCACAATAAGTTGCACTTTCAAACAAATAGTTGAATCGTTAAGCAAAAAATGCGAAAATTTTAGAAGACAGTTGAATTTTCAACCAAAAACTTTTCTACCAAAAAAGATTAATTTTCAAGCCAGAGGGACAAATTTTCTATCCAAAAAGACGAATTTGCAACGAAACAGTTGATTTTTCGACAAAATGACTTCTTGACAAACTACTTGAATTTTCAACAACAAAACGTATTTATCAACCAAACAGTTGCATTCATCCGAAATAAACAAATTTTCAACAAAATAGTAGCATTTTTATCCAAATAGTTACATTTTCAACCTAAAAATATGAATTTTTAACCAAATCCTCGAATTTTTAAAAATAAAGATTAAACTTCAACCAAAAAAAGTTGCATTTTATTACAATACTTGAATTTTCCATCAAAAAAGATTATTTCTCAACAACAACAAAAAGTTGGTATTTCAAACAAACAAAAAATGCAATTTTTAATAAAAAAAAGTATAATTTAACCAAAAAAGATGAATTCTCAACAAAAAATGTAATAATAATTGATATATCAACCAAAAAAGACGAATTTTCAATAAAAAATGTAACAGAGTTGATATTTCAACAAAAAAGATTTTTATTCTAAATAAAAAGCAGTTAATGTCAACCAAAAAAAGACGAATTTTCAATAAAATAGTTGAATCTTCAACCAAAACAGATTAATTTTGAAGCAATCATTTGCACTTTTAATCAAAAAAGCTCAAATTTCTACCAAAAGAGATGAATTTTCAAACAAGAAAGATTTTTTATTTAAGAGAGAAAAGAAATTTCAAACAAACTGTTGAATTTTCAAGCGGAAAGGCGAATTTTGTACAAAAAAGTTGAATTTTCTACCCGCAATTACGAATTTTCTACCAAAAAGTTAATTTTCAACCAAAGAGTTGAATTTTAAACTAAAAACGATCAATTTTATATAAAAAATGAAATAGTTAAATTTTCAGTTAAAAAAATTAATTTTCAACACACAAAAAACGAATTTTTAACAAAATAGTTCAACTTTCAACCAAGTAGTTGACTTTGCAATTAAGAAAGATCAATTATCAATAACAAATTTAATAGTTAGATTTTCAACTATAAACGATTAATTTTCAACAAAAATTGGATTAGTTGAAGTGTCAGAAAAAAAAAGAATTTAAAATGAAATAGTGAAATCTTCAACCTAATATTCGAATTTTTAACCAAAATAGATAGTTGATAGATTTTTTTCTTATTGGGAAGTTTTTTGAAAACAGGGGGAAAAAGGGGAAGTTTTTTGAAAACAGGGGGAAGAAGAGTAATTCTTTTTAAAAAGGGGGAAAAGAGGTGTTACGACGTAACAATTAAGTTTATTGATTTTTTACAATAATTTATTTTTTTTATTTGAGTCTGAGCAACGAAGACAATATTGAACCGTCTTTACTTTTATGTTCTTTAATTTCGCTTTGTCAAAAAAAGTGGTCTCAAAAATTTTCAAAATGTGCTCAGTTTTTGAATTTTGATCCAAAATAGCTGGTTGACGAACTCATTCTTTGCGCTTAGGCCTTCAAAAAGTGTGCCAAAGCACAATCTAATCTGATCAATCTTTCGGAAGTTATCGTGCCTACACGATACTACAGACTACAGACAGACAGACAGACAGGCACCTTCGTAAAAACCGTTTTTTTCTGACTCAGGGGGTCTGGAAACGTTGACATTTGATTGAATCCGCGGAAGTCATTTTTCACATAAAACCAATACCTTCTCATTGAGATGAGAATGTAATAGATTTAATAAATTTTCAGTTAATTTTTAACCAAAAGAGATGGATTCCTAATTCAAAATGTAATAGTTGATATTTCGACGATGACAGATTTTAATTTCAAATCAAAGACAGTTAAAGTCAACTAAAAAAAGACAAATTTTCAACAAAATAATTGAATTTCAACCAAAAAGACGAATTTTTAACAAAACTGTTAACTTTTCAACCAAAAAGGATACTTTTGAACAGAACTGTTCAATTTTTAACAAAGTAGACTAATTTTTAACCAAATAGTTGAATTTTCATCAAAAAAGACCAATTTTCTACAAAAAAAGATGAATTTTCAATAAAATACATAATTGTAAACTAAAAAAGGCAAATTCCAACCAAAAATTAAATAATTAACTTTGCAGTTAAAAAAAATTAATTTTCAACTAAAACAACACATTGAAAAAAAACGTTTAATTTTCGACCAAACAATTTTCAACTAAAATGAAGCATCTTCAACCATAAACCTGAATTTATAACAAAAGGTTAAACTTTCAATAAAATAGTTGCATTTTTAACTAAAAGAGACACATTTTCAAATTAAAAAGACGATTTTTGAAGGAAATAGTTTAATTTTCAACCAAAAAAACGAATTTTTAACAGAGAAGATCAATTTTCTACTAAAAAAGATGAATATTCAACCAAGTACATGTATCTTCAACTGAAATAGATCAATTTTTAACCAAAAACTTAATACGTAAATTTTTACCTAATAAAATCAATTTTTGATAAAAAACAATAAATTTTCAATAAAACCGTTGAAAAATGTTTGATTTTGTGCAAATGCTATCGGCTTCGACGATTAACGAATCCTCTAATATCATCAATCAGAGAAATTTCGTTCATAAAATTTAAAAAATTAAAAACTCCTTGCAAAAAAAAACTCCTATTGGAATTCCTCAAATCTTATCACATTTTTTTCATACCCCTTGAAATATTATGAAATTATTTCCGAAGATTCGATTAAAAATTCTTGGAAATTCCTTCAAAGTTTTTGAATCTCTTCAAAATTCCTGGGAGTGCTTGGAAATACTCTAAAATATTTGAAATCCTTAGAAATCTTTTGAAATACCTTCCAATTTTCTTAAGCTGTTGAAAATTCTTTGGAATCATTTAAAATACCATAAAATATTTGAAATCTTTTAAAGTCTTTAAAAATCTTTCAAATCCATTGGAAAGTCATCAGAAGCTTTGTAAATTTCTTGAAATCTTTGAAATTCCTCACTTTTTGTGGGTAAATTCTTTGAAATCCGTTAGAAGATTATAAAATCCCTTGAAATCTTTCACAGTATCCTTCAACCCCATAGTTTCTATAAAATCTGTTAAAATCTTCGAATTTCTTTGAAATTTTTATAAGCTTTTAAAAATTCCTTGGAATCTTTCAAAATATTCTGTAATCTTTAAAAAAATTTAAATATTTGAAAATCTTTAAAATAAATCGAAATATTTGAAGTTCTATGAATTTCTTTTAATCCTGGGAAATTTATTGAAAGTCTGAAATCCCGTGAAGTTACTGAAATCCTCGGCAATCTTGCAAAATCCTATGAAATCCTTCAAAATTTTTCGGAATTCAAAGAAATATTTTAAAACTGCATATTAAAAAAAATATTTAAAATTATCTTCAAATTTTAAAATCCTATCATAACCCTTAATTATTGTATAATTCTTTGTAATTTATGGAGACATTTCAAAAAGTTTGAAAGTTTCTTAAATCTATTAAAATCTGTTCAAAATCATTAGAAGTCCCATGAAAATCCTTTGAAATCTTTGATATTCTTTGAAGTACGTTTGAATGATTCTAAATACACTAAATCCTTTCAAATCCTATATTAAATCATTCAAAATACTTATGAAGTTTAGATATATCTTCGGAATCCCATAATTTTTTTCAATTCTCTTAAAACCTTTTGCAATCTTTAAAATAATTTTAACTCCCTTGAATAATCCGGGCAAAATTCCTTGCATTGCCCTTAAATCTTTAAAATCTTTTAAAATTCCTTAAAACGTTCAAAGGTTTGAACATTCCTTAAAATAATAAAAATTCTCAAAAATTCTAGGAATTCCCTTCAAAAGCTGTTCGCATATTTTCAATCCCTCAAAATCCCTGGAAATCTTTCGAAAAAATGGTGTAGAACGGCTAATAATATGTCCATTTCCTTAACCTGAAGATACATAAAGGGGGAAAATTAAACTTTTTCACATGAGAATAAAGAACCCTAAGTTCGAAAAAAGTCTGATAAAATTGTTTGATGTATTGAGGAATTAAAAAGTATTTTATATTCAAATGCTTTCAATTCAGTAGAGCTCTAATGCTTGGAATGCTTTAATTTTGTAGTTTATTATTCAATATTTAAATTGAACCTTTTTTAAAGTATGGAAGTTTTAATTTCTTAGTTTTTGTTACTTGACAAAAAATTTGGTAACCGGGAAATGACCAGAAACTTTTTTTTATTTTGAAAGATCACTCTGAAACATCTACATTGAGAATTTCACTCCTAATAATAAATTTCTAGTATAATTAATAATCATAAAATATTATATTTCACATCAGTATGCTCTATTTGTTTATTATTTGAGGACATATAATAAAAAGATTTATTATTTAAAGTATGTCTAAAAAAAACTCTGAACAATTTCCTAAAACCAACCAAAAATGTTCTGCTAACTCAATTTATCCATACGCCTTGCATGAAGATAATTCTCTTCTTTTTTATCAATCACTTTCCTTCACGGTACCATCCTCGCGTAACGGCAGCATCTAATTTTTGATCCGCTCTGCCTCTGGAATCGAAAAGGCATTTAAGGCGAGTAAAAAAAAACAATGAAAAAAAGGAAGAGAAAAAAAGGGTAGAGGAAGAATGGATGAACGGGGAGCGTCGAAAAGCGGCATGGCAGCAGGTCGCACATGCAGCAAGTCGCACATGCAGCCTGAAAGCAAGTCTCAAGTACCAACTGATATCTTCGAGACCCATAGCGCGGAACAGTACTCGATGGAGCGGAACCACCAGTCACCTGTTCGCTTCCGGCAGGTTGCCCCCACCCACCCACACTAAACCGCGAATATGTATTCCTCCCCCACCCAATTTTCCCTTCCTTCTTGTTGTATGTTTCAGTCACTGACTACCATCGCCTGGATGGTACGGAACTCGAGCCTCGCTGTGAGAGTACTTGTGAATCTTTTAAGTCTCGATATTGAAAATTAAATTTTTTGTTGGAAATTAGGCTGCTAAAAATTCAAATGCTGGAAATTTAACTATTTTGGTACAAATTTCAACTATTTGGTTGAAAACGAACTTTTTCTCTAAACTTAACTGTTGAAAAATTAACTATTATGATAGAAAATTCAACTGTTAAAAATTTAAATGTTGAAAATTCCACAAAGTGCAGATAATGAAAATTGAATTTTCAACAGCTGAGTTTTCAATTTCAATTTTTCAGCACTTTAATTTCCAACGTTTGAATTTCCGAAAACTTTCAACTGTTGAAAAGTTATCTGGTGTGAATTCCACAAATCAAAAATTAAAGAAAAATAAACTATTTAGTTGAAATTAAGATGTTTTCTTAAAAAATCAACCTATGAACATTTTTATATTAAATATTTTGTTAGAAAATTTAAATATTGAAAATTGAACTATTTTTGTAGAAAAATCAGATGTGGAAAATGGAAGAAAATAAAATTTTCAACATTTTCAAGTTTTAACTGTAGATTTTTCTACCAAAATAGTTAAATCTTCAACATTGATATCTAAAGTAGTCGAATTTTTAACATCAGAATTCTCCATAGTTGAATTTTCAGCCGTGTTCAATTTTCTTCCATTTTTATTCGTCGAAAATTGATCTGCCTGTACCACAGATTGGCAATTAAAGAAAATTCAACTATTTGGTTGAAATTTAACTTACTTGTTAAAAAATCATCTGTGCAAAATTTAACTGCTGAAAATTAAAATGTCTAAGAATCAACTTTTGAAAATTAAACCAATTAAAAATTGAAAATTCAAGAAATTCAATATTTAAAATTGAAAAAATTAGAAAAAGAAAATCCAACTGTTGAAAATTAAATTTTCTTTCAACTTTCAACTCTTTGAAATCGAAAGAATTCAACACTTTTAAAAATTCAACTGCTAAAAATGCAACTTTTTGTATTCTACTTTGGGTAGAAAATTCAACTGTTTTGGTTGAGTATTCAACTGTTTTGAAAAAAATTCGTCCTTTTTGTTGAAAACTCGTCTTTTCTTGTTAAAAGTGAGCCACTCCGTGAGCCTGATCTTTTGAATCTCGATATTGAAAATTAATTTTTTTGTTAAAAATTAATTCTACAGTTGCCTTTTCAGCAGTTCAATTTACAACACATGAATTTTCTGCAATTTCAACAGTTAAATTTTCAACAATGTTGAATCTTCTTCCATTTTTAAATGTTGAAATTTCCGCACCTTGAAAATTGAAGAAATTTTAAAATTAAACTATTTGTTTTAAAATTAACTTTTTCGTTGAACAACAATCTGTTGATAATTTAAATATTTTGGCAGAAAATTATACTGTCAGAAATTTAATTGTTTTGGTAGAAAATTTAAATTTTGAAAATTGAAGAAAATTTAATTTTCAACATTTGAATTTTCAACAGTTGACTTCTTAGTAGTTTAATTTCCAGCAGTTCAATTTTCTGCAATTTTTAACGGGTTAATTTTCAGTCGTGTTAAATTTTCTTCAATTTTCAGCCGTTGAAAATTCATCTGCTTTAAATCCCACAAGTTGAAAATTGAAGAAAATTCAACTATTTGGTTGAAATTTAACTGTTCTGTTGAAAATTAAACTATTAAGCAGTGGAGTTTTCCACAGTTGAATTTTCACCAGTGTTGAATTTTCTTCAATCTTCTTCCGTTTAAAATTCATCTGTTTTAAATTTTACATATTGAAAATTCAAGAAAATTCAACTATTTGGTTGAAATATAACCTAATTGTTAAAAATCAACACTAAAAATTTGAACTATTTTGGTGGAAAATTCAAAATTGGTAAATTGTAGAAAATTGTATTTACAACATTTGTATTTTCAAAAAATTACTTTTCTACTATTATAGTTGAATTTTCAACAGTGTTACTTTTCTTCAATTTTCAAGTGTTAAACATTCCAGAAATCGAAAATGGAATAATATTCTGTTGGAAAAAGAACTGTTTTTGTAGAAAATTTCACTACTTGGCTAAAAATTAACTTTTCTGTTGAAAATTTGACTGTTTTGTAGGAAACTCGTCTCTTTAGTCTGAAAATTTAACAATTTTGTTGAATTTTTTTCCCTTCATGACTGAAAATTTTATCTTGGGTGAAAACTCTTTCTTTTTTGGTTTTGGATTTCATTTGGTTAAAGATTTTTTTGTTTGAAAATTGATTTTTTACTGGAAATTTCACGATTCTATTTTTGGTTAAAAATTATATTCTCTAGTTGAACATTTGTGCATTTTGTTAGAAATTCGTCTTTTTAGGTTGAAAATTCAACCAATTTGATAGAAAATTCAATTATTTGGTGAAAATTAACCTTTTTCAGCGAAAATTCGTATCTTCGGGTTGGAAATTCAACTGTTATATAGAAAATTGTTCTTTTTTGTTCATATTGAACTGTTCTTGGTTTAAAATAAAAATATTGGTTTGTTAAAATATCAACTATTGCATTTTCCTTTCAGATTTTTTTTTTTAATTCAAACGTGGTTGAAAATTGAACTACTCTGTAGAGCTCAGAAAAGATGAACATTCACGTAACGGATTTTTTAAAACTGCATCTATTATACAAGTTCAAAAAAGTTCGCAATCTCTTGTCAAGCGTGTCCAACTATGAATTAGTATTTAAAATGCGGTAAATAATATTTAAAGAAAGTTTTAATGACCAGACCTTTTCAGAGGTTTTTTTAAAACAATTTTTTGAGCTATTTCGTTATTTATGAAAACAATACATTTTCTAGAATCATTTTTAGCATCTTTGAGCAAAACATACACTGTTTTGTTTTCACCATTTTTGCGTAGGACAAACCGTCCTCAAGTTACAGCGTAATAAACAATTACTTTTTCAATAAATTTGACCTATTTGCGAAGTTATGTCTAATTGACTATTGTTCAAAAAAATGTGAAAGTCACTAATTGTTGCAAAACAATAAATATTTCTCATAGGAAATTCCATTTAAGGTGTGCATTTTTAAAAACAATGAATTTAAAAAATTTTCATTTGATTGGAATAATGATTTTTTCTTTCAAAAGATGTAACCTCGGAACCGATAAATTGAACAAGTTACACATTTTTTTGAGGAGTAGAATTTTGAGATATAACTTTGTAGCCTTGTAGAATGTAAAAAGCAAAAAAGCTTTATTTTACTTAAAAATACAAACCTAATATAAGAATTTTTGTCCCTAAATAACGAAATTGTTTTTAAAAAACTGACCAGGCATTGAAAAAGAGCTGCAATTCTTATACAATCCTAATAATCACGGACTGATTTTATTCCATGGAAGTTTCTTTTTAAATTAGCCTAGTTGGCTTACATTAAAGTTGAAATTATAAGATATTATGGGAAAAAATAGGTTTATAACAGAAATTTGAATCTTGCCTCTATTTGTTTTAATCAGGTGTTGTTTAATAGATATTTTTAACATCATTTTTTTTCAACTCTTAAGCCTAGTGCAAAATTATACAGATTAAGATTTTTTATTATAAAGTCATACATGGTTTCGATCCGCTGTTTAATGTCCAATCGGAGAAATACCTGAACTTAGCAGTAGTTCCAACGTTTTCCAAGATAATTGTATAAAAGAACAGGAAAAGTCAATTTTTCACGAAAACTGTCATATCTGGTGAAATTTTCAACTTTTTTAAAGGCACAGTCTAACGCGAGTTTTTAATTTTTTTATATCAGAACAAACATAAAAAAATTAATTATCAATAACTGTTCTTGAGATCTAAGGAAAAATATGTCTGTCTCTGATTTCCATGAATTGGCATTTTATAGAACTATGTAGCCTAGGGTGCCCAATAATAAAATTATAATAATTTACAAAATATTTATTCTTCTATCTATCCCAACATAATCTGAAAAAGGTGTGTAAATTAAAAGAATCGTTTTTCCTCAAGAAATTCTACATGAAGTTACCCTGCTTAAATCGCTCATACCCCTAACAAAGGAGGAAAGTTGGGAGGGTGAGAAGAAGTATATATAGTGTATAACTTTAGCGCACACATGCATTCTATCTTATATATTTCTCTTTCTTTTTCTCCATCTGTTATTTTTTTTTCTTTCTCTATATGTTTTTATTTTACTCTTTTCGTTGATCCTTATCTATTGTCCACCTTGGTCTTATTTTTTTCTAAAAAGGTATGTAAATTTAAAAAAACGTTTTTCCTTTATTATATTTTCGTGATTGTGTTACTTAATTTAAATTTTTCTCACCTCTAAAAACGAAGGAAAGTAAGGGGGGGTCAGAAAGAGTGTGGTATTGTGCATAACTTTCGCGCTCACATGCATCCTTTCTGATCTTCCAGTTTCTTTTCTCTCTTTCTTTTTTCAAAATTTATTTTATTTTTTTTATTTTTCTCTGTTTTTTTACTATATATATATATCCTTCCAAGAAAGAGGGAAAGTTAGAAGGGTGAAAAGGAATGTATAGTGTATAATTTCCGCGCTCACATGCATCCTTTCTCATCTTTGTCTTTCTTTTTCTTTCTTTCTGTTTTATTTTATTTTCTTCTTTCTCTCTCTGTGTTTCTATTTCACTCTCTCTGTTGATCCTCATTGTTTATCCACCTTTCTCTTAGTCTTTCTCAAAAGATGTATCAATTAAACAAAGATTTTTCCTTTGTATGTCCTCCTGAGGAAGGAGGAAAGTTAGTAGGGTGACGAGTCTATAGTGTATAATGTCCGCGCTCACATGCACTTTTTCTCATCCTTCTCTTTCTTTTCTTTCATAGATTTCTTTTCGATCTTAATTAAAAAATTTTTAAATAGAGACACTAAACACATATTTTCTTCAAATTTATTTTCTCTTTCTCTGTTTTGTACTCTCTCTTTGATTCCTTATCATTTATCCACCTGTGTTTCCTTTTTTTTTAAGTTGTGTAAATTAAACAAAAATCATTTATCCGTTACATATTCGTCATAGAGTAACCTTCCTTATATTCCCCTTTTCTTAAGAAAGGAAGAAAGTTTAAGAGGGTGCGAATGAGTATATAGTGTATAACTTCTGCGCTCACATGCATCATTTCTGATATTTCTCTTCCTTTTTTTTAAATTTATGTTCTTTCTTTTATTTTCCTTGTACCCATTATACTCTCTTTGTTGATCCTTATCCTTTATCCACCTTTGACTTATTTTTGTTCTAAAAAGGTGTGTAAGTTAAAATAACCGTTTTTCCTATAAATGTATATTCATCATTAAGTTTCGCTCCCTATATACGCTTTACCTCTGAAAAACGATGAAAGTTGAGAGGTTCAGAAGGAGTATTGTATAGTGTATAAGTTCCATGCTCGCACATGCATCCGTCTCTATCTTTCCCTTTCTTTTCTTCTTTCTTTTATTTTTTTGGCATTCTTTTTCTCTTTTTCTATTTTACTTTTTTTGTCAATCCTTATCCCTTACCCACCTTTGTCTTATTCTTATAAAAAATTGTGTGAACTAAACAAAAATTATTGTTCCTTCATACATCCTCCCAAGAGAGAAGAAAAGACAGAAGGATAAGAAGGAGTAAATAGTGCATAACTTCTGCACTCACATGCATCTTTCCTTATATTTCTCTTCCTTTTTTCAATTTCTCTCTCTCTCTCTCTTTCTTTCTATTGATCCTTACCTTTTATCCACCTTTATCTTATTCTTTCTAAAAATGTGTGTAAATAAAATAAAAATTATTATTCTCATATATATATATATATATATATATATTCGTCATGAAGTTAACCTCCTTAAATCACAATTACCCCAGGTAAAGGAGGAAATTTAGAAGGGTGAGAAGCAGTATGTAGCATACAACTTCAACTCTCGCATGCATCCTTTCTTATCGCTCTCTTTTTCATTTATTTTCTTTCTTTCTTTCCTTCTGTTCCTATTTTGCTTTCTCTGTCTGTCTCTCTCTCTCTTTCTCTCTGTTGATCATCATCCTTCATCCACCTTTGTTTTATTCTATCTAAAAAGTTATGTAGATTATACAATTTTTTTCCTTTATATACGTTACAGGCAGAGTATATAATCCAGGCATTATATATATTATGCCTGGCCATTTCAGGCAAAGTATGTAATTGAATACTTACTATATACATTGTGTAGGAATTCTATATAATCCCTACGCTAGTATCTAATCTTGATTTTGAATATGATGGGGTTAAATAAGAGCATGATAAATTGACGAACACATATAGAATTCAACACATGTTCACTCGCTATTTATAAAAACATGGCATACTGGAATCACATCTTGATTGACACTCAACTTTGATTTTTACGCAGAAACGCTTATAGGTTTGACACTTTGTTTTGCAGTAACATTAAAAAAAAAAACTTTTTTCATTGAAAAACCTTAAATAGTATCATCAATTTTTAATTTACAATTTTCATCCGATTTGGAAAGTTTTTCTGTAAATTAAAGATTAATAAATGTCAAAGAGATTTGTGACACGCGATTTTTTAAACATTATTTAAACCATTTTTTATTTAACAACAAAGTTGATTTTTCTTAATTTTCTGAAGTGCCATTTTTTAAAGATTTTCAGATTTATAAAAAAAGGTCTTGAATCAGTGCAAGAATAGGGTGGTCCAAATATATACCTGTACGTCTCGACAAAGTGGGCGGAGAATGGTTGAAAATGTCCTGTTTGGCCGTTGGCTTTGTATGCCAGCTTCGATTTTAATTACATACCAATTCGAAACTGATTTAGATAAAATTGGAAATTTAAATTTGACCAGATTGTCAATCAAATAATATATATATATATATATACACACATACATACATATATATATTCATTACCTGAATTAGGTGTGTTATTACTTACAATGCCTGAGCAATTTGTTAAATAAGCAATTTCATGTCAAATCATGAAGTTTATCACGGATTTTTCATAAGAAAAGAATATATTTTTGTACATTTTATTCAGAATTGTTAATATTAGGTGAATTGAGTTGAAATTCAACATATTTCTTCACAGGTAGCCACAAAGTACGAATTAAAACTTATGTTTTATATGTCCCCCCATAAGTCTGTTTTAAAGGGTCCCAAAAACCTTAAAATTAAAAAATTTGGTTTTGCGAGTGTTTGGTGCTAATTCTGATTTTTTTGCGATTTTTTCATAAAAAATGGTTTATGATACTAATTTTTATTGTTAATTAAATTTTTATGTACATTATTTAAACAATTTTTTATTTTTTTTAGCAATTTTCTAGTGTAGAGTTAGAAAGTCGCGGCTTTTCCAAATTCTTCAACTTATTATAAACTTTTCAGTTAGAGCGAATTTATAATAAACTAAATTTAATATAAATAATTGTTAAAACAATTCATTATCATTTTTCACAATACTTTTTCAGAATAATTTTAGAAATTTGCTGTTTTTTCTATAATTGTTCACTTTTCCTCACATTTGCATTAATTATTACATCACTCTAAATACAAAGTTGACTATAAGTTTAAATTTCCAGAAAAAACCGTAACTATTTAGCATTCTTCAAAGATAGCATTATTCAAAATAATACTAAATTATCCAAACATATATTGTTGTCAACTTAAATTAATTATCACCTCACTCTAATTGAAAAGTTGAAAGTAAGTTGAAAAATTCGGAAAAACCGCGATTTCCGAACTCTGTTCCAATTGAAAATTCCTAAAAACTATAACAAATTGTTTAAATAATTGGTATAAACATCAAATTATTATTAGAATGTAGTATTTTATGTATTATGGAAAATCAGCGCCAAAAACTCGCAAAACCCAATTTTTAACTTATCGGATTTTTCGGGACTCTATAAAACAGACTTCTCGGGCGATATTTAAACAATAAGTTTTGATTCGTATTCGAAATGGGAAATCCCATTTTTATATTCACAGAGCTTCCAGAGTACATTGTGAAATAGCTTTGAAAAAAATTTAGGAAAATCAAGAAGTGGATTTTTTTCAAAATTGAATTTAAACATTTGTTTCTCAAAAATACATTTTATTAATTTTTTTGTTTGAAAAAATACATATTCTTCTTAGCTGCATCTTATTATAAATAATTTCCAAAAATACACCTTAATATCTTCAAAATCACCAAGGTAATGCAAGCTTCAAAAAAAGGAGAAATGTACCAAATGGAGAATATTTATTACACACTTTGCCTGGTCTCTTCTGGGCCTTATATATAATGCCTATAGGCAATCAGTATAATAGAGAGTATTACATACTTTGCCTGGACTCTGTTGGGCATTATTTATAATGCCTAGGGATTATCAATTACCGGATTATTTACTTTGCCGGTTTTCCCGTAACATATACACTCCTGAGAAAGGAGGAAAGTTAGGAAGCTAAGAAGGAGTATAAAGTGTATAACTTCCGTGCTCACATGCATCCTTTCTTAAATATTTCACTTTTCTTTTTTCTTCCTATTTTTTTTTAATATATTTATTTTCTTCCCTTCTTTCTTTATTTCTGTGTTTATTTCCCTCTCACCGTTGATCCTTAACTTCCGCGCTCATATGCAACCTTTCTTATATATTTTACTTTCCTTTCTTCTTTCTGTTGTTTTTTGTTTAATTTATTTTCTTCCTTTCTTTCTTTTCTTATTTCTGTATTTAGTTTCTTCTCTACGTTGATCCTTATCCTTTATCCATCTTCTTGCCAAAAGTATGTGTAAATTAAACAAAAATTATTTTATCCTTATATATATATATATATGTCCTTCTATGAAAGAGAGAAAGTTAAAAGGGTGAGAATGAGTATATAATAGTGTATAATTTTCGAGCTCACATGCATCCTTTGTGACCTTTATCTTCCTTCTTTTTCTTTCTGTTTCTTTTCTATAAAATTTTTTTCTTTCTTTTTCTCTGTCTCTATTTTACCTTTGCCGCTGATCCTTATTGTTTATCCACCTTTCCCTTATTCTTTCTGTAAAGTAGTGTAAAATTAGAAAAAAATTATTTTCTCTTCATATATCTTTTCCAAAAAGGAGGAACGTTATCAGGGTGAGAAGGAGTATATGGCGTATGACTTCCGCTCTCACATGCATCCTTTCTCATCTTTCTCTTTCTTTGTTTTTCTTTCTGTTTTTTCTTTATTTTCATTCTTCCTTTTTCTCTGTCTCTCTCTCTCTCTCTCTCTCTCTCTCTCTCTCTCTGTTGATCCTTATCCTTTATCCAGCTTTGTCTCATTCTTTCTTCATGGTGTTCTCTGTTCCTCACGGTATCCCATACCCATTCTGAAAGTTCGAGTTCCTTGCCTGGGAACGTAGGCTGGACATGACTAGCCAGAACCTCTTTCTTTTGGTTGCTAGCAAGTGAAGTGAGCCGAACGGTCGACCAATCAAGCCACGCACCAGATATGCAGTATGTAGACGCATTAGATTAGATAAGAAGCTGGTATGGGAGGCAGGACCATTTGAGTGGGAAAATGCCCCAACTTATTAGGGGTTAATTGAGTGAAAGACATTTTGAAAGTTCCTGTGTCATTGTGATGAATATGAATTATGATCTAAGTGAATCATGAAACTGTTCACAAATCGGGGTCAGAGGTGGTCTTCAAAACTGAACCAGTCAAACTTGATCGAAACTTTCTAAATCTCAATTATTAAAAGACTATACAACCGTCAACCGGGATATTTGTGGATCAATATTCGCAAAATTTTCAGATCGCGGCTTCGTAAAAAATCAGAAAATGTACACAATTTTTGTGTACCATCTGTTCTAAAGAGACTTCTGGAGATATCCTGAGAATGTGAAAGAAATTCTTATTTGAAGTTATAATTAATCAAATTTCGATACATTTTCACACCCCCGTGGGGATAATTATGGATGGAAATTTTTCTTTATTAATAAAAGTATCTAAACATTTTTTTCTTGGGTCTGTAGATCATCTGGAAATATTTGTTTGAGTTTGTTTATAAAAAATAAATTTTTGCAACTAAGAAGGAAATCTTTTGAAAATTTGTATTTCATACTTTTTGTCATATTTATCTATCTATCTATCTATTTATTATTAAACACAAAAAACAAATTGGTAGGCTCTCCAAAATTTATTAAACATAATTTTTATGAAATTTAATTTCTCCCGTCGAATATTTTACATTTTTATTTTCGATTTCAAAAGATCTAAGTAGACTTCGTGATTCGACAAACGACACTTTTAGAATCTTTTCTGAATTCTTGGTGAAATTGCAATATAGAGTATAATTCACGATACAAATTTACCTGGTGCAAAGACTAACTTATTTATTTGTTCAACTTTTGACAAATTCATTTTGTAACTAAATAAATAATTAAAAAGCTATCCATTGAATTAGTATTTTTTAGGCAGTGTCAAGTTGTACCGAAAACATCCGGCTATTCAGACAAAAATTTCGGCACAAATAGCCCCCATTCTTACTTATTTAACATATTGCATTTTTATTTATTCATTTTATTTGTTTAATTTAGTTGAGTAATCAAGAAAAATAAGTTAGTATCAGCAAATAATAATTAATCTTCATAATATATTAATATATAATAATGAGTGATTAAGAGACAACATTTTTCTTCCCACCAATTAGGATTTAAGGAATAAGTTTATCTAGAAGTAATAAAAGTAATAAAAATGTAATAAAAGTAATAGTAATAAAAAGTAATAAAAATGAGAAAAAAATAAGGTTTGATTTAAGAAGTCTGAGGAAATAGTTTGTTATTTCTGGAAAAATCTTATTTTTCATTTCTATCCATGAATGAAAAAAGTTTTTTTAGCGACACTTATAATTATTCCTGTTAATTAAAACCTTCAATCTTACAATAATTATATGATCGTTAATGATTAATTGTATGAGAAGTGTCTTTGTTTAACCAGAGATTATCATACATTCGTTGAAAACATATTTTGATCAATAATATTTACCTCTTAAAATCGAAAAATAAACATAAAAAAAAACAAAGTGAAATGAAAAAATAGTAAGAGGGTAATTTTGTATTAATTTTTTCAAAGAACAACTTTGCTATTTTGAATTTTTTCATATCTCAATTCGCTTTCGATAAAAAATTGAAAATTCGAGTTTTTCAAATCAAAAATGGATTTTTTCAAAAACGGCAGAGGCAGAGAAATTGCTTTTCACCGGAAAATAGTTGTAAGACATCCCAGATAGAAAGTGAACAAAAATCATACGAATCTGTATTACAATAATTTATAATGGCGATAATTAGAAGATGGTTTAAATTTTTGATTTGAAACTTGCAGAAAACTTGTTGATAAAACATTAGAAATTACAAATGTTACAATACAAAAGTTGAACAAATTGGATAAATTTTTTCGACCTTTAAGGAGCGAAAAATACATATTATTAGTAAAACTATAAAAAATTTCGATTTTTTCGGCTAATTTCACTTGGCGTCAAACTTTATTATTTAACTAACATTTTTTTTCAATTCGAAAAGAATTTTTATTTTTCCAGAAAATAGTTTTCTTTAACCAACGAATTTTATTATTTTTTATTATTTCTTTTTGTTTGAAAAATACATTATTTATATTTGCCCACCCTTATAGCTAAACATTTTCGAGGATTATTTCAACTGGTTTGAAACCTTCTTGAAAAATTGTAAATATTCATTTTATAAAGAAAGATTGCAAGGCTTTTCGAAAAATATTTTTCAGTATTTTGTAACATTTTTCAAAAGTTATAATCATTATTCTTAATCAAGGAATTCTGTATTATATAATGGTTTAATAATGTCCAATAATTTTCTAAATCTTTCTAAATTTCATAAGAAGTATATATACTATTTATACAATACTAAATTAATTAATTATAATTATAATACATTCTTGTAGTTTTTAATTTTCATTTCCATAAGTTTAAAGAAAAATGACATGTTTCTTCACTAATATGAGCAAAATTAGAACTTGCGGCTCGCGGATTTAATGATTTCAGAACGTATTTTTATAAAAAATTACTTATGCATTGCAAAAAGCTTACAATGTTTTGCAATTCATAGCCGTCCATGAGATTATTACTTCGTTAACGGCCTAACGAACAGTTTATGAACATTATGCACATGCATCGCAATTTTTTCGTTGAAGATCGAAGGACATCTTATTATCCTTATAGTTCTCAAGAAATAGTTTATGTGCATAATTACTCTGCGACTCATTATGACAACTGAAGGCGAATTTATGAACATATAAAACTTGTTCTATTTTGATTAGTCTCAATACTAAGAATAATGTAAAATTACATTTTTCCATCTATTATTTCCATTATTATTATTACACCATTAGGTCAACTCCGTGATGCTTATAAAAAAACGTTCAATCTACAACACTGCACAGACCCAGGTCGCTGATTCATCGCTCTAGAAATCACCCCCGGCAAAGAGCTTTACAACGTCGTAATGTGTCATAGATCACATAAAAATACGCAAGCTTGCTGATGATCATATTTTCAGATCCATACTCTTTATTCTGATCACATCCACCAAGTGAAGCTCTCCACGTGAGCCCATTAGTATCCAAGGTCTTTCGTTGCAGGATTTTTATATCTTCTCGTCTTGATTTATCATTCACACGTTTCCACCATTCTTTTCTCGGTCTGCCTCTGGGTATGCTACCAGTTAGTTTACCTTGATATACTTATTTCACCAGTCATTCTTCTTTCATTCTCTTAACATGCCCAGACCATGTCACCAAATTTATTTCACTCTCGTGAAATGATTTGATAAGTAACAAATCAATCCTTTTCTTCGACCGACGATGTTTAAAAATGTTAAATTAAAATTTTTTATTTCCTACGGTTCACACAAAATTGAATAAAAAATGAGCCAAAAACGTATTTCCAACTCAGAATTTATTAATTAAAAAACTCCTTTCTCCATCCTTTACGTACGTTTCGGTACAATTGCGTACCTTCTTCAAAAGGTTTTTAAAATCTAAAGACAATAATATTTCAAGTTAGCAATAATAAACCGAAAAAATTAAAAATTCACAGAATAATGAATGTAAATTTGTACCTGAGATTAGCTTAATTTCGAAGAGTAAAACAAACATCGAAAAGGAATATAGAAACCAATGTCGATTTTGAATAATTCAAGTCCAAATTTGAGTCAAAAAATTGGAAAACATTAAAAATTGTTATAGAAGTCTCAAAAAAATTAAAGAGACTTCACTCACTTTAAAACCTACATCTTAAAATACAAAGAGGATCTATATATTGTTTAGGAAGGACGAAAAAAAATTGACAATATGGAGATACAATAAGACACTATACGTTATGAGCGTTGACATGGATGCGTTTTCATTATAACCACTGATGAGGAAATGCGCGAAACTGAATTTAAATTTAAGTTTGAGAAAAAATTGTTTCAAATAAAATATAAAAAATGTTACATCATTTTCAAATACTTTGATGAATTTGATTAATGTTTAGAATTTCAGTATGTAAGTTAACAGAAATATTGCGAAATTTTTTTATAAAAATGGACACAGTAATACGTCGTTGATAAGCCAGTTTCACCTATATACACTTTATTGCAACATTTACATTTAATCAGATAAATAACGTCAGATAAATTTTCAATGGAATCATTGTCTTTCTTATGAATTAAATAATTGTCAAGAATATTTGTGTTTTCAGAATAAACATTAATATTACATTTTTTAAGTTAACTCCTTAACCGTTCAGATAAACCCTGAATGTAGGACGAAGTAACATTTCTTTTTAATTCATTGTGTCGCTTCATTTATTGTTTTTATTTATTTCACTACCATTATTGTAAATCTCATGAATACGTTCTGCAATAATGTCATTTACAAAATCAAGCAGATATTTATTATGTATTAAGGTTGTTTTTAGTTCATTCAAATTTTCTTTTCTAAATTGCATATCACTTAATTTAACACATCTGTCTTCTAAACCTTCAATTCAACCAATTTTATGAACAAATAAATTATGAGAATTTTAGTTTGGTTGACTTTTTTCCCCTCTTTTTTCATTTGGTTATTTTTGTCTCTAATAAGCCGAAAAGTGAGATAGTTTGGAATTCTGTTTTTTTTTTAATTGTGAATCTTCTTCATGCTCATTTTGCATACAATTATTCATGATAAAATAGATTTCTGTTCGATCTTAATTTTCAAATTTTTAAATAGAGACACTCAACTCACGATTCGTTCCAATCTGTTTTTTATTTTTAATTTTTCGAAGAAGAATGCATTAAATATTACCAATGTTAGAAATACATCACATTTTTGATTGTTTCTTTTCCTATTTGTAAAATGTAATAATCTAAATAGATTGGTCCATAACCAACCATAAAAATTAGATCTGGGCACTATGATCTATTTTCCTTATTATTTACAATATACATATTTTCAGGCTTTAACAACAACAACATTTTTTTACTTTAATACATGATATATGTTAGAATATTTTTCTGAAGAATGTCTTCCCGGTACTTATTGAAAAATAATGTTGCTAATGGGATGTACATATTATTCAAAATGTCATTCTGGTACTTATCTAAAAATAAGGTTGCCCGAAATTCTTTTATAAAATTTATTATTAAAGGAGAAAAGAATATCATTGAAACCCGTTCTGATAGCGATTAATAATTCATTTATTGTTATTTTTGTCAAGTTATGATTTAAAATAAGTTTTTCTTGAATACAATCTAAAGCAAGATCTAGTGGGATGCTATCAAACATGGACACTACATCTAAAGAAACTATTGAATGACTTTTCGGTACATCAATGATTCTTAACATATTTTTTAGTTCCCAACTATTTTTGACAAACGAAACAGTGTTAATAAAAACAGGTTTTAAAATATCAACTTAAATTAGGTTTGTGGACTTTAGGGAGAGCATACGCTTTCGCTATAACACTATTGTGAGTTTTCAAATGATATGCATATTGATCATTAATTATTCTTTTACGTTACCATTTGATAGCAATGCCATTACATTCATTTTGAATAGTTTTTTTAAAATAATGTCACACTTTTCATTTTTCAGTTGAAACCATTTTTTCTCACATTTAAATTTAAATTCAGTTTCGCGCGTTTCCTCATCAGTGGTTTCAATGAAAACTCATCCTTGTTAAACGTTCATTACGTATACTGTCTTATTGTATCTCCATATTGTTAATTTTTGTTTCGTCCTTCCTAACCATTATAAAGATGTAGTTTTTAAAGTGAGTGAAGTATCTTCAATTTTGTTTTGAGACTTCAATAACAATCTTTATTGTATTATTAATTTTTGACTCCAATTTTTGACTCGGATTTCTTTCAAAATTGACATTAGTTTTTACGTTTTCTTCGTGATGGTTAATCTACTCATCGAAATTATTCTTATCTCAGGTATAAATTTATATTAATTATTCTTTCTATTTTCAATTTTTTTTCTGTTTAGTATTGCTAAACTTGGAATATTATTGCATTTAGGTTTTTTGAAAAACCATTTGAAAAAGGTACGCAATTGTATTGGAACGTACGTAAAGCAAGGAGAAAGGAGTTTTTTTTTAAATTAATAAATTCTGGGTTGGAAAGATGTTTTTTGGCTTATTTTTCATTAATTTTTATGTGGACTGTAACACATAAAAAATTCACAATTTAAAATTCTTAATCATCGTCGGTCGAAGAGAAGGATTCATTTTTTACTCATCAAATCATTACAAAAGTATTCTTATTGTCTTGTTTTTATTATCAAAAACAGAGCTCATCCTATCAAAAAATTATTGGAAACCAATTTTTAGACCTAATTTAGGCTAACAATTTTGTTATAAAACATTTTATTGCATCTTATGTAATTTTTTCATAAATTTAATCAGCTTGTTTTTAATATTATTTTTTACGATTAAAACGAAAACTACAAGTCCTATCAAAAAATCATTATCAACAAATTTGTAGATCTTTTCCTTGTGAACAATTTTTTTGTATTCATTTGTTTCGCAACTTGTGTCATTCTTCCATAAAATTTAATTTTTTCAGTTTTAATGCTTCGTTTATGATTGAAACAAAAGCTATGTGTTGTTTTTTACAAACAAAAACAAAAAGTCTGACTACAAAATGGAATTTTTGATTTTTCATTATTTTTTTTTGTGGCTAAAACCGACAACGACAACAACAACAATAAGAACAACTACACTACGTTTTTGAAATGTCGATGAAATCTTTGTTCTCTGGAAGATTGTTATTTTTCAATGAATTAACTTGCTTTCACCATTCTTTCACTGGTTCCTTCAATTCATCAAAATCTTGGCTTTAAGACTGCCGGATGACTAATTCTCTTAATTTTCATCAAAAATATATTTGATATATTTTTATAAGTAGTGTCATTCAGTACGAGATGATGAATTCTTGACAGCTTAGGCTTGGTTATAAACTTTAATATGAATAAGAAAGTTAATGCGTTTCACCAACATATTAAAAAAAAATTATGTTCAGTTTTTTCTCTATGATAGTTGGTAGGAATTACTGTCATGATTGCATGCTAAATGCAACAAAAATTAAAACTCGTACAATTTTTGTAACATATTGGAAAAAAATCACTGTGTAATTGAAAATTTTTTTTTGCATAACGGTTTTGAGATACTGTTTCATGAGTTGATACAGGATGTCCTTCGAAAACTGATAGGAAAGGCTTAAAATTCTGATGTAATTCATCTGATGGCATTGACATATTGGAAATTAATGTTCCAGCTTTGATCTGTTATATAATACTTTTTCCACTTGTTCATCATTTATCAATTTTATCACTTAAAAATTTGTTCTACGCACCTCCACTGGTTCCCTCTATACTGATAAAGTGTCAGATCGACATAATGGAAAAATTCGACAGACTAAAAACACCCAAAAAGCGAGCAGAAACATATGAGCTTCAATGTGGACAGAATGAATGGATTATAGATCAATAAATAAATACAAAAATAGGTCATACCAAAATTGTTTTTTTTAAACACCTACCAATTTTTTCAATAAATAATTCTGGAAAAACAATTGACAGAATTTTGACTCGAATTGATTATTAACTATATTATAAAAATATATTTGCGTATGTAATGTAATTTCCTGGCGTATCACTTGCACGTCCTAGTAAGCATGCTGATCGTTATTTACGCGTAATTTCGTTTCTACCGTGTTAACTCGTAATAATTTATTTGGTCAGGTTTGATTCGTGAAATCGTAGTAATTGATGCTTCTATCGACCACCTCGTTTTTTAACTCGAATAATTACCATTGTGTAATTAAACTCGAGGCCATAAATTTTACTTTTACAGCCCCTTTTATACAATGTTCGGTTTATTAAAACCATTTATAAATAAAAGACAGTTAGCGTAAACTTCATTATTATAGCATCATAAAAATGAATTTCGTATAGTCCCTTGAAATCTTTTAACCCCTTTTAAAATCTTGAATATATTTGATATAATAAGCAATCTGTAGAAATCATTTTAAATCGCTTGAAAATAAAACTAATTTAATTTATTCTCTAAAGTTGTTTCAGAAATCTCTTGAAATCTTTGAAATGCCTTGAAATACAATTTAGTTTATTCCTTAAAGTTTTCTAGAAATTATTTTTAAATATCTTAAGATCTCTTGGAATACCTTGAAATCCATTGAAATGGTTGGAATCGCTAGGAATTCCTTCAAATTTTATTTCTATTATTTTCTAATTTTCTCTGAGAGCCCCTTAAAATCAAGTTTAAAATTTTCGGAAATCCTACAAAATTCTTTGAAATCCCTAGAGATTTCCGAAATGTCTTGAAATCATTTCGGATTTGTTAAAATAGCCTTTTCTTCAAAATCGTGTAAATACTTAATAAGAATTTAAGGTTTTATAAAATCTTCTACATCTTGTAAAATCCTTTTACGTCTCTTGATATCTTTGAAAATCTTATGAAATTCCTTTCCATTTCTTGAAATGTTTTAAATCTCTCGAAATTCTTTGGAATATTTCAAAATAACTTAAAGTTTTTGAAATCCTTTGTAAGTTTGTAAGTTTCTTTGTATCCTTCAAAATTGATGAAATCCGTGAAATTCCTTGAACTTCAATTTATTTTATTCTTTCAAGTCCTCATAGAAATCCGTGGGAAATCCCTTGAAATAATTTGAAATCCTACGTTCATTCAATTAATTAATCATTCGTTTGTAGTTTTTATATTTTTTGCATCAATTATTCCAATTTTAAACATTATTTATTTCTAAACTGAGTTTCTTCTAATGATTTTTCTAGAGTTTCGAAAAAATTATAAGAAATTTATTATAGGAAAATCATTATAGACCTAAATTGAATTTCCTGTAATATTTTTTCCTAAGTGTATAACGATGATAACAGTGGTTAGTTCACGAGTCCGTGAAACTGTTTCCAAATTCTGGACAAACAGTTAATCTAAAAAAATTTACTAAAAAGTGTAATGCGTTCTACTCCTAAAAATAACTGGGAAGGCCGGTCCTCCGCTTCGTCCATGTAATCTCAGGCTTCATTAAATTTATTAAATTCATTTTGACTCATGAGAAACTCTCCAAAGAAGATTTTATTCTGGGATTCAGCAATTATTATAAATAAAAACAACGGAATTTCACACTTTCTAATTTTCCGACTATGGGAGTTTTTTTAGGAAAGTGTTATTATTATCCAATTTGGCTCTTCAATATGTATCACTTGTAACACATATCAAATTTATATGGTAAAAAGAATTTCATAATTGAATTTATGGCGCTTCATAATAATATGACGAATTCCCGGCCAACTCATACAGCTAATTTAATGAAAACGACATTCTCCTAAAAAACTAATCAATAACCCTCCATAAATAAATGATGCCGCGATATCAAATTCAATGAAAGCTCGAAAACTCCATAGAGAATTCCACCCTTATTTGCTAAAATATAAAATATTCGAATTTTGCGCTTGAATGAATTTCTGATTCAATTTATTAAAGCATTAATTTGAAAGCCCTCGTTATTAACTAACCAAAGCCCTGAGGGAACAGGGAAAATTTATATCAATTTGAAAACTCGACAAAATTAAATTTCTAATCGTCAAAGGACCAGAAAAAACAATGTGTCATGGATGCTCATTTGCGAGGGGAGTTCACAAAGAAGAGGGAATTTTGTCTCTTCACTAATTTATCATCATTAGAAACTTGTTTGCTAAAATGTGGTTCATGAAAATAAATCGAGGCGTCTCCTCGTGTGGTTCAGAGCTCCACCTCGTGGGATACAAGGTTCCGGATGCAAAGTCGTTACACCTTGTACTCGGTGACCGTCCTCGGCGTTATTAACGCGAAATTACAAAGTTGCAGCATGACGATCTACCCCTCAACAAACCACCCATTTCGCCCCCTTTCATCCGTTTTCACCCCTTTTTACCCCCATGAAGCCCCAGTTGCTTGTACGGCGGTCGATATGCTTTCTCGAAATTCCTGTCACGCACAGGTTTACCCCTACGAGTCTACGGGACGTCGATTTCAGTGCGATCATTTTCACAGCAGTCAGCTTCAGGGGTTGATCTAACAATAACTACATTGCCGAGCGATGAAAAGAGAAAATGGAAATTGCGTTATATAATAGATCGCAGTATGATTAAATTTAATAATGTTTCATAGAACAGATTTAGGTCAGGTGTACGCGTTACGAGAGGATGCATCGAATTATCATATACCACATTTGAGAATTAATTATAATTACATAACCAGAGCTGGAAAAGGTAATGGAGATTTGCACGCAGTACAATTTTTTAAACGAGATTTCAAACTATATGTGTGTTTCATTTTTTCTGCTTATATAATATTCTGTTTCCCACTTTACCCCTACATCCCCGTTTTCATATCACCATACCACTCATACCTGTTCTTGATACCGTTTCCCTTATATCATCGCACCCTAATTTCCTCTCGACACTTCACCTTTCATCATCATCTCTCTATGTTTGCCAAAAATTCTGTCTTTTCTCAGCCGCACTGCCCCCCCCCCCTTCACGTCCATACTTCACCCCTCTTTTCCGACACTCATTGTCGCCAACATCCTTCAGCATACTTCGAACCCACTTAAAATCTGTCGACTCCATTTCATACCTTCACGTTAAATTTTTCTACTTATCTATACCCTTAAGACATATTACACATACTATTTCTTTCAGCTCTCTCAATAATCCATTTCCTTTACCTTGCCTTTTTAACCTACACTTTCTTACTATCCAATTCTATTTCCCTAATCAAGATCCCCTCCACACCGTTTGGCCTGCTGCGTCACCTTCTTCTCCTCCTCTCACCAAAATTTCCTCCTTCATCTTATGGCCTCTTCTTTCCTTTATCTTATTCAGTTTCCTTCTTTACTGCCCTTCTCCTCGACCTCCAATACGAACTGAAACGCGTGTAACCCTTTCCACATCACCTTTCTTCCAACCCCTTTTATATCTTCCACCATATCCCTATACATTTCATATCCCCTGCCCCACCTCTCCCTTTTCCGTCGCTCGTCCTTTTCCCAACACCCAACACCTACCGATCATATTACTTCTCTAGCCCTGTTTTTCTTTCCTGTCCGTCTAATACAATCAACAAGTGATATGGGCCATATCCTTATCGAGGGCTCTTCTTTTCCACCAAATTTTATAACGCCCCCCCTCCTTATCAACTCCCTCCTTAACGATCAATTTCCGAACACCCTCCTTCTTACTCGCCATTTTCCCTCACGCATCATTTCCTTCACCCATTAGTACCCTTTGACCCATTTTTCACCCTAACTAACCCCGTTTTGACCATACATCTTATTTCTCTTTTTCTCTATACCCTCATACTCTATTTCACCTACTTTTTTCTCTATCCCCTCTCTTCCACCACCTAATTTTCTCTTCACCCCTCTTCCTCGCTCAATACTCTACTTTCTTCCCCTTATCCTTATGACCTACACTTTCTCACTAGCCAATTCTCTTTTCCCAATTACTATACTCAGTCCACTGCAAACCACCCGTTTCACCATATTACCATCTTGTTCTCGATGTTATCACCTCTTATTTCTCTCTAACTAGTTTAATTTCATTATTTATTTTTTCTCCCATCACTCTTTGCTGCGATCAGAAACCCATATAACCCTTTTCCCACCATCTTTCTTCCTACGCCTTTCATGTCCTTCAACATCTCCATATCAATTCCCCAGGCCTTCTTATCCCTCTTCCTTTGAGAGTGTTTACATTTAATGTTGCGTCGCTATTCCTATGCTCATATACATAAGTGACACTTGAAATAAGAAAACCCCCTAACACCTGAAGCATGACATCATATGTGAAAGCTACTTTTTCCAATGACCCTCCATTTCTTAATACCGCTTGACCATGTTACCCCTATAACTATCACACTCATTCATCTCCCGCCTCCATCTCCAATACTTCACTGCGCAATCTTTTTTTCCATGAACTCTTAGAAACCCTCCCCTATCAACTCCCGCCACAACTATCAATTGTCCATTACCCTCTCTTTTCCCTCGTGCATCTTTTGTTTCTTTCCTCAGCAACCTTTCGACTCTTCTTTTATCCTGCCTACATACATTACGACTTTTCGACTTATTTTCCTCTTTCCCGATACCATCAGCCCCTATTGCATCTACTCTCCCCCCTTACCACTCCCTGTCATTATCTCAACGCCTCCTTTCCTCTCAATACTCTGCCTTCTTCCCCTTATCCTCATAACTTGCACTTTCTCACTACCCAATTTACTTTTCCCAATTACTACACCCTTCACACCTGTCAGCTCACTGCCTCTTCAACAGTCTCTTCACATTACCATCTTATTCTCGGTCTTATCTTATCACCTCTGATTTCTCTGAACCTTCTTCAATTTTCTTTCACCCTTCCCCTCAGTACTCTCCAATTTTATCACAAGCTCTTGTAAACCTTTCCCTACCATATTTGCTCGCATGGCTTCCATAACTCCATACCATCTCCCTATACTTATTTCGCACGCCTTCCCTTCCCTCTTCAATTTCCAGCACCATTACTTCTCCCAACACCCTCTGACCATATTACTCCCCTAACCCTCACCAAGATAAAGGGCATTATGTTTGGACATTGCTAGGAAAAATGTTTTTTTTACTGTTGCTATGAGACTTTCTTTAAGTACCATTTTCAGTTTTGCTTCAAAAAAGTTTTTGCCAGAAGTGTCACTATTTTTATGCAAATGGCACCGATAGACTCTAACCTCATGAACAGTATATGTACCGTAGAAACCGACCCTTACGAATGAGGCAAGAACGCATTTTTAAGAATAGAAAGTGAATTTCTAGCTCTTTGAATTTTTTCCAAACTCCTTTTAAAAAACCAACCTCTTTACACTTTAATATTTGAATATTATATTTAATAGACTCCCTATGAACTACCTATAAATAGGATTGAAAATACAGTTGAAATTTTCGTCTATGAATGTTAGATAAAATCCTCAATGGGTATTCAGATGGAATATTGTGGTTCCAGAACCAAAGGTTAAAGAAAAATGCATATCTTGTTTACACACAAAAAATAATGTAAATAATAATAAAAAATGAGTGTTATTAGAGTACAATAAATCTATTCAAAAGCAGAATACAAGAGGATGCTTGTTATCAAGATTCTCGTCAGTGAAACATCGCCAAATAAAAAAAGAAACGCGAATAGCTTTTCTAGAAAGAACGCTAGTTATATCGGATAGCTCAGCCAATTCTTCATCAATTGGGATCAAACCTTTCAGAATCAATATAAAACCCGTAAAAAAATAACTTCTGCACATACATATTTTCCATATTTGGAAACGTGGATTTAGCAGATTCAGAAATCTTGAAAAATCTTTCATTGTTTGTTATTAGGCGAAAAAATTGCCTACACTATTCAACCGATTGTTACAAAATGTTTCAAATAAGTATTTTTGACAGAATGAATTGAAAGGCAATTTTTGATTCGTTGAGTATTTTTCGAATTTCAATGCTTTTTGAAAAATAGATTTTCTAGTTATTAGAAACACCCACAGCCTGCACTATTTAATCGATAACTAACAGATCTTTGCCTAATTTTAATCAAATTAAGGGCTTGTACTATTTGTCACATCGTCATAGGGAACAAACATCATGTTGTTTTACATAGCATCATAGAAAATTTGTTTACAAGAGCATGAAGCAGTACGCATTTTTATATAATATTTCTTGCTGGTTCTTTTTTCTGTATATGAAAAAATTATTAAACTTTCTTACTTCAAAAAGGAAAAAAAAATCTCAGCGAGATTTCCTCTTTTTGTTTGATAATAGGCCGATTCTAAACGTCCAGATATTTCGTACGTTTATCTACGAAAATATTTTCTTTTTCTTCTTTTGAATAAATTTTTAAAGTTTTTATCATTTTTTACTTCAGTAAATGTGAAAATTTACAACAACGAAACAGCGATTCTGCACAAATAAACTTCGCATAAAAAAATGGGTAAATTCCCTTGAAATCTCTGAAATCTCTTTAACTTTAATTGAAATCCACATGAAAACCTTTTGGAATCTCTTGAAATCCCTTGATACATTTAGAAATATTTTTAAACACATTAAGATCTTTAAAATCCATTGAAATTTGTAAAATCCATAAAAATCTTTAGAATTATTTGAGGTACAACCGACCTTAAACTTCTCTTTTTGAAGTTCCGAAATTCGCAGAAATCCCTTGAAATAAAATATAATTTATTCCGTAGAGTACAAAGCATTCAAAATCTCTTAAATATAAATTGAATTAAACTTATTTCAGATCTCTAGAAAATACGTTAAAACCACTCGAAATATTTGAAATCCATTCAAATCATTGGAGATTCTATAAAATCCTTTAAATCTTGTGAAATTCATCAAAATACACTAAAATCCCTTGAAATCTTCGGAATCATTAAGAATCCCTTATCATTCAATGACACTTCATTAATTTCCCAAAGTTATCGAAAAATCCCTTAAAATTTTTGAAAGTCCTACAAAACTCTTTAAAATCCCTTGGCATTTTTCATATCTCTTCAAATTCTTTAAAATCCTTTAGAATCCCTGAAAATCTTTGGAATACGTGAAAATCCATTGAGGAAAGTATAAATCATTTGAAAGCCCTTGAATATAATTTTAATGAAGTTAAAAAAAAAACGTTTGAATCCCATATCTTTGAAATCCTTGGAGGTGTAATGAAATCTTTGAATACTTGGAAATTCGTTGATATCTCTGAAAAACGTAAAAATCCTCTAAAATCCTTTAAAATGTCTTGAAATTATGTCGATTCCCTGGAAATATTTTAATCCCCTCAAACCCGAGGAAACCATTTGAAAGTCTTCAAATATAAATTAAATTCAATTTATTAATTAAAGTTCCCTGAAAAGCTTGTTCAAATCCCTAAAAGTATTTGAAATCCCTTGGAATGCTTAGAGATTTATTAAAATCCTTAAATCTCATGAAATTCCATAAAATACCTTAAAATCCTTTGGAATATTTAAAATCGATAGGAATTCCTTGAAATCTAATTTTATTTCATTATTTCACCATTTTTTGGAATCCCTTGATAAAATTGAAAAACGTAAAAATCCTGTAAAACGAAAAAGAAATCTTCTGAAATTAGTTAAAATATTTTTCAATTCCATAAAATCCTTTTAAAAGACTGAAACACGTGAAAATCCCTCGAAATTTGTCGAAATCCTTTGGAATTTCTTAAAACCTCGAAAATGTCTGGAAACCTTTCAAATTAGTATAACAGTTTGGAAATCCTATAAAATCCTTTTAATAAGTCTGAAATCTGCTGGAACTCTCTCGAAATTTGTTAAAATCTTTGGAAAATTCCGTAAGATTCTTATGAAATCTGAGGAAGTCACTTAAAATCCATCGAAATTCTATTGAATTCCTTAACCCTAGAAGTACGGGCATTGTCTGACGATTTTTGAATTATTTTTTTCAAGTGCGCATCCAATATTCCCGAATGAATTGTCAAGTACTCCTATTCATAAATAATTTAAAGTCACAAAACGAAATCTCTCTGCAAGCAACCGCTGCGGATATTCACCACTTTAAAAATCGACAGGGGTCAATTGACCCCGCTCAGTACTTCTAGTGTTGAAATTGGTCGAAATCCTAGATGGAATAAATAAATAAATAAATTATTTGTATGTACTTTCTCCATTTTTCGCATAAACTCTCTCAAATATTTTAACATTATTTATATCTATACGAATTTTCTTATCATGATTTTCTATAACGATTTTTCTAGAATCGTGAAAAAATTATAAGAAATTCATTATAGGAAAATTATTCTATACCTCTACTGAATTTCCTATAATATTTTTCCATAAGGGAGGATGACAAGGTATTGTAAAAGATTGCATGGGATTGCATGGTATTTCATAAGATTGCATGGGATTGCATGATATTGCATAAGATGGCAGAGAGACTGTAAACCAGATTGCAGCAGTAATTAAACCCTCAAAATATAGTGTTTCTTAAATTCCACATTAAAGCAGAAAATATTTTTTCGCCTCAATTCAACAGCAAGCTGCATGTAATGCGAACTCTGATACTGATTCAGCAGACGATGATAGGACATAATAATTGGTTCGGCGCCGGATGAAGTGAACATCGCTCAAACGTCGTATATACTCATTCCCAAAACATCGACTTCTGTCAAGTATCACATCTCCGCTTCTCTGCTTTTATCGGATTTAATTGAGGCTATGACGTCACTAAATTTCGCACCGTAACTTGTTCCATATATTTCCCATATGAAAGTTGAAACACAGAGATAAAATCGTAGAAAATTTAATAGTTACAAAAACACACTGAGAAAAATGAGGAGAGTTTGAACAGTTTTTGAGTAAATCCTAAATGGAAAGTAACTAATTCAAATTAAAACTAATTAAAGCCACAAATTTTCAGTAAAGCTTGGCTAATTTGATCAAAACTTCGGTATGACTGGGTGGAAAGAACGTCGACTGGGAATGGAGTCTGTGTTTTGTTTTCTTATAATTTAATTTAGTTGATTAAAGTTCCGGTAGAATTTTCCCATGAGATACATGTCACACCTGAAACCCCTTTTCACCAGGTTTGCTTTTCTATTATGGTATGAGAGGCGCGTTTCATTAGACAGATGAAAATCTTCTTTGACTGCTCGTCCAATGATTTTTGCTACTCTTCGCCGCATATTCTGAAACGCGTCAAAGTTTCGAGGAACTTTACTTATTTATGAGAAGCTGGATGTGGAAGTTCGGGGATCAAATATTAATTAAGAAGACTTCTCTGGTTAGACGAGAAATTGCAGATAGAAACGTGCTTCGCAGGCACGTCAGAAAATTTGACAAAATAGGGGTCTATTCTCCAACCGCCATTATTTATTTTGATGATACAAACCAAATGTAGATTTTTTTGTAATAGGGAATTCTCAATCTGTCTCATTGTTTGGAGTGGTGAAAACATACTTCCAACTGATCGACTGTTGAAATTTTTATTTCAGTAAAATTTAATGTTGAAATCATTACTTTTTATTTCTTCTGTTCACAGCTCCTTTTAGACGCATCTTCTTTCAAATATTCTCTCATGAAATACGTATGATAAAATAGGTTCCTCACCAAATCCTTCCTCCTCTAAAATCTTTACCACATTCTCTTGTCAGCTTTCTTTATTTTAAATCCCTCTCCTACAACCTTCCCATACATGCTCCCATATTTCCTCTTCCCATTCACAAATTCTACACATTCTGTTCTCCTTCTTTGTTAATACAACTCTTCCCTTAACTCGTTTCTCAATCTTAATCTTGCTATTCTGCTCCATTTTTTCTCTCATAATCCCTTTTATAAATACTTGGAAACTCCTTCCCTTTTTATCATGTGATACCATATATTATATTTTGATTCCTCAACTATACACAATCTTTCTATTATTGTCTTTCCATGTATCTTTATACTGATTCTTCATAGTTTACTACAGTCTTATCTCCTATACCTTCGTCCCTAAGGAACTCCATTCTTTTTTCTACTTTTCTCTTCAATTATATCACCTCCTCCCCTTTTCTATACCTCTTTCAAATACTTTTTTCTTAAATACCCCTCCCCCTTTTCCTCCATTAGCATCCCCTTAAACTTCAATTCTTTCCTTCTCGTTAGCTGTCAATCTCTTTCCTTTCTTTTCCTTTCATTCGAATATCTTTGCTCCGTAGCCTAATCCCGGCTGTACCAACGTATCAAACAACCACATTTTTCTTTTCCAATCTTCCTTTAACCTTTTTTTTTCCTGTGCCACATACCTGTTTCATTTTCCGTGCCGCCTTTCTTTATCCTTTCTCTTAAATAAACTCTAAGATCTACATTTGCTTGAGAGGTATATCCCAAATATTGAAACTCCTTTACTTTTTCTTACTTTACCCCCTTCCATTTTTTTCTATCTTCTCTTCTAAACCTTATTATCTCTGCCCTCTCCACATTTAGAATCAATTTTTTTCCATCTAAGTATTTCTCCAATACTGTAATTATCCTCAAAAATTCGAATTTTCTTTCGTAATTCTTAGGTGCGGTTGCAATTTAGCCTAAATGTGAACTCAAATTTGTTATTTTCATGAAATATCCCATTTTTTTACAGCATTTAAAAGGAGGCGTCCATAAACTTCGTTATCATCTTGGGAGTTGGAGGGGGTCACGCCAAAATCTACAGTTAGTAACAGAAGCGGAAATGGGTTCAGTGGATGTAACGTTACGAACATAGATAACATTTAGTACGTTTGCTTATGCTGAATTTAAAAAAATGTTGTGAATTTTACCAAAGATGGTCCTGCAATGGTACAGTTCAATGATAACTCAATAAACTTGAAATTCACTTTCATATTTCACTCTTCACACTGTTACCCTTGTACCCCTTCTTTCCCCCCCATTTTTAAGTTTTTTAATCCATCTCTTTGGTTAAAATTTAATTATTCCATTTTGGCTTGAATTCTTTTTTATCTAAAAATTCAACTATTTGGTTAAAAATAGTACTTTTTGTGTCGAAAATTGAACTGTTTGCTTGTCAATTCGTATCTTTCGTGGTCAGCAATTAATCTTCTTGGTTATGAATTCATCTTTTTGCTTGGAAAATTCGAATATTACATGTTTCGTTGAGAATTTATCTTTTTGGATTGAAAAATCAATTACTTGGTTTAAAGTTAACGTACTTTGTAAAAAATACATTTTTTTCCTTGAAGACTCATTATTGTAGTTAAAAATGCAACCATTTGGTTGAAAATTAACTTTTTTGTTAAAAGTTCATATTTTTAGGTAGAAAATTCAACGGTTTTGTAGGAGAGTCATTTTTTGGCTTCAAAATTCATCAATTTGTAACGAAATTAAACTATTTGGTTTAAAATGTAACTATTGTATCAAAAATAAGTTTGTTTTGGTTGGAATTAAATTGTTTATCAGAAAATTTCACTGTTCAAATTTGTGTTTAGAGTACATCGTTTATAGGTTGAAAATTCAACTATTTCGTAGAAAATTTAAGTATTTTGTTAAAAATTCTTTGCATTATGTAAAAAATTAGTCTTATTTGTTGAACCTTTGTCATTTAGGTTGAGGATTCATATATTTTGTTAAAAATTGCTCTTTTTTTTGTGGTTGAATTCAACTGGTTGCTAAATTCATTCTTTTTGTTAAAAATCGATTTTTAAACTAAAAATTCCACACTTGCATTTTTGGTTGAAAACTTATCTTTTTTAGTTAAAAATTTAATTATTTGGTTGAAAATTCAGCTTTCTTAATTGAAAATTTAATTTCTTGTTCAAAATTTATCTTTTCAAATTCAAAAGTCGACTATTTTCTAAAACATTCGAATTTTTAGTTAGAAGACTTAACACTTTTTCTGATAATTCATCTTTTTGGGAAGAAAATTAATCTTTTTTTTAAATTCCTCTATTTGGTTGAGAATTCAACTAATTTGTTCGAAATTCATCTTTTTCATTGAATTCAATTGGTTTGGAATATTTTTACGGTTAATTTATAAATTGAATATTCAACTATTCCATTTTCTGACGAAAACTTATCTACTTAAGATGAAAATTCTTTGCTTTATGTAAAAAATTGTACTTATTTGTTGAACTTTTTTTTCGGTTGAGGATTCTACTACTTTCTTGAAAATTGCTTTTTTATGGTTGAATTCAACTGGTTCCAAATTTGTTTTTGTTATTGAAAATTAATTTTTCAAACAAAAAATTCAACACTTGCATTTTCAGTTGAAAACTTTTCTTTTTCAGTTAAAAATGTAATTATTTGGTTGAAAATTCATCTTTCTTTATTGAAAATTGAATTTTTTGTAAAAAATGTATCTTTTCCAATTTGAAAGTTAACTGTTTTCTAAAACATTCGACTTTCTAGCGAGAAGACTTAACTCTTTTACTTAAAATCCGTCTTTTTGGGTAGAAATTCAATCTTCTTTTTCAAAAATTCTTCTATTTGGTTAATAATTAAACTAATTTGTTGAACATTTATCTTTTTCGCTGAATTCAATTGGTTGGGAATTTGTTACAGTTATTTTATAAATGAAATATTTAACTATTCCATTTTTTGGCGAAAAATGATCTATTCTAGTTGAAAATTCAAATATTTGATTGCAAATTTTTGTATTTTGTTGAAAATTCCTTTCTTGATAGAAAATTAATCTTCTTGGTTGAAAATTCATCTTTACAGGTCGAAAATTAAACTGCTCTTTTCAATTCATTCTTTTGTATTAAAGATTCATCTTTTACATATGGTAGAAAAAAATCAAATTTCTTCCTTGAAAATGAACATTGTTGTTAAAAATTCATATTTTCTGGTTTGAAAATCCTTCTTTCTAAACATTCGAATTTTCAGCTTAAAAAGTTAACTATTTTGTTGCATATTTATATTCTTGGGTAGAAAATGGTTGAAATTTCCATTATTTGGTTGAGAATTTAAATACTTAATTTTTTTTAAAATTCGTCTTTTTTCGTCAAATCCAGCTAGTTGGAAAATTTGTTTAAATCTTTTCTAGATGAAGATTCAACTATTTAATTGAAAATTCATGTAATTTGTAGAAAATTCTTGTTTTATTCATGAAAAGTAATTTCCTATACTGAATATTCAACTATCCCATTTTTTGGTAAAAAATTATCTTTTTTGTTTGAAAATTCAAATCTTTGTTTGAAAATGTTTGTATTTTGTTGAAAATATCTCTTTTGGCAGACAATTATTGTTCTTGATTGTAAATTCATTTTCGTAGTTCGAAAATTCAACTATTTAGTTGAAAATTCAACTGTTTTGTTCAAAATTCGTCCCTTTGGATTGAAAATTAATCTTTTACATGTGGCAGAAGGAAGTAATCTTTCTTCCTCGAAAATTAACTTCCTTCTTGAAATTTCTTTTGTTTCTAGCTTGAAAGTCCTCTTTTCTCAAACAATCGACTTTTTACCTTGAAAACTCAACTATTTTTTTGAAATTAATATTTTTGAGTATAAAATTGTTGAAAATTTCTCTATTTGATTGAGAATTCAACGAATTTATTGAAAATTGATCTTCTTTTGTCGAATTGAATTGATTGAACATTTTTTTGGGGGTATTGGTTAAATCCGAATTCAACATTTTTTTATAGGTACGGCACTGACGTCGTAAGTGTGTCGTTCGCAGCGCTATTGTCACAGACTGCACAGCTTGTCGAATGACGACTGTTTACATCACAGTCTCATGGTATTCACACACACACACACACACACACACACACACACACACGCACGCAGCACATGTAAAATTTCTCTAGTTTTTGTTTCGTTTCGCGACGTATTTCGCGAAATTTAGGTTCATCATCATCAAGCCGTGGGTCTTGGGATCTGCAGAGATACCCGAGAATGGTTTTTCGATGCCAGAATTTGTGCATGAAAAAAAAAATTGTAAACATGTCTCGCCATTCAAAGGCTGTCGTCTGCTATCCGGTGCCCAGTAAAAAAAGTTGAATAGACATTACGTGAAAACGAATTCAGGTTAGGTTTGGTGTATTCGATTTGCTGTAATTATCGAATTAGACCTTTCAATTCAATTCTGCAATGCATTATGCTCTATTCGGCCGAGTTTATTTTATGAAATGAAGGGAAATTATAAGTTTTTCAGGGTAGCAATGAGTATTATTATTATTATTATTATATCATTAAGCCGTTTCCCTTTCGGGGTATAACTATGAAAAATAAACTTGCCCAAATACATTCGTATAGTTTGGGCGAGCGACATTAAATATTTAACTGAACGGAGTGATATTAACCAAACTTTGGCTTCAATTCGGAAATACACATGATTTGATAGACTCAATTCTGCAAGGTGTAGGGCGATGGACGCGGTCGGTAACTGGTAACTTCATTGCCGACAGTTGGTAACCCACCAAGTTCATCGCCCTACACCTTGCAGAATTGAGTCTATCAAATCATGTGTATTGCCAAATTGGAGTCAAAGTTTGGTTAATATCACTCCGTTTAATTAATTAATATCGCTTGCCCAAACCGCACGAATGTATTTGGGCAACTTTATTTTTCATAATAATACTCATTTCTACCCTGAAGAACTTATAATTTCCCTTCACTTCATCAAATAAACTCGGATGAATAGAGGCTAATGCATTGCAGAATTTAATTTAAAGGTCCAATTCGATAATGTCAGCAAATCAAATACATCAAACCTAACCTGAATTCGCTTTCGTGTTATATCTATTCCCCTTTTTTATTTATTATTATCTATTTCATTGAAAATTTAATTATTTTGTTGAAAATGTTGTATTTTTTAAGTCGCTTTTTGGTCAAGAATCAAACTGTTTGAAAATTCGTTTCATTTGGGTTCAAAATTCATCTCTTTTGGCAGAGAACTTTTTTTGGTCACAAATTCAACTATGGAACAATGGTCGTCAACGAGGAGAGAATGGTGAATGGGAGGGGGTGAGAGGGTGAAAAATAGCCCAAAAATAGTAACGTAGTCTATAGACGGCCCCTAAGTGGCATCAGTCCATTTTCACTGGGGGAATTTTCCAGGATTGAGGTCAACAATTCGGCTAATCCGACGCTCGTGAGTAGCTGAGGAGCTTGAGAAATTATCGGATCTCAGTATCGCGTTCCAAGGATGTTAATTATTTTCAGAGCACCGTAATCGACGCCCCAAGTTTGCGGATGCATCATCCAGTACATAGTAATATCAGCCTGAAGACTCGAGGGGTATGAGGGCAACAAGGGAGTTAAGTCCGGAGAATGCAAGTGCTGAAAAAAGAAACGAGAGTTGATACCGCAGATACTGTGGATAGCTTCGGTTAATTCGAAGAGAGCTCTTATTTTCTTGAAACGTGACCACACCGAAAGCCATCGTATTTCTACTCGTAACGAGCCAGGAACCCGTTTTACTCGCTATTTCGAACTCGAAACACGGTTATTTCTCGACGCGCTTCTCTCTTCACTGGCTCTGTCCCGGGAAACACGAGGCAGTCCAACACCAAAGAAGTAAAGTCGGAGAAAATAGGAAAAAGAAAAGTGCGAAAGTACGAAAGATGTGTACGGAAAAGGAAAAGAGGAGTGAAATGGATAAAGTAAAAAGGGAGCAAAAAATAGTCAGTGTGGGAGAGAGGGAAAGGCAGAGAAGGAAACTGAGGCTCTTTGGTCTTGGGGTTCGGGCGGTAACTCGATTTGTCGCCCGTCTTGAGCCAGATGGATCGGAAGTAGAAGCGAACGCCGTCCGAATTTCAAGCAGTTTTCCATGGCCCTTCCAACATGATTGTAGCTGCGAATTCACATGTGTTGCTCTACTGCGCCTACGAAGTTTGGAGAGACTACAAACGAGCCTCCTAATATAGAGAGACAGAGAAAAAGTAAAAGCATGGACCAAAGTCGCCCTTCTTGACTTTTGCGCTTCAGAAGAGGAATCGAGGAGAATTCAGCTAGTTCTTTCACTGTCTGAAAATTCAGTAGTATTGCCTGAAAATTTGAACACCTTGTGACGCATAAAAATACCTGTGATCTAAAATATTCCTAAATTTGTATAAATTTATATAATTATTATTCCAGAAAGGCTGGTTCACTTACGTCTCGTAGCACTGCATTTGCCTGGACGTTTGGCCAGGGGAGAGGAAAACTGCATTAATCTATCTTCCCGGGTCTAGGCCGTTTTCCGACTGTCGCGACCTCGGCTTCAAACCTCCCGCTCGACATTAGTTAATCGCAGTGACTGCACAACAGGGTGGTCCAAAAATGCATTGACATTTTTTTTTTTCCATTTTTATCGGGACACTGATATAGGGTCCCAAAGGAACCCCATAAGTGAAAAAATGGGTTTTGCGAATTTTTGGCGCTAATTATAATTTTTTTGCGGTTTCTTCAATGCGAATTGTTTCTAATACATAAAGTGTTACTTTATACTGAAAATAAGATATTTTCATCAATTGTTTAACAATTTATTATTGCTTTTAGCAATTTTCTCATCGAATGGAGTTAGAAAGACGTGGTTTTTTTACAAAATTTCCCTTTGTTGTCCAATTTTCAATTAGATGGAAATGACAGTTCATCAATAGTAATAATAGTGATTGTTTGAACAATGTATTATAATAAGTAATCATATTATATTTGAATAATGCTAGAAAAATGCAGTTTTTTCTTTTGAATTTCTGGCTTTTTGTCCAATTTTCATTTGGAGTGAGGTAATAATGAATTCAAGTTAACAAAATCTTTGCTTAAACAATTTATTATAATTATTAATGACATTATACTTGAATAATGCTAGAAAGATGCGGTTTTTTGTTGTTGGAATTTCTGGCTTTTTGTCCAATTTTCATTTGGAGTGAAGTAATAATGAATTCGAGTTCATAAAATACTTGTTTGAACAATTTATTATAATTATTAATCATATGATATTTGAATAATGCTAGAAAGATGGGTTTTATTTTAATTTCTGGCTCTTTGTCCAATTTCCATTTGGAGTGAAGTAATAATGAATTCAAGTTAACAAAATAATTATTTAAACAATTCATTATCATTGTTAATAATATTCTCTTTGCTTAATTGATAGAATGTTGGCGGTTTTTTCTGAAATTTTCAACGGTTGATTTATTTTTTATTAGGCGTGACCTAATAACTAATTATATTTAGCAGAAATAATTGTTTAAACAAATTATTATTGTTTATGACTATCTTCATATATATCGATTGCGCCTGAAAGTTGCGGTTTTTCGGAAATTTTTACCTTTGTGTCCTTTTTTCACTTAGTGAGGTAATAATTAATGAAGGTTGACAACAAAGTTGTTTCAACAATATAATATTGTTTATAAATATATTTTCTCAGACAAGTGCTAGAAAATGGCGGTTTTTTCTAAAATCGTTCACTTTGCTCCGACTAATTAATTACTGACGATTAATAAATAAACATTAAAGAAAACTATATTTTGAATAATCTCTTTCTGTGAATATATATTCTGATAATTTAATATTCTGAAATAAAACAGATATTTAAAATACACTTCAAATTTTCTAAACGGATCATATGCATACAACTTTCCCTTGAATAAGTTACTGAGAGACTTCAGTGAGGTATCAGAAATGCAGCAATTGTTATTGTTGTTCTAGCTTTTCCTGTATTTGACCTTGAAATGACCTTGAACCTGACGTGATGGAGGTAAATAGACCTCGGATTCGTATTCAGTGCGTTCAAATACATAAGGATGAAGTGGTCTCGTCAAATAGTCCTCACCTTTTTTTTTGGTAAACTAGTGTTATTTATGGAGAGTATTGCAGTCTTCACTGATTTCCTTATATTTCGAAAAAGTCATTCTTTCATTCTTTCAAGAACAACACTCTATTATTATTCAAAAAATCCTAACTTTATTCACAGAAATAATTCTCTAACAAGCTGCTATGATAGAAAAATGATGTACATAATTTCTTTCAAGCTGTCTTTGAATCATAATTATTCATTTCACAATAGAACCTTAATATTATGCTTGTATTTTCATAACTTTTAAACTAAATTACCACTTTTTTTTTGTATACTGCACGGAAATAATTTTGAATGGCTCTTCTTTAAAATATTTTAGTAGAATTATAGAGAACAGAATAACAGAAGAGAAAAAATCTACCATGAAATTTTCTATAGGGTTAAAAATATAAGTTTTATTAGCTTTAACGAAGTCCTTCAACACATAGAAAAAATGTTTCAGTTTTTGAGAGCTTTTTTTGACACCGTAAATTGACCTTGAATCTTAAATTAAGACAAAAAAAGTTAAAAGGATAAGCATTACTTTGCAGAAATGTCCTTTATAATAAATCCGCTAAAATTTTGTAAGAAAAAATGATAATAAATAAAAGAAAATACTTTTTCAATCGGATAACCAACCAAGTATCCACGTGGATTGTCTTTTCCACCTGAAACAATTTTCATTTTTGTTTTGTCTCTCTTGAATCTGAAAACGCAGAATTACAATTGTGAACGTATTTAGAAAGTACACTTTGTTTGCTTGCTCTTTAACCATTTAACTAGTGGACTCGAAATCGACGTAGTGTGCCAAATGTGACAGATATTCCTGAGTTCAAATTCGCAATCAGCGACCAAAAAAACTAGGGGATACCAAGTTTCATTGAAATCTGTTTAGCTTGATGGTAGTTATTAGAAGTACACATATATGCGTCATTACCTGTTTTTTCATGGATATTTTCTGCGCATATATGAGTCTATACCAGTTAACTGGCTAAGTATTATATTTATATTGTATTTGTTTTTATTTATGAAAAGTTCCTAGGGCTAAATAGCCCTATGAGGAACAGATGATACATATTACAATTAAAATGTAAGGGCGATCGATTTGACGACTGACATAAAAAATAGGTATTAAACAAGAGTAAAGAAATAAACTATGAGACACATAATTGTTATGGGTGATTTGTTTCAAAGGCGTCGTTAGGGAGTCCTGCTCTTTCTCTATACTCAGTAATATGTTCACTTCTAGGGATGTTGTAGATGAACCGGATGCAAGCATTAAGTGTACGTTCAAGCCTGGCATTCTGCTCATGAGTGATATCGTCATATACCACACAGCCGTAGTCAAAGAAAGAAAGGATGAGGAATTTAACTAGGAGGACACGCAGTGAAGTAGGAAGTGATTCTTCATTTCTATTAAGTTGTTGAAAGACTCTGAAGGTTTTCCCTTCAAATATCCGCAACTTCTTCATTTCAAGTGAGAAAGCGATTAAGAATGTAGTCTAAACCTTTTACAAATTCCACAGAGGGGATGAGACGTCCATCAATCAAGAGAGGAGGTAGAATTGCATTTGTTTCAAGTGATGAAAAGGAAAAAGGTCCTATAAATGTAGCCATAGTATGAGCAGGCTTGAGAGTAAGGCCACTTGTCAAAGCCCACTGCACCACCAGGTCAATGTCCGCCTGTACCTTTTGAAGTAAGCTCTTAAGATTGGCAATAAGCCCGGAAAGGTAAAGCTTGAAGTCGTCAACATATTTGTCATAGTTTCAATGACGAAGATCGCCACCAAGTTCAGAGGTCTAAATATCAAATAGAGTGGGTGCAAGCGTGGATCCATGAGAAACACCACTCTTAACCTCCCCACAATCAGACCGCTCGCCATTTCTAATTTGTACTTTTTCAGAACGAGTACTAAGATAAGATTCAAACCATTTTAGAACCATATTTGAGAGGTGCAGAAATTTGAGCTTAGTCAATAGTAGATTATGCTTAACTGTATCAAACTCCTTAGAAATTCAAAAAGGACAACAACCGTTATTTCCCATCTATGAATTGCAAGTTTCAGTTCAGAAGTTACTTTAGGTGAAGCTGTGAGTGTACTATGCCTGGCACGGAACCCAGATTGCATTGGATCCATTAAATTGTTTGTTTCAATGTGTGCAGTAAATTTCTGATGGACAACGCGTTCGAAAGGTTTCGACAAGGTACACAGGATGGATATAGGATGGAAGTCTTTGGGAGAGGTAGGGTTAGATATTTTATGAATATAGCGAATAATCGCCTCTTTCCAGGTATCAAGAAATTTTCCCACCGGCAGAGATGCATTATAAATGTGCGAGAGAATAGGGCCAATGACTGGTAAAGCAAGGTTTGAGAGGAATGAGTTTGAGAGTTGAGTAGAAGAAATCACCTTGTCTACATCGTCAACAATCATCAAGTCAATCCACGTACTAGAATGATTAATGTGGTGGGTGGTATCATGGGGAACTATATAAGATTTGTATTTAGGTCAACGGTGAGTACAATGTTATTATAATTAGGTATATGGTGAAGAATGTCAGTCTCAAGTTGCCTTTCACAGGAGGCATTGGGAGGTTTGTAAATTACACCCACCAACACACTGCCCTGAGGTTATGATATCTTGATAAAAAGGTACTCAGCAGTAGGGTTTAGCAAGAGGACCCACTCTCACCTGTACACCCCTTAAGCTGTCATGAATATAGAGACAGACCCCACCCCCTCTTTTCTCATCTTTATCTCTGTGGAAAAGTGTGTATTGATGACAGAAGGAGCACAAGTGGATAACGTACACGTTCCCGTTGCGTCGGGATTGGTTGCTTTAAGAAACCATGATCGTAGCTTCCGGAGCCTAAAACTTCTCTCATTGAAATGGTCCGCCAACAATGTTCCTCATAACATTCTGCAAAGATTGATAGCTCTGAAAAAGCATCCAGAGGTGAAACCTTGATCTCCAACTGTCCCGTCTGCCGCTTAAGGTCATCCGCGGCTAGAGACCTGACTCCAAGGGACAGTGTTGCACGATGTTGTCTCGCGTAAATTTCCCGCTCTTGATTACCTACTAGGACAGAAGGAGCAGAAGTAAATGACGTACATGTTCCAGTTGTGTCAGGATTGGTTGCTTCAAGGGACCATGATCCTAGCTTCCGGAGTCTACACAGACAACCGAGTTAATCACGTTGGAGCGTGCTCAGGAGTTGGGTCTATTGCAATATTTGATGTCTAGAGCTAGAGCTAAAGCTAGAGCTAGAGCTAGAGCTAGAGCTAGAGTACAAGCCACGGGATAGGTCTAGCAGTGACTCAGACTAACGTAATAAATTTAAATGGTTTTCTGCATTTTTCCATTAACTTAATCAAAAGTCCAAGTAAATGCAAGCGATTTCATTATAAATTCCGACTGCAAAAGGTGAGGAATTCTTTTATGCAAAAATAACAAAAAAGCATGTACATGTGAGCAATGAAGATAAAAATGATAATAAAATAAAATTTGGTTTGTAGTCCGAAGACAGATTAAAACGTTACAAATAATTTCAATTATATCAAAAAGTCAATATACTATGATTCTTCATCTAATGGTAGTAATGCCTGATGGTCAATTATGTGCGTTTAATATTTTAAACGAACTTCAGATGCAAAATTACATTTTGCAATGAGGATTATATATCACTGAGTCTCATAAATATATGGAAACGTGTACTTGTATTCACTGTTTTTTATTTATTTATATACACATATACCCACCCATTTATACCTATTTATACCCACTGATTCAACTAGAATTTTACACGATCATGTAGTTTTACTCGCAGTAATAAACATTCAAAGAATGTATTTTTGATTGACAAATATGAATCTGTTTCGCTGTTTCTCTTCTACCACATATAAAATAATTTTTACGATTGTCGCAAATATGGATTGAATTACTAGAAAATTTATATTGAGATCAAAAGCTTTTTCTTAGTGTTTTAATTTTACCTGGTCAAATCGGGCTTCAATAACATTTTACTTTAAACGGAAAAATGCTCTGGTTCTGATCCAAAAAACATTTTGAGCTACTTATTATTTTGGTTTAGAAGGAATCATCATTCACTCTTTAAACATGAATAAATAAAAACTTTATATTCGAAGATCTAGGAAAAGAGGACTACTTATTATAAGGAGAATTGGGTTTATATTTGAAGCGAATACAAATTTTACTACGTATATAAACGAAACGTATCCAAGTACACTCTATGTATGATGAAAAAAAATCAGTGATCAAGATAGTGGAAACTCGTTTCTATTCCTTACATAAAAAAATCATTTTATAATTTCGAAAACTGAAAAAGGCAAAAAATATTATTTTTTAGCTGAATGAAATGCAGCGAAAATTTTATTTTACAAAACTTTGAACGAAACATATCATTCAAACTATAAACTTTTATCAAATATTATGTTTAAATCTTCGTTCATACGTTGTAAAATAAGTTTTTATAACATGAATGAGCCAATTGTGAGACTGTAGTTGTGATTTCACAAATGGTATACATTGGACCTTATTATACCCTCGCTCCCTAAGTTACTCTCTTGATTTCAAACAAAAATTATTATTTAGGAAAATCAAAAGTACGAACTGTAAGAGACAATTCATAAATTAAGGAAACCATTTTTAGGACAAGGGTCAGGTCTAGCATATGATGGAAAACTACGGGGGAAAAGTAGGAAAAATTAATACTTATGGGACGGGGGTCAACATTGTTATAAAATTTTGTTACTTAATTTATGGATCGCCACTTATGCATGTAGACGTAAGTTATAAGAATAATAATAATTGAAAATACTGTTTCTTTTGTACACCGAAGCTGAATCAAAACCTTATAAACAATTTAAAATATGTCAAAAAGTCAATGTTATCTAATGGGTAATTACCAGCTTCTAATATTTTATTTTAAATTTAGATGAAGAGTTATATTTTACCATAAGGAAATAAGGTGGGACCAGGGGGTCAAACGGACCTCGGTCTGCGTGTATATGGATATGTATGAAAGGCTCCTCATAAAAGGGATCTCCTGGGTAAAATAAAACGGTCACTATAAACGGACTCTCTTGGCACGTGTGACTGTAGTATTGTAGAAGGGGCAGCTAACACGGGTTTTCTGGATTCCGGGATCGAGATCCCTTCTGGACCAATATCCAGTTTTGGAATCGGGACGGGAATGACCTACGGCCCGCATAGCGAGCAAGAAACAGCCCTCCATTAGTGTGATCGCTTATGAACGGATATTCATGTTGGGCAGCAGAAACCTAACAACCGCTAAGGGTGATATCACTTCATGTGAAACTGTTGACTCGTGATGTCCGCAGGGAGGCGTTTTAGTGCCCCTGCTATGTTGTTCAGTTCAGAAGTCAGGGCTACCAGGTTATAGGCTACGCGGACGATATATTGATCATCGTGCGCGGACGGCATCTGAATTCGCTTTTTGGGGTAATGCAGCAAGCACTGGGGATAGTTAATTCCTGGTGCGTGAAGACCAGATCATCGGTCAATCCGAGTAAAACGTATGCAATTGTATTCACCAGCTGGTACAAGTGGGGAACAACAAGGACAGTGAAATTGGGAGGAAAACAACTGGAAATCAAAGAACGAGCTGAATATCTAGAAGTGATCCTAGATAAGAACAGGTTATGGAACGAGCACCTGGAAAATAAGTGCAAAACTATTCGCGACCCTATGACCCTGTACCAGAGCCACAGGGAAAACCTGGGTCTTGAAACCGGAAACACTTATGTGGATCTATACAGCGATTCTGTGACCCAACCTAAACTATGCAGTGGTGGTCTGGTGGAGCAGAGTCGAACTGTCTACTGCTGAGTCTTGACTGTAAAAAATCAGGAGACTGATTCTAAGAGGCATTACTGGTGCCCCAAAGTCGACAACCATGGTGGTACTGGACCCTGAGCATGCTCAGGGACAAAAAGCCCATTCGCTATCTCTCCGATAAGAAGCATCGTGTTAGCCTCTCCATAAAAGAGGAATGGGTTAACGGAGATGCCACCTGCCTAGTGCTGGGGATAACTGGTTTACTGATCGTTCCTGGAACAAGGAGGAACCAGCAGTCGGTGCGTATTGTAGAAGGAGTAGAATCGGTTTCACAATATTGACGGGTTCCTACGCCACAGTCCTACAATCTGAGACTATGGCCATGTTCCAGTGCACCGACGAGGCACAGGAGTATGGCAGCAAAAGAAACATCCGTATATACTCCGACAGCAGGGCTGCTACAGCGGCCCTGAATGGAGCAAAGATCACGTCGCTACTAGAATGGGAGTGCTTTGACGCACTGTAAAATCTAGTGACGGAAAACCAAGTAACTCTACTTTGGATCCCTGGACACAGTGGCATCATGGGCAATGAGATCTCGGACAGGTCAGCAAAACTAACAGCAAAAGAAAACTTTACTGGTCCCGAACCAGTTTTTGGCATTTCCAGTAGGTCAGTCGCTGAAGAAATCAACAGTTGGCTGATCGAGGAACATCAGAAGAAGTTGAAGAATGGCCGCTGCTTGCAGTTGGCTGATCGACGAACATCAAAAGAAGTAAAGAATGGCCACTGGCACAAGACAGGCTGAAACGCTGATGGGTTTGAATTTAAACTCTAACCGAGCGAAGGAAATACTCAAGCTTGGGTGGCACGAAGTCAAAGTCCTAACAGAAATGTTTAGAGGACATGGAAACCTTGGCTACCACAGACATAAGGTAGGGCTTGCAAATAGCTCCCTTTGTTGCCTGTGCGGAAGGGATGACTAGACAGCTATTCATATCCTTTGTCAGTGCCCCGTGATAACGGGCCAGTGATGCGGTCTTCGATGTATGGAGAGGGCTTTGGATCACGCTTAGGCCTACAAGAGGACGCTACGAGATTACTCAAACGTCAGGGACTCTTGTGGTCTCAACCTTAAAAATAATAGTAAGGACAAGAGATTTCTGCTCAAGGATTTTTGATAGGGCTTTGAAGCTTTCCAAAGGCTGATTCGTAAAAAAAAATTGAGGATATAGTAAAATTGCTAATGTTTATAATTGCATTAATTAATTATGTCTTTGAATAATTAGCTCAACCCCTTGCGTGAAAAACGGAGATTAACTTAACTGAAGAACTACATATTAAAACGAAGACAGCACCAAACAAAACATTCAGCATTTATATTGTTTAAAGATAGAAATGATAATCAAACAGCCGATTGACAAAGTAGAAGCTAAGGTTAGCACATATAATACGTAGAAAAAAAAATCGAAAACCAAAACACGGAAAATATTAAACGCAAGACTTCAGACATATAGCGAACGCGCCAAGAAGCTTGAATGTAAAAAAGCACGTTAATAATTTAGAATGTATCAGTATTAAATATTGATATATCACCTTCCAGTTTGAAAGTTATCACAAATATAAAATTACTTTTTCATGAAAGTTGATTCCAGAAATTTATGTTTATGCAGGTTTCTCCAATACAAAGGCTCACAGCCTGTACATTCAATGATGTAAACTGCTAAATATTTGCAAATAACAATATTTTGAAGATTTCAGATTCATTTACCATTGAAACTTAAAATGACGGTTTTATTGCAAATCAATACAAAACAACCAACATCATCTGGTCAATATCATAATGACTAGACACATTATAGTTCAAGCTTATTAAAGAAACGTTAATATTCAATGAGCATCATCTGCTAATTATTGTAAGAGTTATAAAAGAAAGAGTTATCTTAGTTCATAGCATAGCTTCTGTAACATAGCTTCTATTTTAGCAATTAGCTATTTGATCAGCTATTTTACGATTATGTCTGTTGTTATTATTATAATGTATGTTTTAATCATACAAAACAGCCTAGAATAAGAAACAAAGTCGTGTCAAAACGACGGATTGCATGGACACTTTTATTTATCTATAAAATAAAAGTTTAACTCTTATATGCACATATGACTAACCAAATTTTTCGTTTTCTCTTTTACGAGAAATTATCTACAAGGCTTTATTTAGTTATTTTTAACCTAAATGTTAAGAAAGTAAGTTGCAGAAAGAATCTTTCTTTAAACATTTATAGAAATAACAGCTAAACGGCAATATTCAACAAAAATTAAATACTGTGAATCTATCCCGAGTAGGAAAAATCATACTCCGATCCCAGTAGAATTCTGAATAAGGTCCCCCTAAAGTAAGTAAAAAAATTCCAAAATGTATCGCTGAAATAATATCAATGTTTCAAGAAACTTCAAATTTCGTCCTGTTTAAAAACAATCCTGAGTATAAAAATTTTATTTGTACAAAAGTACCAGGAAAGTTCTATTCTATTATTGTATTCATAATTTTACAGGCTATCATAGTATTTATGTTAATAAAAATACTACTGAAATTTGATTCAAGTTTCTAACTATATGTCGTAATACATATATATCATCAAAGAAACTATGTTATAACACAGTATATCAATATATAAACATATGCTCACAGTTTAAAGAAATTTTCCAGCAAGACGGATTTATGTTTATCTGACGATATCGCTGCCAAGGCTCACTTTGGTTTAATCATCTGAAAACAGCGTGATGTAAAATAATGATAAATATAACGAAAGAATTATTTATTATTTCATGAAGAGATCTCAAATAATTTATGGATATCAGATAAGGTATAAAGATTCAACTTAATGAATAACATAGTCACAAGTATGCAGGCAATATCTTGTAGAATATTCGTTACCTAAACCGCGATCACAAATTTCTCCATCAATCAGCTTTCTCTATAGCTAGCAAAAATGAGATTCGTTGGTGCTCTGGTTTTTGCTTTAGCTAGTATCCTTCATTCTATTGGTAAGTATATAATATTATCATAGTATATCATTTTAATTAATCATTTGATTGCAACTCGATTGAAGTGTACATTTATTTCTTATTCAAAATTGTTTAGTTCGATAGGTGTCTCTGTAAGCCATTGACAAAGGCGACTTATTTATTTTCAAGTCAACGGGCTTCTTAGCTTAAGATATTGAAAATCACGTATTGCATAGCCAATTGGTCATAGACGAATCCTGGATAGTTCAGTTTTTGCCATATCACTGTATCAGAGTTTAAAAAAATTTCGACAGTCTCAACGTTTTCAAGCTCAATTATTCACCAAAATTATATAGTTTTGCATTATACGCAGTTATCGGCCAAGTTTAATTGAAATCGGGTAAGAATTTATCTGTCAATTCACTAAATATTAAATACCCGTAGGCAACCATTTTTTCTTAAATGTTGATTAAATAAATACAAGATTTAGTTATACGAAAAAAACATTTTTCCAATGTTTCAGTTTGCCCTGGGTTTCCGGCAGGTTATTTTCCCCGAGCCGATACAATACCTCCTGATTATAGGACACTTGTAGTTACACCAGAAGATTATCCTGGTGCTTACATCCGAGACCGAATGAATGGAAACCTACATTTAATCCAAATGCCATTCGGTGCATTTATAAAGGCAGATATCATCGTTGGAAGGAATTTCGAAGGACGGCTGCACCCAATATATAATTCTCAAGGCAACATAACTACACGAAATATGGCAACAAATACCACCGAGTTGATAACAATTGAAAATGCTGAGGAGTTAGGTCTATTGTCATATTTGGCAGCTAGAGCTAGAGAAATAAATAGAGCTAGAGCTACAGCTAGAGCTAGAGCTAGAGCTAGTGTACCAGCTCAGGATCCACTGGATAGGTCTAATAGCACCTTAGACTAACGTGATAAATTTAAAAGGGTTGTTGCATTTTTTCTTTCACTTGATCAAAAGTCCAAGCAAATGCGAGCGCTTTTATTATAACTCAATCTGCAAACGATAAAGAATGCTTCTATGTGGTAATAACAAAAAAGCATGTACATGTGAGTAATGAATATATGAAAGCGTGTGCTTGTGTTTACTATTTCTTATTAATTTATATCCTATTCATTCAACTATAATTGTACTCAAGCATGGAGCTTTTCTCGCGGTAATACACATTTAGAAATTGTATTTTTCAATGACAAGTATGAATCTATTTCGTTGTTTCTCTCTTACTGCGCAGAAAATTATTTTTATGATTGCCGCAAATATTGATTGAATGACTACAAGATTTATTCAGATAGAAAGCTTCGTCTCATTGCTCTAGATTTTCCTGGTCAAATTTTGTTTCAAATACATTATACTTCAATTGGAAATATGCTCTAGTTCTAATAACAAAAAAAATGTGAGCTATTGATTATTTTCGTTTAAAAGAAATTGCCCTTCACTTTTTCAAACATGAATTGATAAAACTTTTACAATTAGAAAACTACGAAAATAGGACTAATTAGTATAAGAGGTCTTGGATTTATATTTAAAGCGAATACAATTTTGACTACGTATGCAAACAAAACGTATCCAAGTACACTATATGTGTGATAAAAAAATCAGTGATCAAGATAGTGGAAACTCGTTCCCATTTCTTGCATAAAAAAATCATTCTATAATTCCAAAAACTGAAAATGTCAAAAGATATTTTTTCTTAGGTAATAATGCAAAAAATTCATTTGACAAAACTCTAGTGATAAATATTATTAACACTATAAAGTGATATCTAATATATTAGGTGTAAATCTTCGTCCATACGTAGACAAAAAGGTTTTTATAATATGAATAAACCAATTTTGAGACTATATTTGCGATTTTTCAAATTGTACTCCTTGGACTTTATTATACGATTGCTTTTTGAGTTGATCCTTCGATTTTGAACAAAATTATCATTTGAAGGAAAAATAAAAAAACGAGCGGTTAAGGACAATCCATAAATTAAGTAACCCATTTTAGAGGAAAGGGGGATAGCATATTGTTACATAATGGCGAAAACCTATGGGAAAAAGTTAAAAGGGCGATAAATAGGAGGAGAGAGGTGCAAACTGCGGATCCGTTATCACACATTGAACAAGTCGAAGCTGCTGACCATCAGGTAGCATATTTTCGAAAAAATACTGGAACTCTCTGTTGCTGAAGAAATCCAGAGCGGAGGAAGAGGTGGGTCATAGAGAACTAACAGTTTTTCTTCGACCCATCTTGTCTCTTCCAAGCTCCTCCAGTTACTGTTGACCGCTCCGAGACCAGATGGTATCGAGACATTCTGGTGAAAGAAGTTTCTTTCACCATACCAACATCTGGCCCACATTTTCACCTCATGTCTAAAGTCGGAAGAGCCTATTCTGGAGTGGTTAATGGAAAGGCGCAAAATACTCCTGCAAAAGATGGGCAACTTATCTGACCCGAAAATTTACAGGCTAATCACTTGTTTGAACACACTGTATAAGATCTTCTCAGTTATCCTAAATGATGGGATTGTTCGGACGATCGGACCTGTGTGGCAAGAAATGTAAGAATAACGCGGTTCAAAGAAAGTCATGAAAGGATGTCGGGAGAACCTTCTCATCGATAGATGTATCGGCAAAGACGCAGCATCCTACTAGCGCAATCTACCGATGGCCTGGATTTATTACCGGAAAGCTTTTGATTCAACCTCCCATAGACTTATCATCTGTCTGTTGGAAGGCCTAAAGGTTCATCCGCACATCGTGAGGTACAAAGGGTTGATTGATGCCGCTTTGGAAAACCAGATTTACTATCTCATCTGGAAAATATCGTGTAGCAACTAACGACGTCACCTTTCAGAGAGGTGTCTTTCAGGGCGACACCATAAGCCTACTCCTCTTTTGCCTCAAATTATTGCCACTATCTCTCGCACTTCGATATTCCACATTGAGTCTTTTGTTCCTCGAATCTATATCTCACGCCGCCGAAGTGGTCGCGGAATACTAAATCTTGAATGGCTTCAAAACAGGATTATTCTGGATCCAGCACATAAAGTCGCAAATGGAAGAGACCCTCTTATTAAAATGGTTAGAAAGCACGAAGAAGTGGGCAAAGGAGCGTTTCTGTGCAAAGCAGGGGAGAAGGCTGCTGAAACACTTGATCTTGACTTTAATATCAGGGATGAGCAAAATGCATCAAATCTTATCCATCTCGAGTACTCATTCCTGAAAGCCCGGATGAAGAAAGCACAGGAGAAAAACTTCCGTGAACAGCTCCTCGACAAGAGGATGCACGGTGTGTTCCACATTTTGAGCCAAGACATTCCCGATGATAGCTGCAGAGCATGTCACGCACGACCTGAACATCTAGGACACATACTATCTAGTTGTCCAACTCATGCGGGAACAACCTACATCCAAAGGCACAATGCGGCACTAAGAGTGCTTTACTACCATATCTGTCATTCTTACGGCATTAGCCTTAATACCGCTCCACTAAACGCTGCTAGGAAAATAGAGTCAATTGTCGAGAATGAGAAGTGTCGCATATACTGGAACCTCATATTCTCGATAATTTTTTCTGTTGTGCACTCAAGGCCTAACTTCCTTGGCCTTGACTTCGAGAAACGAACCACGTTCGTTATAGAATTTTCGGCACCAGCTGATAAAAACATCATAGCCATGGAGAATGAAGTTGAACGAGTTGCGGCGGTCATACCCGAAATATTCTGTTAGGCTGATCGTCCTGATCATCGGCGCATGTGCTTTTGTTTCTTGTTTCTTCTCTATTTGTGTCCTATTGATTCAACGGGAATTCTATATTAAAGTATTTTAGTTTAATTCACATAGAAGGATCTGTTTCACAGTTTCGCTGGTATACCGCACCAAATTTATTTTTACGATTTACCCTTAACAAAAGTGTGTTGGGCGTATTTTTTTTGTCACAATTGAAAAGTTTTGTCTGATCTCGGAAATGGTTCTGCATTTCTTCTCTTCAATTTTTATATCTGACGCTTAAGCAAAGAAGACATTTCCTACGTATTTTTGACACCGCTTTCTGCCTCTTCCAAAGCTGCTTCGTAGAATAAAAAAGTAAGGATATAAGATTGCTGAGGTTTATAATGTAATCATTTAAATGTCATATTAATTATATCAAAATTTAAATAAATTGTTCAACCTCCTGCCTAAAACGTAGAAAGCAAAAAACAAAAGATTTGGAATTTATATTGGTTTACGACGGTCATAATAATCAAACAGCTGAGAAGCCAAGAATCTTGGATTTTGAAAAACGTGTTATTAATTTAGAAGGCATAAGGAATAAATATTGATACAACAACTTTCAGATTGAAAGTTTCACGCAAATATATTATTTTTTCATAAGAATTGATTTCAGAAATTCACGCTTATGCAGGTTTCTCCAATACAAAGTCTGTTACAACCGGTACACTCAATCATGTAAACAACATTAGATAAGTTTTGTTTTGCTTCCTTATCTTTTTTATTGCTGAAACAACTACTTTGATTCTTTGTGTTGTCAGAACAGTAATGAATTTCATGAAGTCTTTCTTTTATGCCACACTCAATTGTTAGCAGAGAATAATCATTGTTTGTGGTATTGAACAGATAATGTTGGTTTTCTATATCGATTTATGATTAAACCTTTATTTTTAGTTTTAATGATAGATAACTCTAAAAAAAATTTAAATTGTTATCTTTAATTTCAAATGTAAATTGTATAGTCTTCGATACTATTAAAAACTTCAATAAACTTATTAATTTTATACATCGAAATTATAGGACTTAATAACACCTTAGACAGGCCTTTCATTAAAAAGTAGTTCAAAATATAATTTAGATAAACCTTTTTTTCTACAATTTATTCTCAAAAAGAAGGAAAATATATATTTAATTTTTGGATTTATCTACCATTAAAACTTGAAATGAGGACTTAATCACAAATTAATATAAGAAAACAACGCTATCTAGTCAATATAATAATTAAAATTTTCAGAATAGTTTAAATTTATCAAAGAAATGTCAAGATGTCAATTAGAGGTTCTCTTAAAAAGTTTTATAATATTGATTGTTTCAGAAATAGTCATTAATTGGAAAATCGTTTCCGCAAGAAAAAGGGTAAAGATGCAAATGAAAAATTATCTAAACTAATTTACATTATTAAATAAACAGGTTGTAACCAGCTTTGTATCTAAAAAAATTAGGGTGAAATGTAAACTTTTAAGCCGAAATGTGGCATATCACTATTCATTCTAATTATTTTCGAATTAATGACATAGCTTCTATATCATCGATCAGCTGTTGGACGATTATGTTGAATATGTTTCATCAAATTTTTATGATTTGAAACAGCCTAAAATAAGTCACGAAGCCGTGTCGAAACGTTTGTTATTTCGAACCTGAATGATAAACGAGTATATGTCGGCTTCATTTTGTTTTATTTTCAATTGAAATAATGAAATAGTACAATTCGAAAGGAATCTTAAATTTTTAAACATTTATAGAAATGCAACCTACAAGATAATATTGTTTAAAGTAAATGCTGTTAAATATCCCGAGTAAGAAAAATTTTCACTAATTGGAAGAAAATGATCGGTAATTTTCATAATTTCGCTCTATGATAAATTCATTAAAAATTGTCAAGAAACAATGATAAAAAAATTAGCTCTTCATTTCAACTGGCTAGCGTATGTGATATATACATATTCAGTCATCTCTACATCTATTTACATTTTTATTTCATTTATGTTGGTTTTCAAGCCGCAGAATTCGATTTACCTAAGTATTGAGAAATTATGTATTTTTATTGTTTCTCAAACACTGCGTGAATAGTTTGTTATTTCATCATAACATTTTTAATAATTTATGGAAATCAGATATGCCGAAAATGTGAACCCTAATGTGTATGCAAGCTTATTCAATATTCTACCAAATTAATTGCTGTATTCTGACGATAAAATATTTATTTTTAATTAAAATTAAGGTGAGGATATTTCATGCTGTAAGAAAAAACTGTATGTATCCACCTTCGAATTTTGATAAAACTCTTAGATTCTTTGGAAACTATGCAAATAAACTTATCAAATATATATTGCTGTGATAAACAAAATATTAAGAAATCTCCTGTTTCGCATGTATCGCACCGATATTTCGTTTAAATGACTTATCCAAAATAAAGTCTCTCAGTGATATTTTTTTATTATCCTTACAGTTTTTCTTAGAATTTCAAAATTGATCTCTATTTGTTGTTCATTTTTAGGGTTTTATAGAAAACCCTTGTAATCTTGTGCCAGTCTCCCTACAAAGTAAACAATCATTTTTAGGAAAAAACTTTTAGTCTGATTTTCTTCAGGAATTGATCAGATTGAATCTCTGAGCATGTACAATTAAAATAAATCTTTCATGTTACATTGTAGATTCTAAAAAAAAATAATTAGAAAGCTGTAAACAAATTTTCTCACGAATTTTATTTTTTCACTGATGCCTGTGGCTACGAAACCCTTAATTGAGGTCGCTTTTTGGTCCATTCTTGGACTAACTTTTAATATTAGAAGCTTAGGTCAAGATAACGTTTGATAAATATACTCTTACTTAAAATTATGTTTATAGCATAACAAAAAATTTCCACCCCAGAATTTTCTGATCTATGTCATATTATGTACAAACGAAATGAAGAATGATTTTCAAAACTGAATATTCATACTAGCCTGAGTTGTGCATTTTTAGTAAACATTTTCAGAAAAAAAAGAATGATTTTAAATTAGATGTAATTTAGAGGTCCCCTACTGGGGTTTTGTATTTTGTATTGATTTTGTATTGTATTTATTCACTTAATTTCCTGATAGTGCATGTGTTAGATTTCTATAGATATAATATTATTCCCTTTTTTATACTTCTATCTATCTATACTTGTTGTATACTGGATCTATACTTGCTTTACATTTTTCTATAATAGTATACAATGAGGTATGCAAATTATATAATATTATATGTCAATGAAATATTTTGGCTATATTGAGAAACAATTAGGAATTATTATTGTTATCGTTATTATTGGAAAATATTATTGTATAAAAGTGTAACATATTTTAAATTATAGTCATTTAAACCAAAACATGTCCAATTGAGCTTGCAAAGTCAATGAATTTTTAGCATCCTATGAAGAAAAATGTTTAACTCTTATTCATTATTATATAATACTTAAGTGTCAAATGTGGCTCATTCAAACATACGATGGCACCAAAAGAACGAGTGTGTGTTTAGATTTGATAGAATTATTTGGTTTGCCTTATAAAATGAATCACCGCGATGTTACATATCCCGGGCGGAAAATTTATATACAGTTTATACATAGAGAAAAAAATTAGGTCTAATTTTAATTGCTTATATAAAAAAATTTATAAAACAAATAAAAATTATATATAATTTTCCACACTATTTATAATTTTTCCTCCTGGGATATTATTGTAGAAACTGTGTCCTAAGAAAGTATATCAACAAGCTCTCATGAGGCTTTATTTCCATTGATTTTCAATTAAAATAATAAAAGAGTATAATGCGAGAAGAATCCAAAATTTATAAATATTTGAGATATAAAGAATGGCAAGAAAATATTCTTTTAAGTTACTACTGTAAGACTATTCCGAAGTGAAAAAGGCCCACTGAGATCCCATTAGGATCATAAACAAAGTCCCACTAAATTAACAATTTTTCTTAAAACTGTTTACATTCTCAAATAATGACAAAAGAACTAAAAAGTTTTATTCTTTTTTTTTCAAATTTATTCAAAACTAGCTAGAGAACAGATATCCCAAATATTAAAAATTAGGCTTGAATAAAATAGGATAAATGTACTAAGGAACTTCCAAATTTGTCATGCTTCAGCAGGACTTTTATAGGACAAAAGTACTCGAATAGTTTCTCTTTTTCATTATTCACCAAATAAGATCCACTATGTTATTAAAACCAAAAATTTTGCAATCAAATTGTCATATTTTGTCAAGATTTCGATGAGTTTTCAAAATAATTAAAAAAATTGATTTTAAATTGTAAGAAAATATAGAAAAGCAAAATTATTGGTAATTTTCATCATTTTTCTTTATAATTATTCTATTTTACTTTGATGAGAAACAATTTGTAATTATTAAAATAACAATTTTTCAAATTTCGTCGTTAATTTTTCACGTCGATGGACTCCTCTACGTGTTGCTGTATTCATTTTTCTTTTATTCGAATTCATTTTTTAAGAAATGAAATTGCTTTCACTATTCTTTCAACTGGTATCTTCTATTCGTTCAACTTATGGCACCAAACCTGTCTAATGATTAATTATTTTCATTTTTACAAAAAATATATTTCACGTGTATTTTTCCGCGTCTCCGGGATGAGTCGAATTACCTATTGATGAACCTCTTATGACCTTCCATGACTATGAATATAACAGTAATGTATCTGATGTAATTATTCGCGTTTTTTTATTACTTCGAATTATCTATTGGGCGACCTTTCATAATCGATCAATAGCGATTCATGAAATTAAAAAAAAAACGGTTCAAACTGTTTATTTGAGGAAAACTCATTTATTGCATCAAATATAACAGTACTGTAACTTAAAAAGTGATTCGTTTCAACAAGACACATTGATTGACCTTTTGATGGTCTCTCTCCACTTGATGAAATAAGTGCTAAATTTATATTGCAAAATTATAAAAAATTGTAAAAATAATCATCATAAAAGATTATATAACTTTTATTCCCCACTCCACTGGTCACCAATGTTCGCAATTCTTGCAACCTAGCAGTTGCTGACGTGGCAGAAAAAATTATTGCTGTGTAAATAGGCTAATTAATTAATGAGGTGTGAAGATAAGCAAGATTGCGTATGATTTATAATTTGCACAGCAATCTATAGATATTAAGCCGTAAAATCTAGATATGACCATTTCGATTATATGGCTTCAACCTAGATATTTCTTTTGAAAATTTTAAAATCTAAGTTCATGAACGGTATTAACCATTTTTCTCAGTGTAATTCATATCGATATTCTCAAAGATCTGCGACGCGTGTAACAAACGATTTTGGTTTTTCTGCTAGTATCTGGTATATAGAAAAATCGCGAATAGTACATATATTACAATATCAGTTGAACCGCGATCATAAATTCCTCGGTTAATCAGTTTTACTCAGCTGAAGAAAATGAGGGTCGTTGGCGCTCTGGTCTTCACGTTATCAGTTATCGTCAATTCTATTGGTAAATATATATAATTTTATTATTTATAATGTATTTAAAAGTATTTTCTTTTGACTTATTACAAAACAATTCAATTTGAATATTTATCGCTTCGTTTTATGAATTGAAGAAGCTGAAATGATATATATATTTACAAAATATATATTTGCACAAGTTAGAAACATCAGATATTTTAGATTTTTATTCGCAAAAATTGATGAAAGTGTGATTTTCGTTGTTCTTTTTGTATTGATTTCACTTATTACTTTACTTGAAACCAGTAAGAATGTACTAGCACGAGAATAAACTGAAGAAGCAGAAAAGGTAAAACTAGTATAGAAGTAAAAATTTTCAAAATCGATTAACTAAAATGACAATTGCATCAATTTTCCTATTTGAAATCTAAATTCTACAATACTGCCTATTCTGAAAATTAAAACTGTGCACTGAGGAGGAAATTCTAAGGAAGTCATGTCCTCAAGACACAGGTCATTTTGCAAGATCATTTGAAGTCAACTCCTTATTTGTTGTTGACATTCAGCCAATAAAGACAAGATATGAGCAGAAAATCAATATCCAGCAAAGGAAGGCAAGATGTCAATATTCTGACAACGAAGTCAAGATATGAGCAGGCTGTTGTCAATATTCAGTCAACGAACTTAAGATATGAGCAGGATGTTCTCAATAACCAGCCAATGGAGGCAACAGTTGATAAGTTTGTTTGCCAATGAACTAACCCAAAGGAACCAACCCGAACAAACCACCCGAACAAACTATCCCAGACAAACCAAACCAAACGAACGAACTCAAAACAACCAAACCAAGCAAACCAGCCAAACGATCGAGCACAAACAAACAGAACCAAACGAACTAACCCAAATGAAATAACCCAATCGTTCCATCACAAACCAATCAACCCAAATGAACCAACGCAAACGAGCCTGAACCAACCAATCCAAACCAAACAACCAACCCAAACTAAACAACGCAAAACAGCCAACCCAAAAAAAACTTAGCAACCCATACGAACGCATCTTAATAAACCAACCTGATCAAAGCAACCCAAACTAACCCAAACGAGCGAACCCAATCTAACTATCCCAATATTTATTGGCAACAAACTTCTCATAGCTTGCCTTCATTGGCTGGATGTTGACTATATCCTGCTCATATCTTGCATTAATGGGATGAATATTAACAACAGCTTGCTCATATCTTGTCTCCGTTGGCTGGATGTTGACTAACATAAGTCTTGCTCATGTCGTGCCTTTATTGACAGGATATTAGCAACGTTTTGCCTTTTTTTTCTAAATATTGAGTTCCTGCTCATATCTTGTCTTCACATAAAAAACAAAGTCTGAATCTAACACAAATTTCAGGGTACCATTTCCCATCAACAAAAACTAGTCTTGGTGGTGTGAATGGTACCACTACACAAGGTATCGTTTCCTTCGCACTGGAGGTACGAAAAGTCACCTGCTGTCAATTTTTTTACAGTTTTGCGGCAAAAACAATAGACGCTAGTTTCGAACCCGAAGTCAGAGCGAGATAGAACCCAGTCTTGAAATTAGGTGCAACAAAATTTATCCCACATGTTTTACTCTGTCAATCAGCTGAATATAAATAACAAATGAGAAGCTAACCCTGAATGACCTTGAAAAATGATCTGTGTCTTAAGGCCATGACTTTCTTAGCATTTATCCCTCAGAGTGTAATAACTTTGGTAGGTAACATTTCTTTCTCTGATCTTCTAATTTTCAGACCTTGGCCTAGGTTTGTTGAAATGGTTCGAAATTTAACCCTCTGTGACTCGAAAACTATCCATTTTCCGGTCTTTATGCCCATTAACTTTTTCAATCGAGACGAAGAGAACTAAATTTTAATAGAGTTCGATCAAAATCAACAGAGATACATTTCATGTATATTTTTCGTCTAGTCCTTCGTAACTGAATTCTCGAAAAGTTTTCATAAAATTACGAACTTGTAACGGAATTTTCGTAAGTTCAACTTCAATTACAAAAAAGTTGCGTTATTTTGCATTGCATGTAATGATATGAAACTTGAAACGTAAAACTTTTTCAATAACAGTTTGTATTTTTCAGACACAATTTGTCAGAAAATTCAATATTAGTAATTAAACCTAAAAATTACAAAGCCTGTAAGTAAATTTTCCCAGATTTTCCCTAATTTTCCGAAATTCATCACGATGACATCATTGAGGCGGAAAAAGGAAAATTCCGAATGTTGAAAAATACCGACAATGTACCATTCGAAACATAAAATTGGTGAAAAAGAAAATTTCCGAAATTTTAAATTACCAAACAAAATAAAGCTGCCGAAAATGTTTATGGCCAAAACTGAAATATTCAAACATGATTATATACCGAAAATTGCATAATTTTGAGAATTTCAAATTGCCGAATTATTTTATTCTCGAAATTAGTTAATTCTCGAAATTGCAAGTTACCGAAGCTTGAAATTTCCAAAAAAATTATATTTAATACATTTTCACACACATTAGAATGTGGCGGTTGCTTTCGGAAACCGCGTTAATCTTACTCTTATCCTTTTCTTGTTGAGACCATGCCTCTCTACCGTACATCACAGTAAGTGCAGCAACAGGGTTATACAATTGAAATTTTAGCTTTATTTGTTAGATTTTTACTTGAATCAATTGATAAAAGATTCATTTACATGAAATACTTTTTTTCGATCTTTCAGTGTGTCCTGGTTATAGACTTGATTTCGTACGTCCAGTCGCACCTTTTGATTTGAGACCAGCGTTAGTTGAACCAGAAGATTATCCTGATACTTACATCAGGCTTGAAGATAATGGACCCCTAACAAGAGTCACAGGTCCTTTGGCTGTCTTGGAAAAAGGCGACATCATCGTTGGAAGGAATAGAGATGGTCGTCTTCGCGAAATATGGAATGCTGATGACAGGGTCATTATACGAAATAAAGCAACCCGGACCACTCACATATTGACGCCTGAACTTGCTAGGGACTTGGATCTATTACAATATTTGTCAGCTAGAGCTAGAGCACAAGCTCTTGAACTACTGGGTTAATCCAGCAGCTCCTCAGTTATTTCTCTTGTTACAAATAATGCATCATGTTTCCTAACCTATCTTCAATATTTTAATTCAACTTCAGATGCAAAATTATATTTTTGAATAAGGAAAATATATCACTGAGTACAATAAATATATGAAAAACGTGTGTTTTATTCATAATTCACCCTAAGTAAAAGCCTGTCAGAGATTTTTTTTTTCAAAAAATAGGGTCGTTGCATGATTCACAACAATTGTATTCTTCAATAACGAATTACCTAGTTTTTGCATTTAGGCCAGAAAATGTGGTTTAAATGTTATATTTCAGAGAAAATTGAAAAATAAATCAGAAATACTTGAACTATTACAAGGACCTTGAGTTGTTGAAACGCTTGTATCAATTAGAGATAAAAAGCGAATGTTGATTTTAATGACCTTATCAGGTAAATTCCGAATCTCAAATCAAACAAGTAGAAATAGTTGACAGGTTTCTTGGTCCGGTGCTTCTAAAAAGCAGTGACTGTACTTTCATATTTAAAAATGGCAATATTTTGGAAGGAAATAAAAAAATAGACTTTACAGAAAAAATATTCTCTAGAGTCAAACTGATTATCTATTTTTATATTAAAATTCAAACTTGAGAAACCAATTACATTTTTTTGCGACTTCCCTGTTGCAATAATACTTTCCAATTTTTATCGAAAAAAATAATTATAGATATTACGACAACTTGAAAATAGTTAAATTGAAATGAAGAAAACATAGTGAAAAAGAAGAAAAAATACGACGATGCCTTTAAGTTTAAAAATTTGAGTTTTCAAAATTAATGTACTTTTTCTTTCATTTTTTTTATCTCTCTTGGACTTGAGAATAGAGTTTTATATTTTACTAAGTATTGCGAAACTAAGTTTTTTAAATTAATCTTCCAATATTGTAATATTAAACAATGTGATAGGTAGTGAATTCAGTCTTTATTAATTTATATCAGTATATTTTTAATAATTTATGGGCATCAGGTCTGACGACTGTGTTAACCTTGATGTTTCTGCGAGTTCAATCAACATCTCCAGAAAAACAAACTTTGTGAATTGAAGACAGAATGTTTATTCTTTTATTAAAAATGAGGAAAGGATGTTATATGATTGAAAAGACTTGAGAATTGCGTGGAACGATCCACACTGGGGATCTAGCCCCATCTGGAATTTCACAGCCCGAATTTCGATGCCATTTTTAGCTTCTCAAAAAAAATTGCAAATATGTTTATTAAAGTTTATATTGCTGTAATATAATGTTTTTTTATCAATCGAATACAACAGTAACTTTAATGTGTGAAACAAGAATGAGCAAGAATGACTAAAAATGGCCACTCTTTAATTCTCTGGGACCAGATGGTATCAAGACCTTCTGGTGGAAGAAGTTGCCTTCAACACACCAACATCTGGCCCACATTTTCACCTCATGTCTGAAGTCATAAGAGCCTATTCCGGAGTGGTTGGTGAAAGGACGCATAGTGCTCCTTCCGAAGATGGATAACTTGTCTGACCTAAAGAATTGAAGGTCACTAACTTGTCTGAACACGCTGTTTAAGATCTTCACAGCTATCTTAAATGATAGGATTGTTCAGACATTCGGATTTGTGTGGTGAGAGATGAATGAACAAGGCTGCTCAAAGAAAGGCGTAGAAGGATATCGGGAGAACCTGCTCATCGATAGATGTCTCTGCAAAGACGCTGCATCACACCAGCGCTACCTATCAATAGCCTGGATTGTCTACCGGAAAGCTAGTGATTCAACCTTCCATAGATTTATCATGTGTCTGTTGGAAAGCTCAAAGGTTCATCTACACATCGTAAGGTGCATAGAGAAATTGATGCCGCTTTTGAAAACCAAATTTAATATCTCATTTGGAAAACATCGTGTGACAACTAACAACGTCACCTATCAGAGAGGTCTCTTTCAGGGCGACACCATCAACCCTCTTCTCTTTCGCCTCACATTATTGCCACTATCTCTCGCACTTCGCTATTCCCGAGGGTACTTTTGCGGCAAAACTGGAAATCAATAGCATTAGGTCACTTATATATCTTACCAGCAGAGCTAGAGAGATTTTTTTCACAACTTTAAAAAATTAATAATCAATGTTCACAAAATATTGATTATCGACCATATCGAACATATATACTTCACTGTTGAAAAACTATAACATCAAATAATAAAAAAGATTCATGTTTATCTAACGTTATCTCTACCAATGCTTTATTTGGTGTGCTCATCTTAAAACAGCGTGATGTAAAAAAGTGATAGATAATGAAAGAATTTTTTATTATTTCATCATGATATCTCGAATGATTTATGGATATTAGATAAACTAAATAAATTTAATAATTAAGATAGTAACCAGTATGTAGGCAGTATCTTTCAGAATATTCATCAGCTCAACCGCGAACACAAATTTCTCCATCAATCTCCATAGCTCGAAAAAATGAGTGTCTTAGGTGCTCTGGTCTTTGCTTTAGCTGCTATCATTAATTCTATTGGTAAGTATATAATATTATCATAGTATATTATTTTAAGTAAATGATTAATTACAACTTGATTGAATTGTATGCTTGTTTTACATTTAAAATTGTTTGATTCGATAGGTTTGCCTGTTAGCCATTGACAAAGGTGACTTATTTATTTATTTAGAAGTTAAAGGGGTTCTTAGTTTCAGTTATCAAAAATGACATATAGCATAGCCAATTGGTCCTACATGCATCCTGGATAGTTTAGTTTTTGCCATATCACTGTATCAGAGTGAACAACACTTTCGACGACACATAGTAGGAATTGCAAAATAAAATGACATTTTTTTAAATGTGTATGAGAAATTTTGCATGGGATACTTTTTTCGTATCACTAGAACTACCATGTCTATCATTTCTCGCGAAAACTATATTGAGTTTTTTTTTTGTAACATAGTGTAATTGATGTATACAGTCCTAACATTTTCAAGCTAGTTTATTCACAAAATTCATATAGTTTTGCATTTTACGCAGTTATTGGCCAAGTTTTATTGAAATCGGTTAAGAATTTCTCTGTCAATCTAAAAAATTAAAAATATCCGTAGTTCTGTCGATGAAATAGATTTTTGTTATTGTTTTTTATACTCTGCGTCCATTTTTCTCTCAAATCTTGATTGAATAACTACAAGATTTACTTACACAAAAAAAACATTTTTCCAATGTTTCAGTTTGCCCTGGGTTTCCGGCAGGTTATTTTCCCCGAGACGAAGCAATACCTTCTGATTATACAGCACTTGTAGTTACACCAGAAGAATATCCTGGTGCTCACCTCCGAGACCGAACGAATGGAAACCTACATTTAATAGAAGATCCATTCGGTGTATTTGCAAAGGGAGATATCATTGTTGGAAGGAACTTCAATGGTCGTGTGCGCCCAATATATAATTCTGAAGGGAAAATAACTATACGAAATATAGCAACACGGACAACCGAGTTAATCAATTCGGAAAATGCTGAGGAGTTAGGTATAGTGGCATATATGACAGCTAGAGCTAGAGCTAGAGCTAGAGATAGAGCTAGAGCTAGAGCTACAGTACAAGCTCAGGCGCCACAGAATGGGTTTAACAGCACCTCAGACTAACCCAATAAATTTAGAAAGTTTTCTGCATTTTTCCTTTCACTCGATCCAAAGTCCAAGAAAATGCGAGCGCTTTTATTATGAATCTGTCTGCAAACGGTGAATAATACTTTTACGTGGAAATAACAGAAAAGGATGTACATGTGAGTAATGAAAATAAAAATGATGATAAAATAAAATTTTGTTTGTAGTCCGAAAACGGCTTGAAACGTTACAAACAATCTCAATTATATCATAAATTTAATCTAGTGTGTTTCTTAATCTAATGGTAGTAATGCCCAATGGTCAATTACCTGCGTTTCATATTTTTAAACCAACTTCAGATGAAAAATTATATTTTGTAATGAGGAAGACATACCACTCAATGCAATAAATATATGAAAACGTGTGCTTGTATTTATTGTTTCTTATTTATTTATACCCTATCGATTCAACTAGAATTTTACTCGAACATGTAGTTTTACTCGCAGAAATACACATTTAATTAATCTATTTTCAATTGACAAATGACTATCAGATTTATTTAAATAAAGAGCTTATTCCTCATGTTTTATTTTTTCCTGGACAATTTGTGTTTTAAATAAATTTTACTTTGAATGGAAAAATGCTCAGCTCAGATCGGGAAAACATTTTTAGCAGATACCTATTTTGGCTCTAAAGAAAATGTCCTTTACTCCTTCAACATGAATAAATAAAAACTTTATGTTTGAAGAACCACGAAAATAGGACTCCTTATCATAAGCGAAAATTTTATCTGACAAAACTTTGATAAATATTATTTACACTAGAAACCGTTATCTAATTTTATGTTTGAATCTCCGTCCATACGTAGTTGAATAGGTTTTTATAATATGAATAAACCAATTATACGATTGCTTTCTGAATTATTCTCTTGATTTTAAACAAAAATTATATAATTAATAATAAAGACGTGTGTAAGTTGAAGAATTTTCTTTTGAATCGTATATAAGAATTTGTTACGGAGTTTCTCTTGTAAAGCACTAAAATTAATTTTTATCATTTACCCTCAATAAAAGTCTGTTAGGTGTATTCCCTTGTCGGATTTGAGCATTTTTGTCCTACTTCAGAAATGGGTCTACATTTTTTTTCATTTTTATATTTGAAGCTTCAGCAAAGAAAGTATGCAAGAGATTTTTGCTAAAAAATTGTCAACATGGCTTTGTGCCTTTACCAAGGCTGTTTCGTAGAATAAAAAGAGGATATAAGATTTCTGAGGCTTAGGATGTCTTTATTTGAATGTCATATTAATTATGTCAAAATTTTAATTAATTGTTTAACCTTCTGCGTAGAATGAAGAAAGTAGCGAACAAAACATTTAGAATTTATATTAATTCACTACGGTCATAATAATCAAACAGCTGCGAAGCCAAGAATCTCGAATGAAAAAAGCATGTTAGTAATTTAGGAGGCATAGGTAATTAATAATGTTATGCCACCTTTCAGTTTGAAAGTTTAAACAAATATTAAAATATTTCTTTATAAAAATTGATTTAAGGAATTTACGTTTATGCAGGTTTCTCCAATATAAAATTTTGCAACCTGTATCTGTATATTCAATCATGTAAACTACATCAGATAAGTTTTCTTCTGCTTCCTTATCTTTTTTTAATGCTGAAAAAAACAAGTAGCTTATATAAGCTTATGTAAGCTCATAAGTAGTGTTGTTTACCATCTTAGGCACTTATATGGTGTTGATCTATTGCCCATGTTACCATACGTCCAGGGGGAACTCGAGTCCGTTGTGGAGAATGATCAGTGTAAGATCTACTGGAATTTCTCATGTCCCTGAACACTTTGATTAATAGTGTTGTTATAACAGTTATCAAGTTTATAAAACCTTCCTTTTATGCCACTCTTGAAAAGTAGCAGATGATAATTATTGAATATTAACCTTTTTTTGAATAAAATTTAAATGATGATCGGAATTGTAATTATGATAATAAACAGATGATGTGGGTTTTTTATACCAAATTGTGAATAAACCTTTATTTTCAGTCTTAATAAAAGATAAGTCTGAAGTTGACATTTGACTATAATGTTTGAAGAAAAAAAAAGACACATTGTTTGCTTTTTTATTATTGCAGCCAACTAAGTTCTCGATCAAACAATACCTCACACATTGCGAGACAAATTAAAAAAAAAATTATCTTGTAATGAGAAGGCATTAGTTTTTCTGTAAAATTGGACATTTGCAACATCCATTTGCAACCGCAAAAGGATATATTTCATGTTCAAAGAAAAAGTATAACATGTACTAATTGCACTCGCCAACTTTCGATGCGTTTTTCCCAAATGCATTTCTGCTAATCTTCAAAATAAAGCATTATATTCATCAGAGCATTGAGACTGTATGTTTTATATTATTATTTCTAAACCAGCTTAATGTAAAACAATGACAGGTATGACGGAATAATTTTTTATAATTTCATCATGATATCTCAAATGATTTATGGATATCAAATAAGCCAAAAAGATTAGCCTTTATGATTCTGGAAGTTAACTCAACATTTCTAGAAAATAAAATGCTGGAGTTAACCGACCAAATGATTTTTTTTATTAAAAATGAGATCATTATATTATTATATGCTTTAAAAAACTGCATATATTATGGGGAACAATTCTCACCATCCAATAAATGCTGAATAATTGTAGTTCTCTGTCTAAAACAGATTGGCAGTATTGTTGCTGGTACTTTGAATCCATTTTCTCCTTAAATCCTAATTAAATAACTACAACGTTTATTTATATAAAAAACTTTTTCCAATGTTTTAGTTTGCCCTGATTTTCCGTAAGATTTATCACCCGCAGTATCTTTTGATTATAGCACATTTGTAGTCTACTGTCGGTAACTAGCTGCGCTCAGGAAACGTTTTCTGCACTCTTCCTCTCACTTAATCAAAATTCCAAGAGAATGCAAGCAATTTTATTATAAATCTGTGTGTTTTTAATGCTTTCAACACAAAGAAAAAATGTCTTAGTTTTTTAGAGCCTTCTTTTTGTTAACACCTCAAGTTAAACCTTAAACTTGAAATTAAGACAAAAGAGGAAAAAAATAAGCGGTAATTTGCCAAGATAGTCGAAAGAAAAGCGCAATAGAGACTCCGTTCAAGAAAAGTACAAGAACACGTAGGTCACCTCCCCAAAAAATGTGAGGACAGTCAGAGAAGGAGGTATTAGGGATGCTATTAGCATTATCAGGAGACTGAGGGAACACGTAAGGGGGACTAGGGAGCAGATGGAAGGTATGAGGGAGGACTTGAGGATTAGAGATAAGAAATAAAAAGAGGAGGTGAAAGAGCTACGAACGAAAGTAGAAGGATTAGAGAGGAGGTAGGGTCGATAGGGAAAGAAAAAGAAGTTAAAACGAAGCAGCTGGAAGAGGAGATTAGGGTATGGAAGGAAAGGACGGAAAAAAGGCTTGAGAGGGTGGAGGGCAGGTCGGAAATGGAAGTAGGTCACAGGTGAGAGGGCGAGAAGAACGGTATTTGGGAGAGGGTTGAGAATGTGATAGGAGAGAAAGTGGGAGAACGTAGGAATGAAAACGGGGAGGGGACTGATAGGGAAAGGATAAGGGCAATGGAGTTAAAAATGGAGAGAGCAGAAAAGGCAGACAGGAGAAATAATATTGTGATAAGAGGGTTGCAGCTAAAGAGCGGGGAAGGAAGGAAGGGTGTGAAAGCGCTGCTACAGAGAATAGGGTGGGTTAGAGGCAAGGTAGAGAAAGTTAGGTTCAAAGGGAGAAAGGAGAAGGAAGTGGCGGTTGTGGAATTGAAGATCTGGGTAGGATATCGTAAAATAAAAGTGGATGAGGAAATTTTGGTGTGGAAGGAGGAGAAAGAGGTGTTCAAGGAAGTGCAGGGGAAATTGTTTAAAAGAAGAAGAATGAGGATTTCTGGAGGTATATTTAGGAATTTGATGTTGTGGGACTGGTGAAGACGTGGGTAGAAAGAATAGAATGGGGTAGAATAGAGCCAAAGCTGCCAAGATGGTATAGGTGGAGGCTCCAGGAGGCGCTCAGAGTGAGGAAAAAAAGAAGGGCGAGTGGGCGAATTACAACGGGGGTGAAGGAGGGATTAGAGGAAGATGTTCATGGAGAGGAACAGGGGGAGGGCGGGCAAATGCGGGCAGTAAAGATGGGAGTAAGAAGTAATTAAATTATAAAATCATTGTGTTATTAAGATGATTAATGCGTATAGAAATTAGAAATATGGTGTACAATAATCTGAGTCTCGAAATAAAAACAATTGATGATTTCCACGTCTTATTACATTCATATTCTCTGCCAAATCTTCATTTGCTTTAATCCTCTTTAAATCTTAATGAATAAGATAGCGACCAGTCTGTAGGCAATATCTTGTAGAATATTCCCAAGCTAGACCACGTTCAGAAATTTCTTTATCAATCATCTTTCTTTCTATCATTCTATTTATTTCCTATTCAAAATTGTTAAATTCGATAGGTTTGTCTGTTAGCCATTGGCAAAGGTGACTTATTTATTGATTTAGAAGTTGACGGGCTTTTTAGCTTCAGTTATTGTAAGTCATATATCGCACAGAAAATTATTCTTACACAAATCCTGGACAGTACAGTTTTTGCCGTATCTCTGTATTAGAGTGAACGAACACTTTTGACTACATATAGTAGAAATTGCCAAATTTAATGATATTTTTAAAAAAGTGTACAAAAAACTGTTTCCCAATGTTTTAGTTAGCCCTGGGTTTCCGGCAGGTTATTATTTCCAAGACGAAACAATACCTCCTGATTAGAGGACACTTGTAGTTACACCAGAAGAATATCCTGGTGCTCACGTCCAAAACCCAGCGAATGGCAAGCTGCATTTAATCGAAATGCCTTTCGGTGTATTTGCAAAGGAAGATATCATCATTGAAAGGAACTTCAATGGTCATTTGCGCCCATCATATAATTCTGGAGGTGAAATAACTATACAAAATGTAGCGACACAAACAACCGAGTTACTCAAGTTTCAACATGGTCAGGAGTTGGGCCTAGTGCCACATATGGAAGCTAGAGCTATAGAATTAGGTTATCAGCCACAGCGTGGATCAAGCAGCACCTCAATCTAACGCAATCAATTTAAAAATATAAAACTAAAATGAATTCCGAGCAAATTTTTGTTTGTACTCCGAAGACGGATCGGAACGTTGCAAATAATTTTAATTATATGAAAAACGTAATGTTTTGTTTCTTGATGTTATGGTAGTAATGCCTAAGAGGCAATTACCTGCGTTTAATATTTTAATCCAACTTCAGATACAAAATTATATTTTGCAATGAGGAACATATACCATTGAATCCCATCAATATATGAACACGTGTGCTTATATTGATTATTTTTCATTTACTTATAGCCTATAGAATATTGGTTGAACTAGAATTTTATACATTCAATAAAAGTATATGATAAACGTTTGCTTGAAAGGATTTCATAGAAATTTGATACAAACAGATGTTGTTTTCAAAATATTTTGTTCCAAAAAGTTTTTTTTTCCGAACAAATAATTTTCCTAATTAATCTGTTTCAGATTGTTTATTCATACGACGATTTCTTTCAGTGAAGTAGATCAACATTTAATTTTTTCAAATATTTTTCCTCTGATATAATTATTTTTTCACAATAATCATGTCAAATACAAGCATCACATTACATTTTTTGCAATTCCATGAATGATTGTTTATCTGAAAAAAAATATTTCTGTAGCTCAAAGAAACCTAAATTACTTAATTCAATTGTGGATGAATTTTCTTCATTTAAATACGTATTTATCGCTTCAATCAAGAAATCAATTTCACTGGTATAAGGAAATACTTTTTAGTGTGTGAGACACCTTTTTAAATGGAACTAGGTTCTTAGCTTCCAAGAAAGCATTTTTTTACTTGATAATTTTTATTCATATTTCAAATTTTCAGCAGTCATTTTGGGTGAAAGGGGAGGGAAATTGAATATTGAGGAGTGAGAAGACGCTTGTACTGTAAGCTTTTCTGTTCGTCCAATTTTTTCGGGAACACCTCAACTCGAAACTCTGAGAATGTAGCAGGGGGATGAAAATTTTCATTTTATATATCAAAGTGCTATTTTTTTATATCACTGGTTGAAAGATATAGAAAATAAAAAAAATTTGCTTACTATTTAAAATCCAAATATGTACAGTAAGAGAAATTGAGAAAATTATGTTATTCAGACCCCTATTCTGGAAGCTTCTCTTTCAACGTAATTTTCTTGAAGGCTAACTTGAATTGATGGTCTAGGAATGCTGAATTGAGATAAATAATAAAATTTTTGTTGTATGTTAATTTTAAATTGTCAACACGGGTCTAAAGTTATCTCATCGATTAATCTGCGATGCATCAATATACTTCATATTGATACCTCATGTTACGCGTTTCATTCTATTTATTATGTTCACTGATACACGATCTAATAGTTAGACGTATTCTCGTATGCTTTCAACTTTGTGTACCTTTGTTTGATACAATAAACTTAATTAAACAACAGGTTATGGGCACAGAACCCTTGCACTGCGCCAGAAGTGTAAGGAAAAGCTACGTGAGTGACGCCAAAAAGAAAGTCGATTAGACAAAGGCAAAACTAACCACAAAATTACCGAATTTTCGAAACCCGGAATTCATAAAGCGACGCGATTGATTCCTCAAGATCGCGCTGTTGCTAAATGTAGGTCAGACAAAGGCAAAACTAACCACCAAATAAGCCGTATTGTTTAAAACCGAAGTCGAAGCTACGCGAGTGTATTCGAGTGACAGTAAGAAGTGGAAATGGCATCCAGTTTTTCAGTGCATATGGAAAAACTAAGCAAGGAAAATTATTATACATGGTGTCTCCATATGGAAGCAGTCCTTGTCAAGAACGATCATTGGGAGTATGTCGGTGGCAGTAACGTTAGACCGGCAGATGATCCAGAGGTTCCCGCCGTGGTCGCAGCTCGAACAACGGGGGACAAAAGGGATAGAAAAGCTGAGGCAGATATTATCCTTGATAATCTTTCTGAGTTAGGTGACATTAAACACTGTTATACGTCTAAAGAGGTATGGCGTGAGTTAGATTTAGTTTATAAATCCAAAGGTCCTGCCAGAAAGGCAACTTTGCTAAAGCAACTTTTATTCACAAAAATGAACGAAGGAGAAAACATGCAAGATCACCTAAATGAATTTTTTAGCACAATTGATGAATTATCAGAATCAGATATTGAAGTTTCCAACGACTTGCTCACTAGTTTGTTGCTATACAATGTACCTTACAGCTTTGATAATTTTATATGTGCCATCGAAGCCCGTGATGAACTTCCCAGTCCTGATGCCTTGAGAATAAAATTACTCGAGGAATTAAGTGCCAGAAAAGGGCAAGATACCGAGCAAAATTCTCGAGGTGCTCTTTATGCAAAGTCTTTTAGGAATCGTAGCGCTCAATCACATAAAAAGACTGATGGAAGCAAAGAAAGTGCAAATAGTGGCCAAGGAAATTTTAAATCACAGAAAAAGCGGTTTAACTGCAACTATTGCCAGAAATTCGGCGACAAGGCAGCAGACTGCAGGAAAAAGGCTGAGGATCTAAAGCAAAGCACATCCAAGGTGGAAGAAGCTCTTGCTGTCACCATCGTCGAAGATGATACTGCTGAAGAAGAAGCTTATAAAGTCACCCACATTAAAGTTGATCCTGTGAAAGAAAAAGCAACTTTCGCTTGTGCTTTCAGTGCTGAATCAACGTTCAGCGGAACTTGGTGCATGGATAGTGGTGCGACCTCACACATGTGCCATGACAGATCTCGTTTTGCGGAACTCACACAAGTTGACAGCCAACAGGTTAGATTGGCTGTTGATAAAATAACTCTAATTTATGGAAAGAGCACAATTCACCTTAGTGTACATAATGGTTCTCAGGAACAAAAGATCAGGTTAGAGAATGTCCTCGTGCCAAAATTAAAAATGATTGAAAAAAGTCCTGTGTTCTTTTTCAAATTGTTTCGAACAATAGAAACAGAGAAAAAAATATAAAAAAATGGACGTTACCCCCCTCCCCCTATCTCATCCAATATGGCGGCTAACGCTTTCAAATTGAGGGAAAAATTTGTTTTGATTGTATGCTTTCAAATGCCTGACTCAACATTTGATTCCCTTTAGGGGAATTTTTTGCATGCTTACCCGGCTATACCCTTAGCAAAAAAAGTTATAAAATAAAATATTTTCTTCTCGTTTGGCCCGACCGTCGGCACAACTCTGGTCTAAGATCGTTACAGAACAGTGTGACCTTTATGTTCCCTTCCTGGAATACGTATGATATTCTAGTGACACAACAGTTCTATCACTCTGTTCTATATTAGTTACATTATAGAATTGCAGAAATATTACATATCCTTACAGTAACAGCGTTACAGAACAGTGTGACATTTATGTTCCTTTCTTGGCACGCGTGTGACATTCTAGTGACATAACAGTTATATCACGCTGTTCTATATTGGTTACATTACATAATTCCAGAACTGTCACATATCCTTACAGTAACAACATTACAGAACAGTGTGACCTTTATGTTCCTTTCTTGGAACACTTGTGACATTGTAGAGACATAAAAGTTCTATGACTCTGTTCTATATTATTTACATTACAGAATTCCAGAACTGTTACGCATCCTTACAGTAACAGCGTTACAGATCAGTGTGACCTTCATGTTCCGTTCTTGGAACACGTGTGACATTCTAGAGACATAACAGTTCTGTCACTCTGTTCTATATTAGTTACATTACATAATTCCAGAATTGTTACGTATCTTTACAGTAACTGCGTTACAGAACAGTGTGACGTTTATGTTCCATTCTTGTAACACGTGTGACATTCTAGAGACATAACAGTTCTATCACCCTGTTCTATATTAGTTATATTACAGAATTACAGAACTGTTACATATCCTTACAGTAACAGCGTTGCAGAACAGTGTGACCTTTATGCTCCTTTCTAGGAACACGTGTGACATTCTAGTGACATAACAGTTCTATCACTCAGCTCTATATTAGTTACATTACATAATTCCAGAACTGTTACGTATTCTTACAGTAACTGCGTTACAGAACAGTGTGACCTTTATGTTCTGTAATTGTTATGGCACACGACTGTAACAATGTTATGTATAAATGTTCTCCTTTTGTTATGTAACATTTACAAAACGTGTCCGCTGGGTCGAGTGAATGTAGAGGTGAGAACGAATGTAAAACCTCTCTCTCCTAATAAGTAAGTGCTGAGTTGAATCGCTGACATTGTAGATATCATAAAACCTTTTTGGAGTGGTTTGAAAACTCTTTTGTCACCAATTTGAATTCCGCCCAAAAGATGTATCATTTCCGTCAAAAAATAAATAGTTTCTTTGTATTTTTCAAGCTGAAATTTGCTGATTGCTCTTCGTAAATTCCTGGATGTCATGAAGCAAAACCATTTGGTCATATTGCCAACAAACCATACGGTTGTTACATATTCTGGCTTGCTATATTTGTCTAATAAAAAAAGGGAAGCGCTCACCTCCGGACCTACAATATTTTTGGCCCTATTTATCTTCAATTTTTCAACAGTTCTGTTTTTTTGCAGAATAACGTCCTCTGCTTTGGGATTTGGCGTCAATAAGAAAACTAAATCTTCCTGCAGATGTAATATTTCTACTAAATGATTAGAATCAACAACATTTGTTGGTAAATTAGAAGTTTCTTGAATATCTTCTGGTATAAACATTTTACCGTTATTTACAATTCTCGCAACCATGTTTTTCAAAAATTGAGGCACGTTAGCAAAAAAATAAAATCGTCGATCGGGATCACCGCGAGGATTCTGCTAGCTCTGACACCGAATGCATTCCAACAAGCTTGGTTGCATGGGCTCATGTTGCAGGTAACGCTGTTGACTCTCAATCAGATTTTTTCAGCATTAGAGATGATCTGTAAGATGATTGGTTTCAGTAAAGTACCATCAAAGCCACCACCAGTAAACTCAAACCCCACTACTTGCTTCCAATGCAAACCAGTGCCCCTTAGTACATGCACTAACGTATGCTTTACGGTATCATTACTCTTAGGAGGAAGAGTAAGATCACCTAAATATTTCTTAGTTTGTGGGTCAAACATTCTACCTCCCTCGATGGCAACCTCATCGAAACCCACTGAGGGAGCAGTCTCGTGGAAATAGATTAGTAGAATAGTGTGACAGTTTTGACCAATGAGATGACTGCTAGAGCATGGGCAGGCACCTCATTGGTCAAAACTGTTCCACTATTCTAATAATCTACCTCCATGGGACTGTGCCTGAGCACTCTCTATCCATATCGCTCTGAAAGTGTTCTACTTTATATTCTAAGAATTCCAACATTTTATCGGAAATTTCGGGCTTGAACTTTATGTGTTCAATTCTTCTGCTTGGAGTTCTGCGTGACGGCTAAGGAAAGCCTTATTTCAATAACTCATCGTATCATGAATTGCCACACGTAAATTTTAAACGTAAAGCCTTCTTAATCGTGGAATTTGACCCGTTTGTTGATGGTCCTTGCTTATTTTCGGCTCTTTGTTTTCTAAATAGATTTTTTATTTGATCCTGTGTAAATTAAGAAGCCAATAGTGCTTTGTACTTATTATGCTGATTTCTTTCCAGCTTTTTCTTCTCTTTCATAACAATTTGCAGTCTTTTCTTCAGAGCACTGATTGTCTGCTGTTGCTTATGGAATATATTTTTTATCTTATCATCCAGTTGATTGAGCGACATTTTCTCTTCTATTACCTCTTCCAAAAACAATGGGTTTTCGGCTTGTGCATCACTTGATGAAGGTGACGAATCCTGGGAAAATGATACACTTTCAAAATGTAATATTTATATTATAGGTCATTCGATCCTGCTAGAATAAAAACATCTTTTATATTCTCACATCAATTCTGAATTATATAAGAGAAAAACGTTTTACTAAAAAAAGCTCCTTTTTAAAATATTATATAAGTGCTAAAATAAAATGTAATGTGATTTAAAAAAATCCTTGCGTCTGTTTCGAGATATTTGTGTTGAAAATCAGCCCTCCAAATTTCATCAATTTATCTACGACCGTCTATAATTTATCTTCTTAACAAAAAAGGGCGACTTTCACATATCCACACACATATTAATCCATAAAGTTGCTTAGAACATTTTATTAGATATTTTTCAACTAAGGAACATTCAATTAAGTCATTTAAAAAATATTTCAAACTATCACAACAAAGCTTCCTTTATGAGGAAGCAAAACAAGTTTTGAAAAATGATTGGATGGAGATTCTACTGATATGCAATATCATTTTAAATCATTTAAATCCCTTGAAATTTATAAAGACCATTGAAAATTACTTGGAATTTTCAAAATACCCTAAACTCATTAAAATGACTTGAAATCACTTGAAAACATTGAAGTCTATTAAAAATACCATAGAATATTTCGAATCCTGTACAATCTCTTCAAAACCCTTGAGGTTTTTTAAAGCCTGTGAAAATGCCTTGAAATCTTTTAAAATACCTTAAAATATTGCAAATCATTTGAAATTGAGTTGAATCATTAAAATCAATTTACATTCCTTCAAATTTTTGAAAAAGTCCTAAAATGTTTGAAAATACTTTTAAATTTTTTAAATCATACGAAATCCCTCAATTCTTGTGAATAAATTATTTGAAATCGATTCAAATATTGTAATATACCAATTACATAACATCTGATATTTCCTGAAATCCTGGAAAATGTATTAAAACATCTTGAGAAGTTTCTAAAAATCCCTTAAGAACATTAAAATCCTAGTAAACCTTATGAAAACCTTTGGAATCATTTAAAATAGCGTAAAACCTTATAGGTTTTATAAAATCGTTCTATGTCTTTAAGAGTTCTAGGCAATTATTTAAAACCTCATGACAATGTTTCTAAATCACCTAAAATCATTAAATTTGCTTGGAATCTTATAAAAACCACTTGGATACTTCAAATCCTTTGAAATCTTTTGAAAACCCTTGAAACTTTATAAAGCTCTTAAAAATGCCTCGACATATTTTAAAATGCCCTAAAATAATAACTCCTAACTGAGGAACTTTTAATTAAGTCACAAAAGCTTCCTTTATGAGGAAGCGAAACAACTTTTGAAAAATGATTGAACGAAGATTCTACTTATATGTAATATAATTTAAAATATATAAATTTACATGATACTATTAATTTCTTTACCTTTCCTTAAACTTCCAAATTTGAATTAGTACTGGATTCACTTGCATCTATCGAACTCCCAGCAGTAAGAGATTCACTTGGAAGATCACGAGGCGTCTGATCCACTTTGAGAAGAGACACATGTTTAACATTCGACAGAAGCTGCTCCTTTGATATACAATAATGCACAGCCTATATTTACGGAGATAGCATTTATTACCTGAAATTCTATTATGCACTTCATAGTTGTTATTATTTGTTCAAAGTATATAACATTTGCATTGGGTCAATGAAATACTATCATTTTTTGTTGTATATAATAGTTCTCTTTACATCACTTTGTGATCATCACTCGAAAATTAAGGCGTCAGTGTCAGTAAATAGTGAGCTAGTCGACCTGTCAAACGTGACAGGACCCGAACATATTTGAATTAAGCGAGAGTTTCGTGATGAAGTGATCTATTGTTATGCACAACCCTACTAGATTTTTCGAAATTCATGCTTCTGAAGCGCCTTCAAATATTTCTAATGCGTTAAATGAAAATGGTGTTTTTAATTTATTTCAGGTCACGTTTGATAGCTCCAATCGGCTTTGAAAGGAATTGGAATCTAAACATTTTCGCTGCCTAATCGGGGATTCAAAAAAGAAGGACAGAAAGAGCATTCATAGGTATTGAAGTTTTTAATACCTTTGAATGCAACCCAGATAGCAAGCGTGCGGGGCACATTACACGCACTTAATGCGAGGCACGCCTTTGCCAGCAGGTTGCGAGGCATATGCGCCGCACTTCGTTATAGGCACGATATGCGTCGCACTTCGTGAGAGGCATTATTTATAGCAAAGATACATAAGTGAGAAGCGTAGTTTTCAATTATAATTATTATTATTACTATAATTTCAACTATAATTATTGTAAAAATCACGATTGAAACCCGAAAAAGCTTTAAATTTAAATTTATCATCATGAATCATCGTGAAAGTATTAAATCTATTATTTATTGATAAGAAGCGTAGTTTTTACTCTAATCGTGAAAAATGACATTACAAAAAGAAAAATTAAAATTGCCGGGAAAGACAAAAGGTCTAATAGAATGTTTTATAGCGAAATTGTTTACCTAAATTCAATCCATGAAATTCTATAAAATATTTCGAAATATTACGATATTCCTTGAAATCTTTAGAATCCTTTCAAAATTGATTGAAACACTTTCATAAATAGTGGAAATCTTTCCAAATCTCTTGAAATCCCTTAAAATATTTTTCAATCCATTACAATAGATCAAAAGCTATTAAAATGTTTCGAAATCCATTTTAATCCGTTATAATTTTTGGAAATCCTTTAAAATTCTGTTGAATTTGTTAAAATCTTATGAAAACCTCTGGAAATACATTGGAATCTTTTTAAATCTCTTATAATACTTTGAAATCCGTTTAATAAAAACCTCCTTGAAGTTCTTGAAATGCATTAATATCCCCAAAAATTCTTTGAAATATTTTGAAATATTTTTAAATCCCGTGAGATATTTTGAAATCTCATGAAATCCTTTCGAGTCTTCGAAATTCCATTAAAATCCCGTAACATTATTCAAAATTGTAAAAATAATTGAAAATCTCTTCAAAAATGTTGAAATCTCTTGAAATACTTTGTAATCATCGTTCATAATTCCTTAAAATACCTCAAAATACCTCGAGAGCCGTCAAAAACCTTCAGTATCTCTCGAAATCTCATAACATATCTTGAAATATAATTAGACCCCTTCAAAAACACATTTAAAATCAAAGAAGTGAAAAAATTATAATATTATTCATAATTATTAAATGAAAAATATAAATGAAGGATTGTCAGGCAAAAGGGCGTACGCGCCAAAGCATAAATTCACAGCAGATAAACAAAACTGTCTAACTTTAACGAATTTAATTTTAAAGGGAAAAAAACAAAAATATTTAGAGGTTTTTTGAGACTCTATAAAATCGTGAAAAGAGCGCTTTGAAAAAGGAACAATCTCCGGCAAAACCCTCATCGAAAAACAACGCTTCCAAACAAAAAGCCGTATCTGACACGGAAAAAGCTATATAACTTTTTTATTTTTCAATTTAAAAAAATACTTTTGAGCTATCACTTAGCTCTATCCAATCGTGAAGTTCCACAAAATTCCCGATCTGGCCCAGAAAAAACTGTGTAACTTTTTTTTCAACTGAAAAAAAGTGTTTTTGATCTTGTAATTAGCTCTATCAATCTATAAAACGAAGATACTGAAAGAAGTAACTACTTTTAAGGAATACTCTTGTGAATTGTACGGCGCGTTCCAAAAAACGAAATTATTGACGCAGAAAGACTTGCGTAACTTATTTCTCTGTTGATTTTAATAAAGAAAAACACTTAAAACTAATTATGTTATTTTTTGTTATTATTGTTATTTCACAATATCTTACCTGTGTTCATGCAAGTTTTATAAAAGTTCTTTGCCAGTCTAAATGATTTTGGTTCATTTGGTTCTACTTCCTCTTCGATGACACTTCTTAATTTCTGTTCAAGTTTCTTACTCGCGAGGCTGAATTTGTCAACATATGTTTCACCTTTAGGAATTGCTGTAGTCTTTAAAAAGTTTCCACAAGCGAATTTGTAAAAGTTATCGCACGGCGATACCTTGGGATCCATATCCTTCAGGATTTGAGAAGCTTTAAAATAAAATAATGTTTATTTCCAGATTTTGTTTTTGCACACATCTATGATTAATATTCTAAAATTTCTAATTATATGAATTATCTGTATATGAGCGATAAAATACATTAATATTCAATTCAAAATAATTTGACGAACCTGCTTCTTTGCATGCTGTAGTTACACAGATGTTCTTGGAAATTGGTGTTGAATTTACTTCTGTAACATTTGACATTGAAAATAAAAGAAAAAGTTCTATTCATGAATTAGTGTCAATTTTGTAATACATTTTTGGGTTAGGCAGAATGAATTTGTGTTATTGCGAGAAAGAATAAAAGAAAAAATTGGAATATGTTTTATTAAAAACTTACTAGTCAAAACATTCGAAGTTCTTGCAGGTATGGCATTTAGAATTTCGCAGTTATGAAAAATACAAAACAGAAAAAGAAATAATATAACTCGCATTTTGATAATATGGCTGAACGTCAGGAATGACGTACTTCAATGAACATTAGATGAGGTAAGAATATTTCTCTTCGCCATATCTGCTCCTTATATACCAATTTATACGTAGCCAAAGAACAAACATGACTTATACAAGTATAATTTATACCATTTATTAGCAAAATTGTTTGCACTAATCCTTTCGTCATGGAAAATGTAACTTCTCTCTGGTATTGCAAAATCATTTAACGTTATTCTTACATCACACTTGTCACTAATACATTCGTCAATAATGATAATTCCCTGTTATATTCTTTTATTACATTCTCATAATTTATGGTTGACAAAGTATTAAAACCGTCTAATGAATATTAAAATCTCCTGTAACTCAAAGATTAGTGGATTACGTTAAGTGATTCTAGCATCAGATAAAATTTGTAATGGTACCAAATTAATATGTTCTTTTATTTAAACATACACTGAGGAAAAAATTCTATTGAATTAATTGGTGTCACAATTATCCTCGTTCAAAAACAGATTCTACTGATTCAAATGAACATTTAATGAAAAACTAATTATTCATTTTGGTTGAACAGTGATGCTATAAAATCTATAGTATATACATTTAAATCAATAATATCTGCTTTTGAACGGGGGTGAAAGTGCGGTTCATAGAGTCAACAGCATTTTTTCTCAGTGTAATCTTAGACACGGAATTATTCATAAAAAACTACATTTAAATGATCAGAAATAAAATTAAATACTATTTATTAATTTTCAAAGCTATTATTTGTAAGACCTACCGCTGAAAAATCTTTATTTTATCAAACTCCACTACTGTAACTTCAATGTAGGCGTAAGTCTTGATATCTCAAGATAACCATAACGCAAATTTTATATGATAGCTGATTGCGAGAACATAGTTAAACGTAAATCTTTTTTTTTTTAATCACATTACAGCTGCTGATAATATCTGGAAAAATTAAGTTGTCATAAGATTAGAGCGACTTAATACATTTTTGATTTTGAAAAAACTTGTTAATCGTTAGGAAATTATTAAAAATATTCATTTTCTACATAATAAAATAGTTGCAATTTGGAATGTTTAAAATTTCTTATTGGTTCAATTAAATTCAAGAGTTAGTAAAGATTGTTTTTTAATTAATAAATTTACACCAATATAACCAGTATAATAACTCATATTCGAAATGTAAGTTTATAAGTCGGAAATCGTAAGACCCAGCCCGCAAGGCCCAATAATGAAAGACACAATTTGTTAAACTATTTGTGACGCTTCTTCTTCTAGAAAAAATATTGCATCATCTGACATGGGAGCACTTACACGTATTTAGGTTATCTTTATCAGATGGAGAGTTAAAAAATCATATAAAATAATGCTAAATAAACAAATTTTTTGAATTTGTTCTTATCTAACCAAAGTCTGAAAACTATGCGGATTTCCCATATACTTTGGTTTTAAAATTCATATTATCGAATTGCTTTTCAAGGTTTGCTTAAAGAATTATATACATTTTTTAGTCTAAACGTCACGTTAGACAGGCTAATATGACAATTAGTATTAATTGATTTCTGCACATTGTTTAAATACTGAAATATGATCAACGTTCTTATAATGTATTTATAAATCAAAAGATCATTAAGGGAACATACCCAGAAATATTAAAAATAGGTTATTATTCTTTCTAGAATTTAATTCTAATTTATAAATAACTTATATTATTCGGTTGTTTTAAAATACACTTTTTAATTCAAAACCTTTGTTATATGAAATTCTTGATCACTTCGATTTTACAAGAAAGCTTTGAGGGCATTACTCATCTATTTCTTTCGAAATATTTCGAATTGGTTTTGCTTGCTTCATTTTTATATTTTAATTCCGATGATTCAAATTCATGTATTTTGGTAAGTTGTTTCCAAACTGTAGGCCGAAAATGAAATAATTTGTAATAAATTTCAGATTTCAAAAACTCACAACTTTTAGGACCAAGGTATACCAGAAAGAACACAAAACAGAACTGGTCAGTTCAGTATGTTTCTTTAAAAGAATTTTTTAGAACTGAGGTACACATATTGTATCAATCACATTACCTCAACAGAGCTTCAAAAATGTTGCATATTTAACTTTTCAGCAAAACAATGACATTTTAATAATTAGTTCCACAGTATCCATTCTGATTATAAAAATCAAAAGGGATAGATGTCATATGAAATCGGGCAGTCTGAACCTAGTGATATTACGGAATTGTTTGGGGTTTAAATATATTATTTCTCCAAGCAAAATATGAAAGAAGTAATTTTTGTTTTTCACTAAAATTTTCACAAATGAATTTAGGTCCACTCAAATACTTACGTAAATTATAAACAAATCAACGAAATTTTTCTCTAAAAAGTTGTATCTTGACACCTTTGATTTTTTTAAAAATATTTGTTAGATTCACAGTAATATTTGGGAGATATCCTGTGAATTTCTTCCTCGCTCAGATATTCCTTCTCATTGAAACAATGTTTGTTTATAATTTAAAAGAATTTTTTATTAAATATCAATATTTTTTCGAAACATTCCTAGCCTATGCTTCGAAGAAGCTAAAATTACATGGGATGACATCATTTTTCCGAAAATATAATTACCGAAGTAAGGTGTTTCCAAAAATTTCAAATTACCAAAACAGATGAAACCACAGAGAATAGTTACTAATTTGAAATATTCCAAAGGTAAAAGTCGAGGAAACAATAAAAATTCAGAAATTTTTAATTTTAAATTTCCAAAGCATTGAAACCAGAATATTTAAAAGACCGAAATTTCAACTTAACGGAATTAGTTCATTCTTCAAATTAGTGCATTCCCGAAATTTCTAATTGCAACATTTTAAAATTTATGAAAAACTGCAAATTTCAAAAAACAAAATATTAACAGTTAATACCTTTTATATCTGTTAGAATAATATTTTACTTCATATCGGACACACTGCATGCAAAATAGGTTTCAATTTAAAATAGCACTTTAAAATTTTTAACTATGCAAATATACCTGTAAATTGAAATATTATTATAGACAAAAATAATAAATATAAAATTTCCACGGGAACTTAAAACTGCGATAATTAGGAATTTTGAGAAATTACAAATAATTTCGAAAAATGAAGTTACAAGTTTCATTAATTCGAAACAATTTTAGGTCAATTCAGTTACAAATTTCGTTATTTTCAGTTAAAACTACGGAGTTTTCGGATACACTGTAGTTTTGAATCGTTACATGTTAACAGAAAATTATGATACCTTTTTAGTAACTCAAGGTAAATTTGCGCAAATTCTGTCACAATTTTGTAATTTTATCAAAATATTCGGAAAATTCAGTTACAAGTTCAGTAAATTTAAGGTGTCGTTACCTAAGAGTATCGGAAATTTCATAATATTTGCCGCCGCTTTTGTAACGTAAATTTCAGAATATCAAAGTATTATGAATAAATAAATAATATTGCATAATGTCAAATAATTTATTAATTCAATATTATGTACAATATAATTGTTCTATTTTTGAGACAAATCTAATAAAAGCATATAATCTCTGACAATTCGCGGAATTGGAAGTTTGAAAAAAATTATTTTAATTTGAAACCTTTTTCCGTTTTTTAATCAATATTAAATCAAAAATATATGAAGTCCCTAATGTAAATATACAATATGATTGAAAAACTAATGCACCTTCTCGATCTTTCACTTTTTTCAATTTCACGAATGTGAACCATTGAAAAATTCGCGGAATCGGGAATCCGGTGAATCTCAACTATTAGATGCTTATGTTTTGTTTACTTCTGTACAGTTTGTATAAAAAATATAACTATTCTATTGAACATAATAGTAAATGAATAAATTAATCTGCAATATGCAATTTTATTTATTTATTCATAATACTTTGATATTACCTGATTACTTGATTAGTTTTTATTTTTGGCGCCGGTGAACTGTATTATGAATCGGATCTGAGACTGTCGCTACAGTCTGCGCGAGATTCTCCTAGTCGCTAGCGACTTGAGACATTATTAATTTCTTGAATATCAATTTGATGTGACTAAAATTTTTCAGAAAACTTCTTTGTACTGTTGTTAACAACTTTCTCGCTGGAAGTTTTTTGTTGATCAACATTCGCTCGATAAACGAAACGTTGGAAGTTAGAGAAGTCCGATGAACGCCGCGCATCAGAAAAACAATAATAACAACTTTTTTTAAATAAATTTTCAAATCCTTTTTGCTCTATTAGTCGAAGGACATCATGAACTACAGTTACTGGAAATTTTATTCAAAAATTGTATAAACAGACTGACTGAGCACTAGTTGAAATGAAAAAAGTATTGAAGTTGATTTTTCCAAAAAAGTCCGTTTTTGGCTTCAATTAGAAAACTAATAAAGCTGTAACTTTGTGCCTGAGGGGAAAAAGTTGCGCAATGGAATCCTACATCTAGATATAGTTTTCAAAAATTGAAATTCTAAAACTTGTTTGAAAGCCTCCAGGGGTCTTCCCACTCCCAGCGAAATAATTGTATGTGCCCTCATTCGGTCGGGCAGTATAGCTCTGTAATACCGAGGACGTTAAGTTCCATTAAATTAGGTAGTCAGCTGACGGTACACTCTGGAGTACGGGGCCGGTCATTCAACGTTTGACCATAGCGGCTCGTACCTCCGACCAATAATTAGACCCCGTGAATACCTCACACATGGCGTAATTGACCCGTAGATGCCAAAGCGGAAGCGACCAAACCACTAGACAGACCTCTGTGGGCAGATCGGGCGCTTTTTCCCTCCTAGTGGACTCACAACCCGACTCAATCCTTCAAGCGATCAAGGCCCTGCAGGATCGTCATTTACAAATAGGTCTGCAGAAGGGCAAATTCAGCGTGGCTGTGGAAACATCTCTAGGTCATCGGGTCTATTCCTCGAACAAAAACTTAGGTTCCTGGTAATAAAAAGGAAGATTTGCCGCCAACCCAATCAACTCAAGCTCCTGATGGAACCGGATCGCGACGAGTACAGTCCAGGACCGGTTCCCCACAGGTTTCAGACGAGGAGCAGCTAGTGCTGTGGAGTGGCGTCAAACCAGCTCCGAGGCATTCATCATCAGCTATCGTCAGTCCTATGACTCGGAGACTCCTGAGGGACCTGTCCTCTTTTCCATCCTTTGAGACTGCACGGGGGAGGCATCCAGGGATATCTTAGAACATCAGGCTTCACCGTTGGAGGAGGGCTACGATGGAACGAACCTTACTCCGTAGAGGCAATAGGTCCGGAAATGCCTCTTCGAGGAGGCAGAGGAGGAACCGCGACCAGGGGGAGCCCCGACTACAATGACCCGGCTCACAAGCAACTGCCGAACCAATTAACCCACAATGGATGGTGATTTGTGCCCCAAAACCGCCTTTATACAGAGGACATATATAAGTGCCCCAAGCCCTATTTAACATTTTTTGCTTTTGCCTGGAGAGGACACATTTATTCTTTTAGGGTTTGACATAATCTCAGCTGGCCTTACTTCCCCTTTCTTTTTGGTTTCCGCTCAACCCATTTTGATCCCCTACAGAGAATTTTCTTGTTAGATTTATGCGAAACAAGACTCTATAAAGTTTAGAGTCCAGAAGTGTTCCATTGCGCCGGACATAGCAATCGCTTAGACGATTTAGTCGGTTGCTTGTGCGTTTCTGGACCTGGTTCCTCTTCGGAGTGAGGTCTGTTTCGTCGTAGCCTTCCTCCAACGGTGAAGCCTGAAGTTCCAAGATATCCTCGACCGCGTCCTCTGGCGCTGTCCCAACGCATGGTGAAAGAGACAGGTCGCTCAGGAGTCTCCGAGTCTTAGGGCTGACTATAGCTGATGTCCTTCGTCCGGGACCTTTTGAGGCCAGTCGATGATTGAGTGGAAGGTGATTATTGGTTTGGCACCTCTTCCTTTTTATTCTCACCAAAATAAGTTCTTGTTCGGCCAGTAGACCCAATTTCCTATAGGCGTTTCCACAGCCACGCTGAACTTGACCCTCTGCTTGATCTATTTGTAAATAACGATTCCACAGGGCCTCGAACGTTTGATGTATTGAATCGGGTTGCTGGTCCAACAGGAGGGAGAACGGCCTTCTATGACTTCTTTGATTTGTATCATTGTGGGGGGGGGGGGTATTCTGAAAGTTATCGCACTGGGGTTCGGTCACCGCGAACTCCCCGTCGATGACTCTCCTGGTGTCCTCCTGTATTTCATGGATGCGCATGTCCTCCTCAATTACCTCTTGCTGAGGGGCTCTCCTCGTGAGGTTGGGTCGCTTCCGCTTCGGCATTTCCTGGTCAAGGATGCCATGTGTGAGTTATATACAGGGTGCAATTGAGGGTGAAGGTCCTAGGCCACCCCATCTACCTGCTGGAAGTAGGAAAGTGGGCAGCGAGGTGACTTCGCGTCGTCCAGAAGGACAGTCGGTCCCTAAAAACCTTGACTACCTCCCCAGTGGCACGCTTCTTCCTATTTGCCACCCTCCGTATCTTGAAGAGAGAGAAAGGCCGGTGCAGAGACTCTTTCGCTCACCTTGATCATTTGTATATCCCTCTGCATTGAGTGATATTAACAATATTTCTCATTGTTATGAACAATATTGAACAATCAATCCTTATATGAATTCTTCCGTATCGAATAAATCTGTTTTTAGAGTTCAGTAGTTAATGTTACCTTGAAATAAGGAACCGAATCGTAAAACGTCTACACTCAACATCTTTTTCCAATATTATAATCAATGAATCAATTAATCAAATAATTCTTGTCTAAATCATCTCTAATCAGCAGATCCTGAACTGTGCATCCATGGGACGCGAGACACTCTCCTTGAGGGTTCTGAAGTTGTTTATATAGGGATCAGTCATGATCAACAAATTGTGACACAAATCTTCACTGGTTGCAATTCGACTGATTTTGCGGATATTAAATTCCCTTATCCTCTTGAAAATCATATTATTCGCCTTTTGGGACTCTTCTGTCAATTGGCCGATAGGCAATGTAGCATATTCAATTACCTTAACGTCATCAGTCGGATTGCAACCAATGAAGATTTGTGTCGCAAGTTGTTGATCCCGACTGATCCCTAGATAAACAACTCCAGAACCCTTAAGGATAGTGTCTCTCGTACCATGGATGCACAAGTTCAGGATCTGCTGATTGGAGACGATTGAGACAAGAATGGATAACGCTGCTGAAAACCAGAATTTCCGTCCAACAATGGGTAACCTTCAGGATTTCGTTCACCTTCATTGCTTGTAATATTGAAAAAAGATGTTGAGTGTAGACGTATTACAATTCGGTTCCTTATTTAAAAGTAACACTAACTATTGAACCCAAAAACAGATTTATTCCATACGACCGAATTTTTTTTTAATTATTTGACCAAGATTGTTTATATCAATGGGAAATGTTGTTGGATGTCAGTATATTTCGTGGAAGTTTCATTTTTTATGATCTAATAAACATTTCAGCGAAAAAGAAAGTTTTCCAATTTGAAAGCGACTATTAAATGCATTTGTTGATCGGAATTGTTAATAAAAATGAGAAATATTGTCAAATGTCAGTTTATTCCATCAGAATTTTAATTCAGGGATAAAATTAACAATTATGCAAGAAAATGGATTTTTTTCTATCAAAAAGTGACCGTTTAATGCATTTGTTAATCATTATTATTTATATTAATGGTCAATATTGTTGATTGTCTATTTTTGTCATGGAATTTTTATTTTTGAAGGCAAAACTAATGATTTCGCAGAAAAAGTGCATTTTATATATACAGAGTGATAAAAAGAGCTTCCAAGCTTCAATATACAGCAAAAATCGATTTTGTTCATATATTTCTTTATAACAATTGAATGGATTGCCGAAACTTCATCTAAGTTATCAAGATTTGTTAATCGATTGTAAAATCAGCCTTGACAGACCTCTTTTGAATTTAATTAGCCAATTTTCTAATTTGCCACACTGTGGAACGCTGCAGATGGAGCGGTGTCGGACCATAGATCCGTCGACTGCTGCGTAGGCGGTATGGTGCAGTTAGCGGTCAGTGGTACGAATCGGTATGGTCAGACGTGGCATGACTAACCAAGTAGTTAACAGTATACGGTCAGGTGGCTCTCTCATTTCGTTGTCAGACGATAATATTCTAAAGAAAATGATCAGCGGGCGACAATCAGTAACAGAATTTAGATTTGAAACAACAACATTGATAACATTATGATTTTTGCTGATCTGTTTGGATTAATTTCACATCTTTACTAGTCTTGCTGTTACTCTTACTGTTACTGAGTGAAGTGAGCAGTAAAATTAATCAACACAGAATAGCAACTTTTCTAGGTCATGCTATAAGTTGAATTTGAGGTACAAAATTAGATAAATTCTTGCATTTCTTTTCAAGTTCTCATGTTATCTATTACTTTTTAATGATAAACAATATCTCTATTAGAGCTTATTCGACGCAGAATTCAGAAAGCCTCTCAATTGTTTTTATATATACAGGACGTTCTAAAAGTATGGGAACAGCAAAATATCTTGGGAGGGAACCATTTTCGGAGATTATGACTAACACAAAAGTTGTGACATTTTTTAAGCCCGATCCAATGGTGACCTTGACCATGACCTTCACTGAAATTTCAAGGTAATTTTTTTTTTATTGGAACCACTATTTTCGACCCCGGGAACTGACAGAACGGCAAATGTTACGTCGAGATATGACCTTGACCAATAAAAAAGTTATCAATCACAAATTTGCAGATCTTTTTTGTGTGCATAATTTTTGTGAATTCATCTATTTGTGTATCTTGCATAGTTTGACGGCAAAATGGAATTTTTTATTATTGATTAATTTTGTACATTCAAAATTTTTGATTTTTCAGAAAAGAATCACAAAGCTCTCAAAAAAGTCTTTCGAAAAGAAACGTTTTTGTTCCCTTGCCTTTTTTTCATATTGTGCGTTGTTTGGCTTAAAATGTTCATTTTCTTTATTTTTTTTTTGGATTTTGAAAATGCTATAACTCTGCTTTTTTTAGCAAAAAAAGTCGTGAGAATGAATTGATCGAGTTTCCGAGTACTACGAAAAGCCGTGCATAGAATTTAAAAATCTTGAAACAAAGTGGTCACCAAACTTTTGAAAATGCTCTACCTTTTTGAATTTTCATCTAAAATGGCTGCCTGATGAACTTGACCTTCAGTTTAGGACACGTAAAGAGTAGACCATAGGCTGATTTAATAGATTAATTTTTTCAAAAGTTATCGTGCTCGCAGACAGACACTCATACAGACAGAAATACAGACATAGAGACAGACACATTCATAAAAACCTATTTTTCGGATTCAGAGGGCCTCAAAACGTGGACATTTGATAAAAATGGATGGGGGGGTGGTCCAATTTTACACAAATCTAATATATTCTCTGATGAGAATGTAAAAACTTATGTATATCACTTTTGGCCACAACAAAAGGCTTGACAGTTTTTAAAGATTGATAAAAAGGTAGGTACTATAGGCTCAAAGAGTGTTGGAAATTTTGTATGTTTAGACTTTTTGATAGATAATAATAAAATAAAATCATATTTTAGAGAAAAGAGTTTCTGATGAACTTAGAATTTTTTTAAATGCCAAAAAAATCACGTTTTTCGCACTCAGGTGATGGGATAATTATTCATAACTTTTTTCAACGTATTCTTCATAAAATTAGTTCTGTTTGAACGAAAAAAACACACTACTATTTTTTTTAAGGTGAAAAAGTGTTTTCGCTTAGTTCTTATGCCACTTCAAAATAATAAAAAAATTCAAAATTAGCATCATTATAATTGTATTTTTTACATTCTCATCTGAATGAGAAGGTATTCGTCTTATGTAAAATTTCACTTAGTCGGTTTTCATCAAATTTTCACGTTTTGAGACTCCCTGAGGAAAAAAATGATTCTTACGAAGGTGTCTGTCTGTCTGTAGTCTGCAGTATGTAGTATCGTGTGGGCATGATAACTTTCGAAAGGTTTATCAGATTGAATTGTGCTTTGGCACACTTTTTTAAAGCCTACAAATAAATAACCAGTTTCTCAACCAGCTATTTTAGATGAAAATTTAAAAAGTTAGAGCATTTTCAATATTTGTTATAACATTTCTTCTAAAATCGAAAGATTCTGTGTATGGTTATTTGTAGTGCTCGGAAAGTCGAAAAATTTATTCTCGCGACTTTTATTGATAAAAATAAACACATCAGAATTGTAGCATTTTCAAAATTCAAATAAACAAACAAAAATAAATTTTTTTAACCAAACAACGCACGATATGCAGAAAGTCAGGAGGAGAAAAACGTTGCGTTTTAAAAGCCTTACAAGATTATAATAACAACTTTTTTAATTTTCTTGAAAAATCGAAAATTCTAATTTTGCTCGCACAAAAAATAATCAAAAATTCAATTTTCCGGTCAAATTATGCAAGATACGAAACAAATGAGAGGACAAAAATACGCACCCAAAAAAGATCTACAAATTCTTCATGAAAATTGACAGAAGTTATTCACCCAAACAAGAGCTAAAAATTTATTACTAATCATTTTTTGATAAGGCGCATAGTTTTTATTTTAATCGTAAACAATGAAATTACAAATAAACAAATCAAATTTTTGGAAAAAAGATACAAGGTACAATAAAATATTTAATAACAACATTGTTTTTAAATCAGATCTGAAAATTTGCTTTTAACCTTTTTTTCTCACGAGACGCGTGATGAAAATGTGTTCGTTAAAACCGAAGGAGCTTTAACAAAAGAGAATTCACAATCACTAAATTTCAGTTGTCGATGGTATGACCTTTAATTTTAAAAGTCCTATGCAAAAATGTGGGCTTAAACCTGCGAGCCGCTCGCGCATAGTCAAGATAAGTTTCTGTAAGAAAGACGAGAGGAAATATGTAGGAGACTTTTTTTAAATTTGGAATAAGTGTTCAATTAAACAAATCCGAGAAAATGTAATATTTTTGTTGATTTTGTGAAAAATTGTAACTTGGTAAAAAATGAGTGTTTCTAAAGTATGATTTTATATTATTAGTTATCAAAAACTGTTCACATAAAAATTGAAAATAATTTTTAACACATAGAAACATTTTATTTTTTCATTTTTTCAGATTTAAAAATGTTTAACTTCTCCGCGGTTGCTGAGAGTGATATCCTAAATATTTGAAAACAAACGCGGTTTGTCCTGGTTACATAAGTGACATAAGTGACTTTGCGATTATGCTTTGTTTTCTTATACCAGGTAATGGTACAGTCGGCCCAAACGACAATGCCACTTAAAAAATGCATTCGTGAACGACGGTACTATTGTGCTATATTATTTTTCCTTTTATTGTTCATTTGTTAAAAATAGCAATATTTCTATATTTTTATATAATCTTCGACATTCAGTAGAACATGAAAATATTACTGAAAAAATACGTGAATTCTTTATTTTTAAGTAAACATATGGGCATAAATAAATCAGTGAGCAAAGTTTTCCAAGATAATGTTTATATAGAGTTTATGTGCTAACTGATTGTGAAATATTTTAACACCTGTCTTTTTTTTAACAAGCAGCTGTTGCGAGTATCTAGGAAAATTAAATCATTATATAACTAGAGCTGCTAAATATATTACAAATTTTTGAATATATACAATAATATTTTATAAAATTTTCAGGTATGAAGAACATATGGAAAAATAGTTATGAAATCTTTTACAAAAATTAGAAAAATATTTTACTTTCTGTAGTATTTATTATAGATATAGCAAAATAGTTTCAAATTGTGTTTGTGATATTTTCCTTGTCATTGTTGCTGTAATTGCACTCTATTATTAAAAAATAAATTGGTTTAAAATGTACTATCAGCCACTTATATTAAATAAAAGATTTGGAGCCGTCGCAGAGATAACGTTGAATCAACAAAAATACTTCTATTAAGAACTATGTCATGGAATAAATGATGTCATATAACAAACTATTTTAACCTCAATTTGAACACATGCTTACAGTCTTAACAAAGATCAAAAAAAAAAAACAGCAATAGTTTTCTAAATGTCATTTTCTGAAATGACCAATTTTTATGATAATATATTTTTTTCAATAAAATTAGTTGCATAGAATAATAGTTTTTTTAAAGATTAGATCCGAGTTTACGGTATTCTCTTATAAGATAAGGCGACGTACATTCAGTATGAAGGACCCTTTGCAAAGATTAATTTACAAAGATACAAAAATGTAAAGTAACAAAATGATTTCCCCATTTCTCTGTTTGAAGACATTGAAAAGAAATACGAGTTTAAAGATTATTGGTTCCGATATTTAATATGTAACGAAAGCCCTTTGTTAAAAAGGGGAATAACCACTGAAATATCAATTGCAAGAAAAATTAAAACGAAATAAACATAAATATGAATTAATAATTATATGGATACTTTATAATCAGACTAATAATCTCTTTTGTTATCGTTTTACCCAGTTTAAAAGTTGATCTTCAACAAAAATTGAAGAAAAAATTTCTTACAGAGGAAAAAAGATCTTGTTAATATTTCTGGTAAGGTCCGTTTTCCACTATGCATATTCTGTTTACGTTTTCAGCCAGTTGCACACAATGTTTCTCTTGACTTCATTGCTGCGTATTATTTTCATTTTACTGAATCCTTTTTTGAATTCATAATTTTGATTTGAGAACTGTACAGAAAGATTTAAATAGTAAAGAAAATTGCTCATTATTTTTTAACCTCTTTCATTACTCACATTCATTAACATTTTTTTTCATTGATATTTAGATTTGCTTTGACGATGAGATAACAGAAAATGATTTAGTTTGTATTTTTTTTTACTGCAGGATTTTTTTATTTACTTTAATTTTTTTTATGTTATTAAATTATCGTCCGTTTATGTAGATGAGATTATTTTCATTGTTATAGTTAAATTTGAGCAGTTTTTATTGCATTTTATATTTTAACCTCTGATAAATTATGTTACTAATTTGAGGGGGAGAGAGGGTCGCGCCAATAAATACGGTTTCTAATAGGGGAAGGGGACCCTCAAATGATACAGTTTGATGATAAATTGATAAGTTTGAAAATCACTTTCATATTTAAGATTTGACACTCCCCTTTTGCCCTCTTTTCCCCTTTGTTTAAGATTCTTCTTTTCCCCTTTTTTAAGCAATTCTATTTTCCCGTTTTTAAAGAATTCTATTTTTCCCTCTATTTTTCAGATGTTGAACCTTTTCCCACTCAAATGCGAACTGGTTTGATAGAACCAAATAAGAAAATCCAACTTTTTCTAAGTAAAAGTTTGGTTCGAAATCCATCACGTTTGGCTAAAAATTCGACGATTTAATTGAAAATTTGATTATTTTGTAGAAAATTCGTATTTCATGGTAGAGAATTAATCTTGTGGTTCAAAAAATTATATTTTTGATTGAAAATGCAACTATTTCGTTGAATTTTGAACTGCTTTTTTGAATTTTTTCTAGAAGATTCAGCATTTTAGTTGAGAATTCATCTCCTGGATTGAAAATTTAACTATTAAAAATTCGTTTCTATTTGCGTCAGAGTTAATTTTTTTAACTTAAAATGTAACAATTTCATTTTTACAGATAATTTAATTTTTCAAACTGAAGATTGGTCTTTTCTTGTTCAAAAGTTAACTTTTTGAAACTTCATCTTCTGCATTGAAAAAATCATATTTTTGGTTAATAATGAAAATATTGGATTGAATGCTAAACTCTTTTGTTGATTTTTTTCTGAACATTCATTATTTCAGTTGAAAATGCACCTTATTGGGTGTAAATTTAACTATTTTGTTGGAAATTTCTTTCTTTTTTTATATAATTAATTTATTCAATTAGGAATGCAGCTTTTTCATTTTTATTTGAAACTTGATCTTTATTAGTATTTAATTCGTCTTTTTCCTTTATAATCAATTTTTTTAAACAGAAAATGTATCTTTTTTGGTATAAAATTAATCTCCTTGTTTGAAAATTTATCCTTTTCAGTTAAACATTTAACAATTTGGCAGAAAATTCAACTATGTCGTTGAGCGTATTTTCTGTCTAGCAATTCATCGTTTTTCAGTTGTACATTCAAATATTTGGTTAAAAATTCATCTTTCTTGACTAAAAATGAACTTTCTTGTTAAAAATTCACCTCTCTGGGTCTAAAAGTCAACTGTTTTCTAAAACATTCGACTTTTTAGCGTTAAAACTTACCTCTTTTGTTGCACATTCGTCTTATCAGGAGGAATCTCACTCTCCTTTGCTAAAAATTCTCTATTTGGTTAAGGATTTTACAATTTTGTTACAAATTATTTTTTCGTTCAATTCGATTATTTAAAAATTCTTTTATTTTCTTTTGGTTAAAAATTCATATACTTTGTAGAAAATTTGTCTTTTGGTGGAAAATTTGTCTTCGCAGGTTAAAAATGTAACTATTTTGATGAAAGATTGATTATTTTGTTAAGCATTCAACTACTTTTTCGAAGCCATCTTTCTTGGCCAAAAATTGGGGGTGGGTGGAGTAGGGTGAATAAAAGCGAAAAATTCGTAACGCAGTTTATAGATGGACCCGTAGGCGTGAGAGAGATTCAGGAGCAAATCGAGAAAAAAGAATCTTCAAATTTTTTTATTATATACTTATTATTTCTTATCTTAGATGGTACATTTATATAAAGCCAAAGAAAATCTTACCATGTGCTTACGAGTTATGATTTTTCTATTCATTTTATACAAAAATTTTATTACACTTTTAATATCAGCATATAACTAGGCTTAACTCTTCTGGTATCCAAGTATTAGCGAATGAAATTTCTCCATGAAATGCGAATCCATTAATTGCGTATTAAGTTTTGCCATGAGTTGAAAAAGTGAAGATTTCATTTTCCTGCATCGCATCAATTTTACGCTTTAAAGCATATGCCCAATGCAGAACCTAATAATCATAAAAATTATACATATTTCAATATTTTTAAACTCAGGATTATAGTCCCTGTGTCGCGAGATTATCAAAGGAATTGACAGCATCAATTTCAATCATATTTTTTTATGATAAAAGTTGTTTCTTGTGATAGAAAACAAATATATTCAATTATAAACAAATGTTCGTATTCAAAAGTTATAAAAAGTTATTTCTTAGTGTACTGTATAAAAATCATCAGATTTCAATTAACAGTGGCTAAATGTATTTCTATTGAGATAATAAATGATAATAAGATTTAGAAATTTGTTTAAGTAAAGTGTTTATGAGATTCTGAAATCAAGGGTTGTTTAACTTAAAAAAAGGTTCATTGAATACCAATCGATCTTTTTGGTTCGACCAATTATTTTATTTTCCTTTTAATAAGCATACACGATTGATCTGACCAAGCTTCACTTGACAGAGCAGGCTGTAGATTGTACCCTAAAAATAATTTTTTGAGGATGCTTCCTAATTATTTTGATCAAAGAAGAAAAAGCGTTATGGCGCCTTCTTGAAATAACTCGCTTTTGTGATTTTGATCAATATTTGTGATTCTGTTTTTTTTAACGAACAAGCAGTGAGAAAAGTTTTCTCTAAACCTTTAATTTTGTGTCGAAAAAAAGTTCTGATGTAATGAATGTTGACTAACTACCCGCTCCCTTTTCGATTTTAAAAGATGTCAGTTTTTTCAATTTCAGCTTCCTGTTATATTTTTCGTAAAAGTATTGACAATCAGAAAGTCAAATTTCCCAACAATTTGAAGAAGAAAATAATGATCTACGAAAAAAATTTCAGAAGTTATGACCTCTATAAATGATTTTTCAGTGAAAACTGTATGAAGATGAATTAATGTAGATTAAATTATTAATTCACCACATAATTTACTAATTTAGTGCGTTAATTCTTATTCTGTTTGAAATGCCGAGAGATTTATTAATTCACGATGCATATCGGAAAAACATTTGTTTTCTCTGTTTTGGTGAAACTATGCCCATGTTAAGTTTGAACGGGAAATTAAGAATCACAAAAAAACATTGAAAAGTAATGATGAAATATGTTCAAAATAAGTTCATAATGAAAGATACAATCTATAATAAAGTTCTACATAAAACAGCCTACTATGAAAGACTATAACTCCTTTTTTGTGAGGACTGAAATTAATTTTTTTTTTCAGTTTTAATGGTAATAATCGAATCTACCTTAATTAATTTCTGTATAATTTTCACATAATATGTACAGGGAACAAGGTATTATGCGAAAACAAAAGGATTTACCATTATTTTTATTGAAAAATGAATTCAAGAGGTCATAATGTCTGAAATATTTACGCTAGAACATTATTTTTTTCCTAAATTGTTGATAAATTCGTGGACTTTCATCTTGCTTTTTACAACTTTTACTTTAACTCCTATTAAAGTAAAAGAAACAATTAATGATCATAAATTCAACATAATTCTTCTATAATTAATATTATTCGTAATAATCCATATTCACCCAATTTTAATATAATTTCTAATGCACCAAAAACGTAAAAAAAAATTTTTTTTTTTCAGACATTTTCCAAAAGCCTTCACTGTTGAGTGAAACTTGCTTTTACCATAGCCCATGCATATGGTGAAACCAACAAAAATTTTACGTGTTCAACTTAATATTTTTTCCAGTGTTAAATTAAAAAATATTCAACTTACTGCAATTTCTGTTGCAGCATTGTGAATGCTGTGTACAGAATATGTTAACGCCTAGACACAAGGGCTCTTTGCCGAAAAGGCCTGCTAAAAAGCCGCCGAAGAGACCGCCACCGCCAAAAGTACCACCGACTTCGAAAAGACCGCCACGGCCAAACAAACCGCCGCGGCCAAAAAATCCGCCGCCACCGCCACCATTACCGCCACCGCCACCGCCGCCGCTGGTATTATTGCCGCCACCGCTGTTATTACCATCGGGTTCAGGTCTGGCGTCAATTGCTCCCAGACCCACAGACAGAACAAAGAAAGTAACAAGTATAGGCTTCATTTTGGTTGGTAAATGACAATCTTGTCTACTTCAATCGAGGCTCTTATACCGAATTTTTCTTGATAAGAATTAATTTCGCGATAACAATGTCAAGTTTAGTTCAATAATTCATGGCGTTCTTTCCTTTTCGTTAGATAAAGAAGATAAAAAAATGTCAGTGATGTTAAAAGGGCACAAGGTCAATGAAAGATAAACGAGTGACGAAGTATATGAATAATCCCTTAACAAACAAAAAAGTATGTTTGTCCACGTTTTCGGTAATGACTCACCTTACCTTATATACATTTTTCACACTCTATCTCCACGTAATCGTAATTTACTTGCCATAGGTGAATTGCGTTTTTTTTTTAATAGAATATAAATGCGCCACACGGGTCAAAGGATTGAATTGTTCAGAAGATTATATCTTTAAAAAATGGTTGTATATTGAATATGTTCTAGGATATGACAGTACAATGTTAGAAAAAAATTATAGATTTATGTAAAAAAAATTTTCAAAACGTTTCAACATTTTTTTGGGGAGACAACCTAAGATACTGTCACTATTTTTCACTAAACAAATATTCGACTTGCCTAGAATAACATATTTTTTTGCAGAAAAGATCGGAAATGTAGTTTGTTGTTTAAAAAGTTAATAATTTTGGGCATACCTCTCCATATTTGAGGTTTAAAAAAATACCTCTTATCTTTAGCTGAATCGGTTAATATTAAAACGTACCGCAAAGGCTCAGTATATCCCATAAGATTACCATGGGAAAGTCTTTGTTTTTGGAAAAATGAGATGATCGTTTCAGGGTTTAAATTTAGTTTTTGGGAGATTATTAGAATTTGTTGGCGAGTCTCCAAAACATAAATTCTTTTAAATTACTTTGCATTTGAGACACCCCTCGCCCCCCTAATTGAGCCCCATAAGTGCGCAAAAAACAGCCATTGCCAATTTTGCGCAAAATTGACCCGTATGAGCTCTATTATTCACTTGTTTTGTCATAAATGATTTTTATTCGACATGGTAAATGTTTTCAAGAGTTTTAAAACTTAATGTCTATTGTTTGAACAATTTTTATTTTTTCAAATAATTTGTTGTCCAATAACTAATCAAAAGATACATTTTAACGTTCAATCGGAAAATTAGAAATTGATAGAACTGATATTAGTTTCAAGTATTTACCAATTGTTTTAACAATTAATTATTATTTACTTATAACTTTTTTTGAAAATTTGTTTCCGAGGTAATTATTTAATTGACTTTTCTCATTTTTTTTTCAATTTGGTTAACTTTGTTGGTCTTTCAACAAATTTTATTTTTTTAAATAATTTTTTTCGTTTTAAACAATTTTGTTCTGAACTAAATGTTTGAAATTTATCTCTTTCTGTAATTGTTGCAGTAATTTATAATAGTTTAAATGTATGTTTAAATTAATATCGATTTGTTTAAAAAATTCATTAAAGATTCATTAAACATTTTGATAGAAATGTGCTAAAAAAATGTGATTTCTTTTACAAATTAGGTTAGGTGTGTCGCTTATCGTTAAATATTTAAATTCAATACAAATCATTGAAATAATTATTTTTTGTCCAAACAATTTTTTTACATCGGTCATGATAAGTTTGTTTTTTTAGTCAGATTTCATTTTATAAAAATTACATTCAATTTCGTCATTTAAACATTATTTTTTCAATTTTTTTCTTTAAATTACCCCAGCAAACGGATGAATATTGCTTCTTCGGCTTCTGTAAGTAATTCTTTTTTTTTAATATTTCATGATCAATTTAAAAAACATTGTTCAAGCAACTAATAATTATTTTAGGGATTTGTGCAGCATTTTAATATATTTAGCAGTAAGCGACAGACTGAACCAAATTATACAGAAAAATAGAGAAAAAGGAAAAGGTAAATTTCAAACGCTTTTTTGAGAACAAAATTTTTTCAACCAGTAATAATTATTTAAACAAATACGAATTAATTATATAATACGGTTGTGATATCTTAGTGACGTAGATATTTGATAATGAGCGAAAAAGTACCCACATTAAAAAAAAACTAGACTTTCTAACTTTTTTCAGGAGAAATTTACAATTAAATAATAATCAATTATTTCAACAATTAGTTAATTTTGAAATTAACGCCAGTTTTCCTATAAATCACTAATTGTCCAATTAGACGTGGAAAAAGTTCCTTTCACATTTCTGAAAAAAAGGTCTTAAATCAGTGCAAGAGCTATCTGGCAATAACTTCGTGTGAATGAAAATAAATGAAAAATAATTTTATAATGGTATTAACAAATTAATTAACAAAATTCATTTTTTGGGGCTTCGCAACGTTCAGATCCATACTTCGTCCAAATTCATACTTTTGGTATAAAATGTGAGAAAAACTAATGTTTGAATGTGACTAATTAAAAATAGATGCGATTTCGCCATTTTTTGAATAAATTTGATAAATAAACTGACTTTTTCACTAGTTTTCTATGAATAACCTCAATTTTTGTACAGAATCAACTGAAAATCTCATCCTTCTTGATTCATCTCACTCTTGGCAAACTGAAGTCAATTGTTAATTATTTAAACAGTTTTCAGGAACAAATGAATAGTTTGATTATTTTTCTATATGTAGGCTCAATTTTTTCACGGAATTCACTAAAAATGTCTTGCCAATGACTTTTCGCAATGACATATTGCAAATGGAAAACCATTTCTGATCATTTAAACCATTATAGCAAACAAGTTCCGATTTTAACTTTTTTCAAATAAATAGGTTTAATTTTTTACGAAATGAACTAAAAATGTCTTTCCAATGACTCTTTGATATGCTACTTTGCAAATTGACTACAATTTTCAATTATTTAAACCATTTTTTTAAATTTTGAAACAATTAACAATTGTTTTTTATGTGGAAAGTATAACATCAAATAGTAATTGAAACGACATTTTTAGTTGATATTGCAAACAAAACCCTGTAAGCCTATTCATTAAAAAATAATCAAACTGTACATTTATTTATAAAAATAGTGTAAATAATTACGTTTGTTGTCAATCTGCAAATTATTAAAGCAAGCAGTCATCTAAGAGACATTTTCAGTTGATTCCGTGAAAATATATTTACATTTACTGAATTTTACGTACGACTCACCCTTTACCAGCTCGTTCAAGGCCACTGGTGCGGAAAATTCCATAATAATAGTGAAAAAAATGATCCTATGCATACAAAAATAGTCTTCCTGTACATTTCTTTATGAAAATTATTTATGATCACAAATTGTTGGTAATTTGCAAAGTATCATTGCGAAGAGTCATGAGTGAGATTTTTTGTTATTTCTGTGAAAAGAGTTCAGACTATTCACTTGAAAATAGTCAAACTATTAATTTTCTCATACAAGTTGCTTCAATATAAAACAATTGACGTGAATTTGTTTCTTCAAATTTTTAAAAAAATTGCAAAATCACATCTATTTTCAATAAGTCGCAATTTATCATTAACTTCTCTCACATGTGATACCAAAACAATGGATTTTAATGAGCTGAACGTTCTGAATTTCTAAAAATTTAATTTTCTTCATTAATTGGTTCACACAATTAATTTTTTTAATTTACGCGCACTCACTGTAAATTATTGTCAAATAGTTTTTGCACTGGTTTCAGATCTTTTTATGTAAATATGCATATTTTAGGCTAAAAATTTATTTGTTTGGCGAAACTTTTTTATCCCACTGTGAGTCAAAGGTCTTTCTAGAAAAGCATGGTGATAGTATTTCAGGTACTTCCCGTACGAAAACTTGAAATAGTGTCGAATTTTTTTTTTTTTTTACTTTTTTTCGTGAAAAAATCTATAATTTTTTTCTAACATTATCCTGCTGAGTCCCATCAGATATAGTTTCCATCATAATCGGTGGCGCTGTTTCTGAGAAAAATATATTTATCAATTTTCCATATAGCCCTTTGTTCATTGGGATAAATTCATGCAATATTCGAATGATATAATTCATGACTTGAAAAATTCCCGAATGAAAAAGTTTCTGAATTATGAAATTTCCAAATAATGAAATACCCGAATTGGAAAATTACCAAATAATAAAATTCCCGAACTGTTTATAATATTACCGAATTGGAAAATTCCCGACGGTTTATAATATTATCAAATTTTAAAATTTTTGAATTTGAACAATTAAAATTTTTGTTATAAATATTATTGCTTAAAATTTCTAAGACTCTTGTTTGAATATTTGAATAATTTTCCGTCGGGAATTTTATTATTCGAGAATTTTCCGATGCGGTAATATTATGAAATATCAAAAATGTTTATTATTTGCGATTTTTTTTTATTCCTTAATATCGTAAACTATTCGGGAATTTTACTGATCGAAAATTTTCCAATTCGGGAATTTGATTAATCGGGAATTTCACGGTGTCGCAAATTTTATTCTTCATGATTTTTCAGTTGTCCCACTTTTTGGACACTCTCTTATTACAGACATTGACTTTGTGATTGTAGTTGCTGGCCCCACAGAAGAGTTGAATTTGGTGGAGAAACAGTTTCAGTATAATGCTTCTAATTTTAATTTACATCAGTAAAAATGATTCAAATTTATAATAAATCATAAAAGTATGTTTTGAATATGAAGCTTCATTTTTCTTTAATCGTACCAATCCAGATGTGGTTAAGATGAATCAGAAGCAAAAATGGAAGCAGAAGGATGATATGCTCTTAAAACAGAAAATTGCAATTCAATTATTTCTCAATAATGCACTAAATCTTCAAGTTTTAGAGGAAACCGGTTATAAAGTTTATATTTGGTAACAAATCTGCCTATAGTAGAAGTTATTTTAATGAATGAGTCAAAAAATATTTAGCTTCAAAGTCAACCGTTTTTTCATTAATGTCATCATTCTGAAATCTTGAGTTCAATTCATCACCCAATTTAGACAATCGTTCCTGAAAAACCTGTAAACATTATCAAATCTTTAACAAATCCTACTCTTTAAACATCGATCAAGAGTGCGTGCAAATATTACGTCATTGATGAGTAATCATACAAAATATTCACTAAGGATCAATAGAATATGATTAATTCGGCATATTTAAACTAAATGAAAATTATAACAAGTGGAAATATGACAAAAAGATAATTTACTAAAAGAACGCGATTGTGTTAGATTTTCTACATTATTGAAACAACAAAAAAAGCAATATTGCGAAACTTGTAAAAAGACTTCGTCACCTCACCCAACATAATATATAGTTATCTTGCTTCAAAATGGTAAATTAGAATTATTTACACACCCAATCTAGTTTAGTTCATTCCCATTAAAAATTATCTCTTCAATGTATTAATTATGTATATTATTCTGATGAAGAGTTCTGATTAAACTTACTGAATTGGAATTCTGTAATAAAAAGAATTTACAATTTCTGTTTTAACAAGAGTGTTCCCACTGAATTTTGTAAGAACTAAGCATAACAAAAAAATAATATGAACTTTTGGAATCAAATAAACTGAAACGTATTCAATTTTTTTTATATTTTGCTTTTATTTCTTTTAAATGCTGTTTGTTTAATTACGATACAGTATTTGGAAAATTCTGTCTCAGCATATAAGAAATATTACAATTATACAAGTAACTTCAAAACAAAATAATTCTAATTTTACAATTAAACATTTTCTATTACTAATCAATTAAGAACTAATTATGTAAGAGTTACAAATCAAGACTGCTAAATACCCCAACATTTTTCCATATCACTTTTCATGTAAAAATATGTCAAAATATTAAAAATTATTTAAGGTTTGCTAAAGTTATAAGCGATTTCGAGCGATGATAACAAAATATTTGTGATTTATTGGAAAATTCAATATTTTTCGTTTCTAATGACGGAAGTTCGAAAAGAAACCCTTTTTTTGCTAAAAGAAATTCTTTTCTTGTTGTTAATACGCGAGAAACGACTAACAAGACGAACTAGAAGAACCGAATACAAACATTTGTATCCTAATTTTATCATCATTATTCTATCTCAATCTTGCAGTAATTACAATCTCACTGCCACATATAAATTACATAAACTATACATGAATTACCGTAAGCCGGGGCTAACCGAGACACGTTGGGGAAATCGGGCTACTGATAATTCCATATTTTGTCATTCCATTCCTCTTTCTTTAAATAAAACACCGAAAGATTGTGCATTTTTTCTGTACAATAAGTGTCAAATATAGTTTTAGAGACTGTCTGGCTTAGTTTCATCAAAATGTTTTGATAAAATTAATATTCATATAAATTTATCATCTTTACAAAATTATTTCAAATTATATCCAAGATACGGTGTTTGGTTTTTGCCATGAAACAATTTTTACATCATATCGAATGTTAGATCGTCCCGGTCCAAACCTGCAGAATTTCCTGAATTATTTCCTTATTTTGTGTTGTTATACTTATAAAAGAGATAAGGTTATGCCGTGAAGCAACACATTAGGTAATACTTTCACTAAAATTAAATAAGTTTTTTTCAATTTGTACTTATTCGACTTTATCAGAAGTACTCGCATTTGTCTGGACGTTTGTCCAGGGGATAGGAAAACTAAAAAAAACCACTTGCTGAGTTCAAGAGTTCTGGAGGTTTGACGCCAGGGATGATTGTGTGCATTGGAGGTTCGTGTTCGAATTTCTACCTTCAAGACTCGACTATCCAAAAGTGGACTGAACTCGGGATACAGCCTCGGGTTATCACTGGTTGTGATTAGATTCATACAGTGATTCTAAGCCCACCTTAGTAAAAGAAAATTTTCACATGCTCATACCTAGTGAAGTGGAGCTGTTTGGCGGTATATGTACTCATGCTAAAGGACTTGAGTGGTACTTAAGTAGGGAGGGTGACACGTGTATACACTTACAAGTATGCTACACGACTTACCTGGACTAGCCTAACAATAAAATAAAATATTTAAATTTACATTAAAATAACAACAGAAACTTATAAGTTATGATATTCGAAGAGAAATTTTTCGTGCCTGGATTTCTGCAATTGGAGAAATCCTTATTGGATGCATTTTCGTTTCGAGAATGGATTTACCATACGGAACACTTCTTCTCAGGATTCATCGTGGTCCCTGCGGAGCACTTAAAGTCTTTGGAAAATTCGGGCCTGTTGGAGAATGGGCCTCGGACTCTAAATTCTCCTGGGCTGTGAGAATCAGTTATGATGAGTTTTTTCAAAATCTCTGGCCTGTATTTGCTACACAACGTTTGAGCTGCACTGATCCAAAATAGTTGTGATGGAGTGTAATCTAGTCCGTGCAACTTTGGTTCGGGACCATTTCGTTTTACCCACTCTTGATAAGCGAGATAAGATTCTTTTACTCCTCCGTTGTCTGCGATGTTTTCTCCTTGAGTTTTAACACCATTCAACTGAAAATAGTACAACAATTTCTTGTATAACTCACAAATTATACGTAATTAATCAATTCTAAACTCTATAAATCTTAATTAGTAGAAATCTGTTCATTAAATGGTGTATAAGTAATTTTTTTAGCAAGCATTGCAACTAATCATTACTAACAAATGAATTATTCACTACTACTAATCGGACTAAAATAGTACCTAGAATTTCATATAATTGAATGAAATTGTTCTTAAGAAAAATCCAGCAGACTCACTTTGATAATTAAAATTAAAAAATGTCCTAGAAAGTACATCCCACTTACGTTCAATCCAACTTCTTCTACAGTATAATTTCCATACTGTTCAATGATGCACTTAGTTTTTTCAACGTATTTCGTTTTGGTTGCTGGGTCCCACCAATCTACGAGGTTCCCTTCCTTATCAAACTGATGACCCATGTCATCGAAACCGTGAGTCATTTCGTGTCCAATAAAGAAGCCAATCGCACCGTAGTTCATGTATCGAGGTCTATCGTTGTTGAAGAAAGGAGCTTGTAGAATTCCAGCTGGCAATTCTAAAAAATTTTAATTATTACTCAAACATACGATCAGAATTTTTAATAAAATATCACGTTAATCCTATTTTGTATCAGTTTCAATATTATTTAAGGCTTTTAATTCTATCATAACTTTTCACAATTGACCCTTACATTTAGAGTCTAAAAATGGTTTATTTTTGACACTTCAAATAGAAGATGGCTACGATTTCAAAATATAGAATATTGAAAAATATATATTTGAAGTAACGATTTAAAAAAAGTATTACATTTGAAAGACTTTTCGAACCCCTGATTGTATGTTTTAGGTTGAACTCGTTCTTTAAGTTTAAAAAAAAATTACACTCACGAATGCTGTTTTCACGTGGGTAATAGAAGGCATTCACAGTAGCAGCTCTGCCGTTAATGACCCAGTTCTGTTTCTTTACAGGTTTCCGTAACTGGCTGAAGGAATATTCAGTTTCGAAAAGTTCCAGATTCAAAACGGCTTGAAGATAATTATCCGGATTAATTTCCAACTTTTCGAAGAATTTTTCAAGTTTCTCGTCGTCAAGAAGTTCAGCTGGATAGGCAATATTATTTTTCATGGAATCAGCTTTCTCTAAAGCACTTTTCTTTGTTTTCACGTCCATCCATTCTACCTGCAAATCATACTCAATTTTTTAAAAGATAGATCAGGTGCATCACAGGCTGATATGTTTTGTTAACATATTTGGAATATTTGAGAATTTTTCTATCTTTAGCACCTTCTGAATCAAAGAGAAACCAAGACGGTGACCATCCGCGATTTTATGGCGATATGGCCATCCTTAACAGAGCAGTATGGGTTTGTAGCCTTGCTTAAAACCCGTTTGGTATATACCATACTGATTGTTAGATTCGAGGTATTCAGCCAATTCTTTAGATATGATTTTCTTCAAAACCGAATGACCGATTTTTTCCATAGGGCAGGGAATGTAAAAATTTGGATGAAACAATTGAAAACTTCATCCAAGAAAGGAAGAATGACATCCATACCTCTTTTAATCTAGCTAATAAATATACCATCAATGCCCCTGGAATCGTTGCAGTGGTCAAAATAGCTCAACAACATCCGTAAAAGAAAAAGGATATAATGAGGCAGAAAAGAATAGGAGAAGGATATATTTAAGACAGAATGGCAATAGACATTGAATTCTCCTACAGACATGTGCAAAGAACCTTAATTCTTCTTAGAGTTGATAAGGCCCAATCTACAATTGATTTTAGTTCTCGAATCATCCACGGCGCAGGTAATCTCTTAAAAAAGACTCCTGAAATCTGTGTCCGTTTTTAGGGAGTTACTTACTTATTTATTAGGGGGTTACGGGTCCCTGACATAAATGAAGTCATGTTTAGATAGAAGAGGTACCTCTCCTTGGCCCTATCTTAATATCTTATCATCATTATTACAGTACAAATGCCTAACCAAGTCTAAAGGGAGGCAGCGTGGTGTGTAGGAGAGTACCATATATGTAACAGTTATTGGAAAAGAAAAATGTTTTGATATGGTTAGCATAATATGTATGTTTACAAAGATAAACATCGAATTTCCCGAGAATGATAGCAACGTACACAGACTAATGTCTTTCCCTCTTCAGCATCTTCTTTTCTTAGGAGAAATTTGACGTTTGTGGATGATGAGGTGGTTTCGATACAATTAGATTATGGTTTACAGAGAACGATTACGAAACTGAAAGGTAGGAATAAGATAGGAAGGAAGGTACTGAAATCAGCTGAGGGTTAGTAGTAAAAGAATTCTTTGAGATATCATCTAATCAGCCAAGACTTAACCAATGATTGACTCACTTGCTTGAGAATTTTTTTGAACTCCTGCTGAATACCAGTGACCATCTCGACTGCACTTTTCTTGGAATCTTCATCGAAATATTTTCTGACGTAGAGAGCACTGACGCTCAATCCTAAAATTTCATAGGCTGGATCTTTTTGATTAATGCACTCCTTCCATCTAGCTTTCCTTTCAGCTTTGCCAGTGATCTCAGTTGAGTACTTTAATTCTCGCCTGCGAATATCATCGCTGAGATAACTGATCATTGTGCTAGCGGCTCTCCACATGATATAATTGGCCTGAACCTTCTTGGGAGTTTGCTTCATCAGCTTTTCGAATTCCTTGAAGTAGGACGGTACATTCACTATCACCAATTCGTCTTCATCAACCTCGACGTTTGGCTTGAGAATTGTATTGAAGTAATCCTTCCAAGAAATAGACGAATATTTCTCATGGAGCTCTTTCACAGTCATTGGATTGTAGAGAGCAGTTTGGTCTTGTCGTTCCTCATCAGAAAGAGATATCTGAAAATTGAAAAATATTTCATTAGACCTTATAACATTGTTATTTCATTTTAGAAGCTTTTTATATAATCGGATACTTGCATTAGCGAGTTTCATTTCGAATTCAAGTGATTCCTTCAATTCAGTTTCGGCTCTTGTTCGGTTAGCACCAAGAATAACGGCAATATCTACCATGTATCTATAGTAGGCACTGACGACCTTATCGCTAAAACCTTTTACTAAATATTGACGAGACAAGCCAAGAGATGCTTGGTCAATCTGCGAACATTTTTTGGTTAAGTAAAATCTAAATGTAAACTTAAAAAACCTAAACTAAAATTAATGGTTACTTACATCAAGCACACGCTTTGTACTGTTCTTCGAATCTATCCCGACACTGAAGTCGAAGAAGTAATCGACAGAGAATCCTACTTTTCTGAATTTGTAGACTGATTGTTTCCAGTCAAAGTCTTCATCTCGCCACATCTCTCCTTCGATGACCGGCCAACCTCCTAATTGCTTCAAGGTGTCTAATGCTGGGCTCAATCCCTTGGCATTAATCGTTGCTAGAAAAAAATTAATATTAAATATATATTTAAGCTCCAGAAGTTAAGAGATTTATTTGTTAAAACAGCTGAAAAAATAAACATTTCCATATTTCAGGTATAGTTTTTTTCATCTTACCTGATATAATATGTAAATGAAAACTAGAAGAAGTCTTATAAGTGGTATCTTGTATTGAATTAATGTATTTGATATAATTTATTATTATTTTTTTATAATGTCTCACCTGTGTTCATGCAAGCTTTATAAAAGTTCTTTGCGAGTACAAATGCTTTTGGTTCATTATGTTTAATTTCCTCTTCGATGACACTCCTTAATTTTGGTTCGAGTTCTTTCACCGCCAGATTAAATTTGTTTACAACTGCTTCATCTTTAGGAATTACTGTAGTCTTCAAAAAGTTTCCACAGGCGAATTTATAAAAGTTATCGCACGGTGATACCTTGGAGTCCATATCTTTCTGGATTTGAAAAGCTTTAAAATGAAATAATCTCTATAGATACCGATTAAAAATGACCCATAAATTTCAATTATTTAATGTGTGTAAAATTTTTACGGGCTGGAATCGGGTCAGGTTTAGTATGTGTTCACCGACAAGCCCGCAATCAACTCGACAACTTAACCCAACCCACAAAACCCGTATTTAACCCAGGAACCCTTATCAACCCTGCAAACTCTTCATCTCGAAAGCCCAGCTCTATCCGCATGGGTGAGCTTTTTTTCTTATTTGCACTCATGTATAATTTCTATTCTATCCATTGAAGTTATTTTGATTAGCTATTCATGAGATTTAATACATCCAAATTAAATAAAAGATAATTTGACTAACCTGCTTCTTTGCATGCTGGAGTTATACAGATTTCTTCGGGCATTGCTTCTGTTTTTACTTCTGTAATATTTGAAATATAAAATCAGTAAACATGATACCTTTTATTCATATATGAGCGTCAATTACATAGTATTAAATTTAGGGTTGAGAGATCTCCGAATTTAATTTACTCTATCGGCATCTCCGAAAAAATATGCCGGAATAGAGAATGAAAGGGTGATCTATTTGTGACCGATGGAGGTTTAGTCCAAGCATCTGTGACATAGACAAAACTGGGGTTTCTATTAGAACCGATTTTTGGTTTCATGGGGGCTGCAACAAAACGGGAACTCCCTTGCTAAAAAGGAACCCAAATTGGTACATAACTCATTTTATGTCTGGAATCACCACAAAGATTTTAACAGTTAATGAAGATCTTCTACGTTATAATACAAAATATCGCATTTACCTGCATATAAGCCGCACTTTTTTTCGTTTTCAAGAGCTCGAAAATTGGGGTAGGACTTATATGGAGGTGCGGCTTATATTCGGGTACAAAAGTTCTCATTTCGGACTTTTGTACCCGAATATACGCCGCACCCCAATTTTCGATCTCTTAAAAACGAAAAAAAGGTGCGGCTTATATGTGGATAAATACGGTATTGCACTTAGGAACATTTATTAATGAAATTAAAACTATAGAGATATGTCATTCTAGAGAGAATGATAATAATAGACATGAGATGTGAACGTTTTTGAGGTTAGGTTGGAAACTTTTACCGGCTGCACATATTTTTTATGTCGCCATCTATCGGGATATCAACAAACTAAAAAGAAACCCACAAAAAGGTTTCGATTAGAATCTGAGTTCTAAACTGCCGCGATTTGAAAGAACACCTTCAACCAAAGATTGCTTTAACTGCAAAATGAACGAAATCGAGAAAAACTGATCAATTCTTCATTCTCGTGTATCGCGGATTCCGATTCGTTTTCTGCATTTGTTTTGGTTGTTTTTGACTAATTTACATATGATCTTTTTATTTATTTAACTGAAAAATGGTTTGAAAATGTTAATTAATTATTGAAAATGCAGTTAACGGTGTTGATTTGGATACTGAAATTCGGGGAAATGCCGTAACCGATAGTGACGGCTCTCTTCGAATTACGGATCTCAGAAACAGGCCTGCCGTAATTTGAGATAACGCCGTTCATGGAAAAAGAACATGTCATAATGGCATTATTATGAATTATTATTCAATTATGGAATAATAATCATTGTGAAATATTGAATATTATTAACGTCGCATAGCCTATAATTATTAATTATTTTAGTTCAATTTTGGACACTTGCAATGGGAAATTCTTTAATTTGAACCATATGCAATTTGAAACTCTTCAATTTTGAAGATTTACAATTCAAAAATTAATTAATTTTGAAAGATATATAAATAAAAATTATGAAATTTGGATGATTCTGAAGATCAAAAGTCAAGATTTTGCCATTACAAATCTTACAAATTGATGAAATTTGAAACGTAAATCAGTAAAAAGACAGTATTGTTAATTGCAAAACGTCAAACTTGCATAATTTTTAAATTGTAAATTAAAAAAAATTAAGTTTCAGAGATTTACAATTCAAATTTTTTCAATTCAAAAGTTTTACAATTCAAATTCTTCAATCTTAACGATTGACAGTTTAAATGTATTTAATTTTAAAACGTATGAAATTCAATGTTCTGCAATTTGGAAGAGTTACAATTGTCAATTCTTGAATTTGGAAAATTTCGAATTACAAATTGTTCAATTAAAAAAAAATTATATATGTTTAAGGTATGTAATTTGGAACATTTCTTTGAAATAGTTCAATTTTGAAGACTGTTAATGGAAAATTATTCAGTTTGAACGATTTTCAATCTAAAACTCTTCAATTTTGAAGATTTAAAATTCAAAACTCCTGAACTTTCATAGTTGTATGATTGAAGATTCTTGAATTGTGATGATTTTAAAGATCAAAGGTTTAGAGTTTTCAACATTAACTGAATTTTAAAGATCGAAAATGTAAATTTGTACCATTTTAAAGAGCTAAATGAAAAATTCTTGAATTTTGAAAATATAAATTTGCAATTTAGTCCATTATTAAGACATGCATTTTAAAGGAATGTACTTTTTAACGTTGTTTCAATAGTATAATTAAAATTTCTCTTTATTGTTTAATTTTAAACGTTTTTTCAATGGTTCAATTTCAAAAGTTTTTTTAATAGTTTGATTTTAAACGTGTTTTTAATAGTTTAATTTCAAACTTTTTTGATCGTTTAATTTCAAACGTTTTTTAATAGTTTAATTTTAAACTTTTTTTAAATAGTTTAATTTCAAAGGTTTTTTCAATAGTTTAATTTTAAACGTTTTTTCAATAGTTTAATTTTAAACGTTTTTTCAATAGTTTAATTTTGAAGATTTACAATTGAAAATTATTCAATGTTAACGACCTTCAATTTATAGCTCGCCAATTTTTAATATTTGCAATTGGAAACTCTTCAACATTACTATTACTATTAATATCACTATAATTATAAATCATTCTTTCATATTTTGCATGTTGATCTTTAAATCAGACAAAAAGATATTAATGTTATAGATTTCAATAAATTGAAAGTCGAACGTTTTTTTAACCGAAAATATAGGTAAATGTTATATAGAAATGTTATAACTGTTATCAAATTTCATGAATAACGAATAACATGAAATTCTGGCGGATTTAATTTTAATTATCTGAATAATCCAACTTTCACTTGAGTCGCTACATTACTGAACCCCCTGTTTTTTTCTATATAGTTATTTTTTACATTTTTTACTAGGAAGTGCGAACTTTTGTGCAAGGACAGTTTATTTAGTGGCCCTCATGCAAATTCCAAAATTGTTTAGAAATTACTACCACGCCTAATCGAAATATTTTTGAAAAAAGTTCCAAAAATAACCTTAGAGCAAAATGTGCAACAGAAAGAATTAACTATTCAAAATTCTGAGAAAATCAAAAAAAAATATTATCTTCTATCTTCAGTTCAGGTGCTCAGTTACGATCCTTCTAAGTGACCGGATTTTTGTTTAATTTGACTGAAAAATAAAATTCTGAAGTTTGCATATGTACGGTGGAACCTGTTAATTCTACGGCAAAAAGTTCTGAATATTGATTAAAGTATACGTAATTTCCAGGAATTAGAAGAGAAAAAAAACAATAATCTGACCATTTTTTACCCTTTTGTCAGGACCAATGACCATAAAAATTTAATTCCTTACATTCAGAAGAATCTGTCTGTACGGAAAAATGTACTTGCGGCCGTGTTTACAACTTTTATTGGCCTATATACACCTGTAATTCTTTAGAAATACACTTTCTTCGTTAGATCAATTATTCGTTTAACAATTGTTTAAATAATCCTCTGAATCAATTACATCATAAATCTTTCAGTATAAGAAATAACAAAAAGTGTCTGAAATATTTTTTTCATCATCAATAGATTCGAGAAAAACAACTAATTAATTAAAAACAAGCAAAGTCCTGAAAATATTTGCCAAAAAATATTCTATGTGTACTTTACTTACCGCACCGAGAAAGAGATGAATGACTTTCAGAAATCTTTATTTGTCTATTTTTTCACTATCAACATTCAGTAATCATTGTTTGGTACTTGACAAATAGTTTTCAAATTTTTCAAATGTAAAATTTAGAATAATAAAATGTTGTAAAACTAATGCCGTCCATTGCGTTTTTTTTTAAATAATGAATAAATAATGTAAACTCGGTTAACTTTTCATTTTTCTTTTATTCATTGTCGACAATAAATATTCTGGAGTTCAGCTTCACTTAAAATTCCATAAAATGTGCACAAAATTGATAGTTTGAAAAGTATTATTCAAGCAATTGTTGAACAATTTACTTTTTTAAGGCTAAATAAATTTTTTTTGTATTTATGAAGGATTACAGTTGCATATCATCATTGTTTTTTCTCAATCAATAGAAATTGAGTCTACTTTAATTTATATTCAGAAAATTTGGTTGTTAAATCAATATGTTCCGAAGCACGGATGCAAATTTCAGAATTTTGTTTTGCAGTCACCTTTTAAAAACAGCCTGTTTATTTTGAAGGATCATAACTCGGCACCTATTGAAGATAGGATATTTCTTTTTTCTTTAATTTTCACAGAATTTTATCTAGTTTAATTTTTCTGTTGGACATGTTGCTCTTAAATGCAATAAGAAGGTTCAATGTACGCAAACAGAATTTTCAGAGCTTTTTTCAAAAATATTACCTAAAATCTACCTATAGTTAAAACGATAAAAAGGCTTTTTCCGTACTTCGGTGCTCCTGGAAAAGGGTTTGGGGTTTGACCCGGGAAGGATTGTCGATGGAATGAGTTTGAGAATATGATATATAATGCCTCCTGAAGAGGAAAATATGCCAGAAGAGACAAGTGAAACTGGGAAAAATATGCCGGAAAAGAAAATTAGGAACCCGCAATTATGCCGGAAAAAATACACAACATCTACGTTATGGCGATAAAGAAAAGAGAAAGAAATAAGAATATGTTTTTCATCGCAAGGGGTTAAAAAACGGTGAAAAATTGTTGAAAAGATGTATTTTATAATCTGTCTTGGTAAGAAATAGTATAGATAAAAGTACTAAGTATTAATAAAAACTTACGTGTCGGAACTTGCAAAGTACCCACAGGTACGGCATTGAGAATTTCGCAGTTATGGAAATTATGGAAGAGAAAGAAAGAAAACAAAGAGAAAATAAATACAAAACGAAGAAGATGAGAACTTAAAAATCGCATTTTTATAATTTTGTCCCGCGTATTGCTGACCGCATAGAACGATGAACTTCACTGAACATAAAATTAGGTGTAAATATCTGTCATAATATCTGTTACATCATCGTAGCAAATTTATACGTAGGCAAAGAATATACATGAAAAAAGCAAGTATAATGTATACCTTTTATTGAGAACAAATTTGTACAAATCAATTTATCTTAAGGAATATAGCTTCTTTCTTATATAGTCACTTATGCTGCCATGTCATACTGAAGAGTATGTCAATTTGTATGATAAGGCGAAATACAGCAGGTTTGATATCTTAAGATAAACTTGACATTTATTTTTGGTACTATCATGTTAACTGATTTGGAAAAAATATTTAAACATTCATCTTGTTTTTTAAACTTGCAGCTATTTCGAGTATGTAGAAAAATTAAATCATCTTGAGACTAGAGGAACTTAGGGGTCATCGATAAATCATCCTTACGTAATTTATGGATTACTCCTTATTATATTTCGATAGAACTATTAGGTTCGAATAAACCAATTTCCGAAATTTCAAATCGATATGAACATTTTTTTTAGTGTGAAGTCAGCACGGAGGGAATGAAAACAATGTTCAAATTAAAGTTTGTACACTGTTTGCAAATTAATTTTATTCCATGGCATTCGGATAAAATGGATCCAAAAACTGTTTGAATAGGTTTTTGGGTGACTAATTTTCTAAAACTATTCACCGTTAAATCGTGATTGATTTTTTTACGAGATATCTCGAAAATTGCGTTTTGCGATACTTACTGTTATCATGATACACTTTCGTGGGGTGCCTAATGTAATGTAGAATTTTTTACTTTGTTTGTTGTTTTTTTACTTTTACTTGGATCTAAAAGAAAAATAAGTTTGCATCCATTTTAAATGAACCTATCGATGCTCCCTGGTGAAACAGATTTTTACAAGAAAGTACAATATTTCTACAAGTCTAATTTGTTGTTAAATCATGTACTTTATTGTACAAAAATCTACGAAAATACAATTAAATGCAAATAGCTGATTTTTTCTTGTTTTTCTTGTAGAAAAGTAAAAAAGATTAACAATAAAGTATAAGTTTCTACAATTCAAAAATTTGTGAAACATTTTATTATAATTTTTTTCAATTTGCTGTAAAAATCTAGAAGGTACAACAGAAAACTACAGAATTTAACATTTTCAAATTTGAGTGTTCGATATCATAAAAACACTTTAAATTTTACATAAATTATTGTAAAAAATCAAAAATATTTTCCAGAAATTGTACTTAAAATTATGAAGTACATACTGGTAGGTTATTACAGAAATGGATGTTAACGGATTTTAATTAATAAATGTAAAGGAATATCAATGACTTTCATGAATTTTGAGGAATTTGAATGGCTTTTGAAAGATTTTAATGGACTTTTAAGTATTGTAAGGGAGCTCAAGAGATTCGGAAAGATTCTCACGAATTTTAAAGGTTTCAATGAATTTTAATGGGATTTCACAGATTTCAAGAGATCTCATAAGATTTCGAAATATTTCACGGTGTTCCTAGGATTTTTACCGATTTCAAGAGATTATGAGGGACTTCCACAGATTTTAAATGATTATAAGGGATTTTTATTGGATTTTAAAGAATTTTAACAATGTTCACATAAATGATCTTTCAATCTTAACTCCTTATTATATCACTCGGGTGAGGAACTATCTATTTTTAAAGTACTAATTAACTTTGTACTTTTTCGCCTAGAGTCACTTAAGGTGGTGTTTTTTTTCGTTCAAATCATGAAAGTCTACGATTATTTTAAGTATAGGAATATTGTTTGATTTATCTCACAACACACACTTTTTGACACGTATCCTTTGTATCTTTATTTATACAAACCTTGCTTATACAAAACTTTCTTTAGTAATAATCAAATCTGTTCGCTTTCTGTTGGATACTTTGCGTGTAACACTTGCTAGAGCTTGTAGCAAATGCCGACTCAAATAAATTCTACAATATTCACAGATGATAATATAAAGAAAAAGATATCAAATTTTCAACTGTGAGAAATGTTTCTTACGGTTGTCCAAGTGTGTTAGAGTATAAGAGCGAATATGAAAGAAGGATGTCAGCCAGTTTTTGTTGAAAAATGTCTGTTAATTCTCCATTATCGTTGTAGGCGATGAGAATTAGTCGACCAACGAATGAATTGTTCAATACTCCGTATAGATCCTACAGAGCTAATCGATAAATCGGAAATAGGGGAAAGATTGAAATTTCATCTTTACGTTCAGAAAAGAAGAAACAATCTTTTTATATAGAAATTGATACATTTAAATTTAAAGCTTTTTCGGGTTTCAATCGTGTGCAAAACTACGAAGCTTGCCGACGTTTCGTGAACATTGCAGTTCACTTCTTCAGGGCTGACCTGAAACTGAAGTTTCAGGTTACGTTGTTCGACGGGATCAGTGGTGCATTTAAAGTTACTGCGCAAAAAATTCAAAAAGTCACTGACTTATCAAACAGCCCTCGTATTTATTAATAAAAATTGTTTCAATGATACGTCTTTTAAAAGGATTATTTTCTCTGGCCAAGATTTCAATATTATCAAAATCAAAAACATGATTCAATTTTCATGAATGTTGTGACGAACCTGTGTTTAAATTACCAAGTCTACAATCTCTTTTATGTTCATAAATTCGACTTTTCAATCTCGTGCCAGTTTCACCTGTGTAGTGTTTATTACTACCAGTCCATTTTATTAAATAACCCGAATTTGACAAATTTTATATTATTTCAGAATCTTTCAAATTTTGGCGAAAAAGTTTTGGCCTGAAATTGTATCCTAAAAAGATAAGCTTCCTATAAAAAGGTGAATTTTCAACCTAGAACGTTAATTTTCTACCAAAAAGGACGAACTTAACCAAAAAAAAATGAATTTTTAAGAAAGTAGTTCAACTTTCAACCAAGGAGATGAATTTCCAACATAAAAAGATGAATCTTAAACCTAAAAAGATTAATTTTCCTCGAAAAATATAAAAGTTGATATTTCAATAAAAACATATTTTTATTTGAAACAAAAAATAGTTGAATTTAACTAACAAACACGAATTTTCTACGAAATACTAGAATCTTTAACTAAAACTGGTTAATTTACAACCAATTGCATTTTTAAACAAAAAATTTATATTCTACCAAAAAAGAATGAATTCTGAACAAATTGCATACATTTTCAACCAAATAGTTTATTTTTGCAACAAGATAATTAATTTTCTACCAAAAAATACAAATTTTAACTTAATAGTTGAACTGTCAAGTAAAAAATGAAAGCTTTCAACCAAAAATGAAATAGTTAAATTTATAGTTGAAAAATTATTTTTTAACCAATGAAATCAATTTTAAACAAAAATGATGACCTTTCAACTAAAAAATTTGATTTTCAACTGAATCAGAATAATTTCTAAACACAAAGTTGCATTTTTAGCTAATAGAGATTAAATTTTAACAAAAAGAAATGAATTTTCAAACCAAACAAATGAATATTCAACAAAATAGTTGAATTTAGAACAAAAAATGTTGTAGTCATGAAAGAAAAAAAATTTCGTCAAATTGTTGAATTTTCAAGCCAAAAAGACGAATTTTCAATAAAGCAGTTGAATTTTCAACCGAAAAGTACAACCTTTTAACAAAATTGTTAAATTTTCAACCGAAAAGTACAACTTTTTAACAAAATTGTTGAATCTTCAACCGAAAAGTACAACTTTTTAACAAAATTTTTAAATTGTCAACAATGTAATTAAATTTTGAATAAAGAAAGATTAATTCTTAGCCAAAAATTAAATAGTAGACTTTATGTGGCAAAACAAAACGAAGGGAAAAAAATGCGAAACCTGCGATAAATAAAGGCCGTGGCTACTTGTACCAAAATCTCGGTACGAATAGCTGGAGTTTTTTGATACGAATTCCAAAGAGAAGGAGCTATTTGCACCGCAAGATTGATACGCCTAACCGGATTTTTTTGGTACATGTAGATACTCCGATAAATAAATAGGAATTTTTTTTAATTTATGGAATAAACTATAATATCTTCAATGAACATTGATTTTCATGTTTAATACTTTTAAAATGTTATGTTCGATGAATGAAAATTTTGCTTTAATAAAAGTTAATCTTTCATTGCACTTTTTTGATTTCCGACTGCACAGTTCTTAATTCGGACTACACGCAGTGTGTCGAACTATCGCAACATGTTAGTCGATGAATGAATGATAAAATTATACGTTTGTAGCACTAAATACTTAATGTTTTTTCATTATTTCGTAAATTTATGAATATTACATTAAATATTAATATTGATATTACTAGGTACTACTAATATTATTAAGTAAATTACAAATAATACTGTTACAATCACCAATAAAGTTTCATACAATTTTTTTACATTTAAAGCACAAGGTACCACAGTAAGCACTATATTGCGCTGACAAATAGATGTTTACAATAAAGTCT